>CM063505.1:69903748-70001248 GCA_032207245.1 Pardosa pseudoannulata | reverse complement strand
AAAACTAGTTATCGTTAATCAAGAATAGGCCTTTTACTCTTATCTTCTAGCTACTATATATACAAATATGTGTAAAAACTGACAAGCCAAAAGCTTTACAGCTTTAATTTTATACTGATAAACTAATAGACATATTAAATAGCTTTTATATTTATTCTCTTAGTTCTGAGAAAATATAATTTTTAAATGCTATGGGTTAAACACACATACTTAAGAATTTTTACGATTAAAAACATTGAATTTATTTTTTAATTTTTAAGAAGTCTTAATTTAGCTTTAAACATTAATTTTTGAAAATCTTGTACAGGTTTGTTTTGAAGTAAAGTGTTCTTAAAGTAAGGTCAAATAAAAACCTTATGTTTTATCGTGTAACCTGATATGATGGCATATAAATGGAGAGACCTTAGTATATGAAGAACTAAGGTCTCTCCATTCATAAGTCAGCCTTCCCATTGTTCAATGACCAAGATCAATAGTATAATTTGTCGTTAATATATGTTTACAATAATGAGATAAAAAGTAATATTTTATGAGGGGATTAAATTAGGTTAATTTAATTACTAATTGCATTAAATTAATGAAAAGCTGTCTTAATTCTTAAGAGCGATTTTTAAGAATCGTCTAACCTGATATGAGGGCATATAAATGGGGAGACCTTAGTTTATGAAGAACTAAGGTCTCTCCATTCATAAGTCAGCCTTCCCATTGTTCAATGACCAAGATCAATCATATAATTTATCACTAATATATGTTTACAATAATGAGATTAAAAGTAATATAATATGAGGGGATCAAATAAAGTTTATTTAATTACTAATTGCATTAAATTACTGACAAGCTGTCTTAATTCTTAAAATTTTGCGATTTTTAATCATTTTACACATTGAATTTCAAACATTCTGCACATTTTGATAGTGTTATTGCATGTTAAATGCAGATATTATCGTAATTAAAGTATTTACATCTTGTATCCTACATAATTATGTAGCGTGTTATAGTATGACTAGATATTTAACTACATAATTATGTAGGTAATTAATGAATGCCTGTTGTCTGATTTTACATTACAGTAAAACCTCGATTTGTCATTTTTCGAGGGGAATCCAAAATAGAAAACCATGTGTGCGGTAATTGGATGTAGAAATTCAATTAAATGTGGTACTATTACAGGGTGTTCAACAATAGGGAAATTCGGGAATTATCGGGGTATTTGGGAATTCTGGAAATATCAAGGAAATTGTGAAAAAAAAATTTAAATCAGGGAATTCCTTTCAAAAAATACTTAAGCTTAAAAATAGTAAATTCTCAACTGAAAAAAGAACACAAACAAGAAATATTATTTATTTATTTTTGATTATTTAATTATTTATTTATTGTAGAATACTTAGACACATGACAACACAGCAAAAAGATTTGAAAATTATCTGGTGGAATGGCAGATTTACACTGGGTTTATAAAATTAATTTTAAGCCATTAACACTTTGTGTCCTTTGACGACAGTCAAAAAATAATTTGTAGAATTTTTGTTTCCTTGAAACTTGTTACTTTATAATAAAGGTCCATAGCAATCCTATAAATTATTGAATTATAATTATATTAATACTTATAATTTCATTATTTATATCAGTTTTTTATTTCCTATATATTTTAAATATGTTATTTATAATAATTTGTAATATTCAATGTATATATTATCTGGTAAATTATATTTATATTTAATTATATCATTTATATTAATTATATGCCATTATTATTATTCATAATTATTATTACTTATTTATTATTACTATACATTCGTTTGTTTATTATTATTATTATTCATATTATAAATTACTTATAGGTGCCCATAATAGTCTATATGTTTGTCAATATATAATCAGCAGGAATTATCCTGGAATTAATGAATTAACTTCATCTATTTTCACTGAATTTCTTGTTAATTTTTAATTTTTTTATAATGATTATGCAGAATATGGGGTTCTATCAGGTATCTTTATATCGAGTCGATATATCGGTAATATTGTCTAGAGATGCTCATCAGTTCAGGTCTACAACTGACTCTAGCTACATTTTAGGATTTTTCAGATATCGCATTTGCATAGACCGTTTAGAAAGGTGCATCAACAGAAATCAAAACAAATAGCTATATCTCTTACTAAACTTCAGTACTTTGTTTACGTATCATTGCAAATAAATCTCATGACAGGAAATTTTTTTTTTTTTTATAAAAGACAGAGTTTGTGTGTAATTTTTACTTCCTTGTTCAAAGTAAAGAGAGTATTATAATCGTGAAAAAGTTCAATGTTCATATTCCAATAGAAATGACCCTTTCACCTGAATTAATTTCGACTAGTTTCGTCATTATCTAAATACAAAGAAACATCAACTTGGAAAAATCAGTTATCCAATTTTGAACATCTCTGAAAGAATTTTGACTACTTTCTATGTCAGATCTTTAAGTACATATGTATCACGTATAGCTTAAAAAAAAAAAAAAAAAAAAACAAAAAAAAAAAAAAAAAAAAAAAAAATTAGATGTAGAATATTGAAATTTTGTCTTTAGGATTCTTGTAACATCTAGTTATGCACCACTCTGTTTGATTGCAATTTGCACTTTATATAGCGAAAAATTTCAATATAATGAATATTAATTCTACCGGTCTCCACTAGATGGCAGTACTTGAGATCTACCCTTTGTTGAAGCAATATAAATTGTTGAATAAAATCTACTCATTGTTGAATTGATCCTTATGCACTGACATTTGCATGATTAAAATCTCGTTATGAAAAATCGTTTGATTTTATGTTGACATGTTAAAAGAAGTGTATAATGACTTCAAAGTTTTCACCGCTTCCCGTTTCTTTAGAAATCTCTTTAGACTAGGGCTTCCCAAACTTATACCCCCGAGCACCATAGCTCCCGCGGATCGTTAAACATGTGCCCGCCGCTGTGTGATCACAATAAAAATATTTTTATTTTTAATAAAACTATATGTGACTGTTTTAAATTTAATTGTTTTGCACAAGAATAAAGACAATAACTTTTATATGCTAAGTTTTAATTTTGGAATTAAATATTTTTTTGGTACATTATGTGCATACATTATTAACTTTACCCAACTATAAATTCACCTAAAAAAAATAAGTAATGCCCGCCGTCCAACAGATACTTTAGAATGTGATATTAATGACAAAAAGGTCGGAGATCCCTACCTTAGACACTGTTACCAGTCCTATTGTTAACTGGGACTATTTGTCCCTACCGTCTGGGATATTCATATAATACAACAAAAAATTTATAAATGTTTCATAAAAACAAACATACGTTATCTTGTAGTAATTTGATCACTGATGAGACATATTACCCAGTATTAACTACAATGAATCAGCATATCCCTCTAAAAGAATTTATTCAAGAAGCAATATTAGTTATAGAATAAGAAATTACAGATAAAATAAATTTTGAGGACATTATGTTCAAATTTTCAACAAAGAAATCTAGAATAGTAATTATATAAGTTTACCCTTCACCTTCATATTCTACAATAAATTAATTTATTAACTAGATGTAATCCTACTTATTTATAAATATAAAATTTAAAAAATATTTTCTCGTGGGTTTTTTTTCTGTAAATAAAGTAGAGGTATATAACTCATCACATAAAAAATTATTTATTTAAGTTCTTTATAAAAATCACTATTTAATTGACTTGAAAAGGGCGGCAAATCGGAATAGTTATAGGTGCGTCACTGCCAATACTCCTCCATTAGGAAAGTTCTCGTTTTAGTAGTTCTGTCTCCCTTAAAAAGTGTCCTTCTTTTCTATGTATAAAAGCTAATTTTTAAATATCTACATACTTAATAACAAAATTTTCTCATAAAGATAAAAAAAAAGCTCATTTAATTTTATGTAGTCAATAACTTTGAGTACATAAAATTAAATTTGAACATTGTTGTGACCTCAGTCAGAAAGATAAAATACTTCAAAAAAATGTACGACAGTTGCTATTTTTGATTGTTATCGATAGTACGAGTATATTATCTGATATATTCTGATGAATTAGTAGTCTTATTGACTTTTTATTCAACTGAAGCAGGACAATAATTATTTAATTTACTTATGTCCTCCTTTATTAATATTATGACCTCCTTTTCATTGGAAAATGTTGGTCACCTTATTAAAAGGTGGTAATACTTCAGCAATTGTGTAACTATCCAATTTATTATAGAACTGGAAGATCGTATCTCATAATTAAATGAAATAAGATCAAATTAACTGCAGCAAAAATTGTGTATAATTATAATTTATCTGGCGTGCAAGGAAATCATGTGCTGTCCACATTATATTTTTTCCGCATTAAGTAGGGAAGACCGGTTCACCTTGGGACACTTTTCAGTTAAACATTTTTATGATTTTTTTTAAAGATAATTAAAAAAATAAGTATGCATGCATATATTGTCATCATATCTGCTTCTTATAAACATTAAATCTACTTAATATCTCATTTAGTTAAAGAGTAATAAAAGAAATAAAATACCTTTCCAATGTCCCAACCTGTCCCAACACTGTATGGGGTAGATTGGGACACTAAATAACAAATACAAAATACCGTTCAAATTATTTTTATTAACTGTCATAAAAGAGAAATGGCTGAGGTTGGAATCGTCTAGGTTGTATATTTTATCAGTTTAGAATTTACTTTTTAAGAACTTCCTCAAGTTTGTTAAAGAATGTTTTAATATTTGCCCTGCTGAAATTTGTAGATCTTGAAAGAGTGGTACCTTCGGATTTTTGAAGAGAAATAGATTTATCATGTCTTTTCATGAAGCCAAGGTACCAAATTACACCAGCTTTTTCTTCCCGAATCCAATTTGGCAAAATAGTTTTATTAGCAGCTAGAGCAAACTGAAATGCAAGAGTTCTAACTTCACTTATTGTTAGCCCATAGTGAAGTTTTGAAGCCTGTAATAAATGACTAACATTATCTTTGCTTCCTCACTAAAAATTTAGAGACTTTTTATATTTGACTGGTATTTAAAGCCTTTCGCGGATTCAGATTTGCTTTTGAATTTAAGTATATGGCGGTTAAGGGTGCTTTTGCTTATACAAAAGGTTCTTGCTGCTTCTTTTACAGACAACACACCAGCCAGAAATTTTTCTTAAGCTGATTCAAGCATATTATCATTTACTGCAGAATACTTTCTGTTTGTTCTTGTTGTTTTCACCATTTTTTTCTGAAAAAAAAGGTTAATAAATTAATATTTTGACCTGCTAAATCATCAATTAAAAGTTCGGCACCAAAATATTAATTATTCTGCTTGAATTGATATTTGTTTACACTTTTTAAAGTGTCCCAAGGTGCCCCATCTATGTGTGTCCCAACCTGCCCCATTTTACATAGTATCTTTTGGTAACTATTATATAGTTACGTTTAACAATACAGTTTATTTATTAGCATAAAAATAATAATAAATGAATTTTCTTTCATAACAATACACTTTTTTTTAATATTTAAAATTTTAAAAAAATTACTTTTTAAAATGCACATTGATGTAATTTTGAGTTATTCAAAACAAAGAAAAGGAAATTGTTCCTTACCTATAAGCACTATCTTCATCAAAATTCTTTGAGGAGTGAAGAGTAATGTCATCTATCAATACACATGAGCACTAATTCCTGGTTGCAAATTAAAGCCTGAAATTAAAGGTGTCCCAAGGTGGGCTATGTCCCAAGGTGCCCCACTCTCCCCTATATATCTTCTTGAAAAATGTTACAACTTTATTTCATTGATAATGTTTTGTAATTTTCTGTTTATTTTTTTTAATTAGCTGAAACAGAAGGATAAATAATTTTTTTCAACATTTCCTCGTATGCAATGCTTAAAATCTTTTTCCATTTCAGGTGCTACTCCGGCATACTTCGGAACAGTTGTATGTTGCCACAGACAAGAGAGTATTCTTTAAAAAGATTACTTTTGCCATTCCTAGAGAGTACGAAGCACGGATTTCAAACAAATATTTCCTATCTGACGAAAATGACCCCCTATCTACCAAGAAACCTGATGTGTTCGTAACTGAAAATGATATTTTTAATAGTCCATATACAATCCAGCATAGTGGATGCGGGAAACCAGGACTTAGAATACATATTCCAAGTGAATTTTTGACTCAGTCATACAGTAGAAAAGGTATTAATAAACTTTAGCTACCGTTGTGTATTTCCCCTAGATGTATTTTAATAAAATTGCTATGAACGTAATATTTTATATTTTATAATTAGTATTATTAAATTTCGTATTAAGGGAAGAGCATTATCGAAAAAATAATATTAAAAGGCTATTACCCTTTCCTTCTCGGGTTCTGTGGGACACACTGGAAAAAATATTCAAAAGAACACAATTTAAAGAAGAAGCCTTCCGTTATGAATAAAACATTTCTTTAACACGTTCTAACAAAACACTAAAACAATACGAACATTATACACAGATTTCAAAAGAACAACTCAAAACCTTAATCAAAAAACCAAAAATCTTACTCCCTTTTTCGTTGCCATTCGGCAAGGGAAAAACTTCGCTAAAAATACAAAAGGAAAAACCATAGATCATAGCTCGTTTTTCCATTTTCCATAAATATTGATCTTTAAATATCTTTACAATTAAAGAATATTTCTACCTAAAGACTTGATAATTTGTTCAAATTGTTTAAATCCTTGTTTCTATTTCCTTGTACAAAGTAATGGAAGTAATGTGATCGTTAAAGTTTCCTTGCACCGTATTTTATAGAAAATAGCTATATTGATTAGTTGAAACGTTGTAAATATACATGCACACCCCAAAACTTAAACTCTGAAACTTTAAGTATATATATTTTGACCATTTTTAATACATTTTGGCCTGTTTCACCATGATGTCAGTACGTACTTATGTATGTTGCATAACTCTAAAACGATTAGATGTGCAATGTTGAAATTTTTAGGACTGGAGAAACTCCCAGTCGCTGCCAACCCGACGGTTTTTAGCAGCCAAGGGTAAGGGAGAGTGGGGAAGAACTGCATCCGGTGTACTTTATTAAAGGATAATTCAAGGTTACAGAAACACAAATAATAAGGAAACAGATCGGTAGCATAGTACAACAATATAGATTTGGTGAAACTTAAATAATTGATATCAAAAATTGTTCTTGTCCAAAGTTATTTTTCTTTTTTCAATCTCAGGGACGATATACAGCTTAACGAGAAGAACAACACAATTTGCATACAATTATTATAATTACTATGTTAATGCAAGACTAATTATTCAAACATAAATATAATCTACAAGTACATTAAGTTTATATTGTTAATTTTATGTAAACATAGCTAGCATCTTCACATTTTTAGTCCTGAAGTGACCCACATTCGTTGCACACCACACGGTTTATGGCAGCTATGGGCAAAGGCGAGTAGAGAAAAACTAAGTCTAGTTTTCTAATCTCTTTTGGTTGCAAGCTGCTCTCTATGTAACGAAAAATTTCAATATAATAGATATTAATGCTGCCGGACATAACTCAAAAATGATTAGGCATGGAATGTTGAAATTTTGTCTTTAAAGCTATTGTAATATCTAGTTGTGCACCTCCAATTTTATTACAATCTGTACTCAATATAACGAAAAATCGCAATATATCAAATATTAAAACCCCACCATTCACCCCAGATAGCAATACTTAAGCTGTACTCATTGTTTAATTAATATATGCTACTTCTTGTTGAATATAATTCTTCCTATCGTTGAATTAGTAATATATAATTTTTTTGTTTCATTAAAAGATAATTTAGTAGCTGTTCATGTTATTAAAGAATTGGAGGGTTGTACCTCACGTTCAAACAAAATAAATTTAAATGAAGATAATAATAAGCGTACAAAGATCTCATATTGGGTACGCATAGTATTTTTGGCAGGCCATTTAAAACAACTGTTCTACATCCTTATTTAATATTTAAAATATATTTTTTTTAAGTTTGACATTTTATATCTTACTGGGAGCTTCAAATGTTTCCATTGCATTATTTTCATTTCCTTTCCTCTAAAAGTTAAATGTGTTGCTTACTAATATGTTTATCATATTATTGGTTATGTTTATTTGAAATGCTATACATGCAGTAAAAAATGAAGGAAATTGGCTGTTGTACCGGGCACTGGATACATTTTTAATGAATATTATTGTATGTCTAATTGTTTGTTTTTTCAGTTGCATTTCAGTTTCATGTTTCAGTTGCATTATTTTCCTCTCGTTCCCTCTAAAAGTTAAGGGCATTGTTTACTAATATATTTATCATAGTATTGGTTATGTTTATTTGAAATGCTATACTTGCAGTAAAAAAATGAAAGAAATTGGCTGTTGAACGGGACACTGGGTACATTTTTGATGAATATTATTGTATGTCTAATTGTTTGTTTTTTCAGTTGCATTTCAGTTTCATGTTTCAGTTGCATTATTTTCCTATCGTTCCCTCTAAAAGTTAAGGGCATTGTTTACTAATATGTTTATCATAGTATTGGTTATGTTTATTTGAAATGCTAAACATGCAATAAAATAAATGATAGAAATTGGCTGTTGTACGGGACACTGGGTACATTTTTAATGAATATTATTGTATATCTAATTGATTGTTTTTTCAGTTTCATGTTTCAGTTGCATTATTTTCCTCTCCTTCTCTCTAAAAGTTAAGGGTGTTGCTTACTAATATGTTTATCATAGTATTGGTTATGTTTATTTAAAATGCTATACTTGCAGTAAAAAATGAAAGAAATTGGCTGTTGTACGGGACACAGTGTACATTTTTGATGAATATTATTGTATGTCTAATTGTTTGTTTTTTCAGTTGCATTTCAGTTTCATGTTTCAGTTGCATTATTTTCCTATCGTTCCCTCTAAAAGTTAAGGGCATTGTTTACTAATATGTTTATCATAGTATTGGTTATGTTTATTTGAAATGCTAAACATGCAATAAAATAAATGATAGAAATTGGCTGTTGTACGGGACACAGTGTACATTTTTAATGAATACTATTGCATGTCTAATTGTTTTTTTTTCAGTTGCATTTCAGTTTCATGTTTCAGTTGCATTATTTTCCTCTCCTTCTCTCTAAAAGTTAAGGGTATTGCTTACTAATATGTTTATCCTATTATTGGTTATGTTTATTTGAAATGCTATACTTGCAGTAAAAAAATGAAAGAAATTGGCTGTTGTACGGGACACAGTGTACATTTTTAAAGAATATTATTGTATGTCTAATTGTTTGTTTTTTCAGTTTCATGTTTCAGTTGCATTATTTTCCTCTCCTTCTCTCTAAAAGTTAAGGGTGTTGCTTACTAATATGTTTATCATATTATTGGTTATGTTTATTTGAAATGCTAAACATGCAGTAAAAAATGAAAAAAAATGGCTGTTGTACGGGGCACTGGGAACACTGTTAATGAATATAACTGTATGTCTAATTGTTTGTTTTTTTCAGTTGCATTTCAGTGTCATGTTTCAGTTGCATTATTTTCCTCTCCTTCCCTCTAAAAGTTAAGGGTATTCCTTACTAATATGTTTATCATATTATTGGTTATGTTTATTTGAAATGCTAAACATGCAGTAAAAAATTAAAGAAATTAGGCTGTTGTACCGGGCACTGAGTACATTTTTAATGGATATTATTGCACTGTCTAATTGTTTGTTTTTTCAGTTGCATTTCAGTTTCATGTTTCAGTTGCATTGTTTTCCTCTCCTTCCCTCTAAAAATTAATGGTATTGTTTACTAATATGTTTATCATATTATTGGTTATGTTTATTTGAAATGCTAAACATGCAGCAAAAAATGAAGGAAATTGGCTGTTGTACCAGGCACTGGGTACATTTTTAATGAATATTATTGTATGTCTAATTGTTCGTTTTTTCAGTTGCATTATTTTCCTCTCCTTCTCTCTAAAAGTTAAGGGTTTGCTTACTAATATGTTTATCATATTATTGGTTATGTTGATTTGAAATGCTATACTTGCAGTAAAAAAATGAAAAAATTGGCTGTTGTACGGGACACTGGGTACATTGTTAATGAATATTATTGTATGTCTAATTGTTTGTTTTTAATACATCTGGCAATACAGACACATATACCTTTAAGCCAAAACATGGCTGCCAAGCTGTTACCCATTTAGCACCACCAAGGAGCACGTGTAGCTTAAGGAATGCTACGGACGTGAGTAACATTACTGCCGCTGGGTCCTCCTAATTTAGAAGTAGGGTCCAAGCAGAAGACCCCCATACTTGGCCTGCCACCTCCAGAGGTATTGTTTGAGAACTCGGAGGACATTGTGATTACGAACATATTTTACGTGTCCCAGTCGCCTTTAACAAACAAGGTTGATCTTACGCCGGCTTAGGCTCGAACCCTCAACCTTTTAGTTACGAGATTGCTGCTTTCCCGGCTGAGCTACCACGGATCACTGTACAGTAGAACCTCGGTACAACGACCCCCAGTGGGATCGACATCATATGGTCGTTGTAAAGAAAGGTCGTTGTAACGAATTGAAAAAATAATAAAAAAAATTGAGTTTGTCTTTAAAGCTATTGTAATATCTAGTTGTGTACCTCCAATTTTATTGCAATTTGTACTCAATATAACGAACAATCGCAATATATCGAATATTAAAACCCTGCCATTCACCCCAGATAGCAATATTTAAGCTGTACTCATTGTTTAATTAATATATGCTACTTCTTGTGGAGTGTAATTCTTCCTATCGTTGAATTAGTAATGTATAATTTTTGTTTCATTAAAACATAATTTTATAGCTGTTCATGTTATTAAAGAATTGGAGGGTTGTACCTCACGTTCAAACAAAATAAATTTAAATGAAGATAATAATAAGTGTACAAAGATCTTATATAGGGTAACGATAGCATTTTTTGCAGACCATTTAAAACAACCGTTCTACATCCTTATTTAATATTTAAACTATATATATATATATATATATATATATATATATATAGTATATATATATTTTAAGTTTGACATCTTATATTTTACTGGAAGCTTCAAATGTTTCAGTTGCATTATTTTCCTCTCCTTCTCTCTAAAAATGAAGGGTGTTGTTTTTTAATACGTTTATCATATTATTGGTTATGTTTATTTGAAATGCTATACTTGCAGTAAAAAATGAAAGAAATTGGCTGTTGTATGGGGCACTGGGAACACTGTTAATGAATATTATTGTATGTCTAATTGTTTGTTTTTTCAGTTGTATTTCAGTTTCATGTTTCAGTTGCATTATTTTCCTCTCCTTCTCTCTAAAAGTTAAGGGTGTTGCTTACTAATATGTTTATCATATTATTGGTTATGTTTATTTGAAATGCTAAACATGCAGTAAAAAAACGAAAGAAATTGGCTGTTGTACGAGGCACTAGGTACATTTTTAATGAATATTATTGTATGTCTAATTGTTCGTTTTTTCAGTTGCATTATTTTCCTCTCCTTCTCTCTAAAAGTTAAGGGTGTTGCTTACTAATATGTTTATCATATTATTAGTTATGTTTATTTGAAATGCTATACTTGCAGTAAAAAAATGAAAAAATTGGCTGTTGTACGGGACACTGGGAACATTGTTAATGAATATTATCGTATGTCTAATTGTTTGTTTTTAATACATCGGGCAATACAGGCACATATACCTTTAAGCCAAAACATGGCTGCCAAGCTGTTACCCATTTAGCACCACCAAGGAGCACGTGTAGCTTAAGGAATGCTACGGACGTGAGTAACATTACTGCAGCTGGGTCCTCCTAATTTAGAAGTAGGGTCCAAGCAGAAGACCCCCAGACTTGGCCTGCCACCTCCAGAGGTATTGTTTGAGAACTCGGAGGACATTGTGATTACGAACATATTTTACGTGCCCCAGTCGCCTTTAACAAACAAGGTTGATCTTACGCCGGCTTAGGCTCGAACCCTCAACCTTTTAGTTACGAGATTGCTGCTTTGCCGGCTGAGCTACCGCGGCTCACTGTACAGTAGAAGCTCGGTACAACTACCCTCTGTGGGACCAACATCATATGGTCGTTGTAACGAAAGGTCATTGTAACGAATTGAAAAAATAATAAAAAAAAATTGAGCAAAGAAATGATGCAACAGTACAAACCTAGAGAACACTTATATTTATTTGTATTTCCATTACTGGAATTTTTGAAAAAAAAGTCTTGATTGACGCCTGTTTCAAGTTCATTTGGGAATTTTTCATTATCACTGATTCCATATCCGTTAGATTGTGAAGGAAATCTTCAGAATTAAATTGTCCTTCAAACTATTGACGCAAGGCAATGATTGAATTGAAGGCTTCTTTTTCATTCACTTTTTCAAAAGTTTGGAAGATTTCTTCTCCGTCATCGGAATCGAAGATTTCTTCATTTCCGGTAATACGAGTAATAAAATCGTCCTTATTCAAATTCTCCGCAGCACTGAAAAGTTTTGTCTACAGCAACAAACTCATCAAAAGATAATTAAGATTTAGTTCTACCCTGTTCGTCACGCCCCCTCCCTTCCTTTAAGCAAACACAAAGAGAGAAGTGCAGTTTCTTGAAGTTGCACCACAATACAATAATTTTGAAATTAGACCACTTGCTCATGAATTCTGCGGACTAAAATTGGCGGTCTTTCTAACGAAAAACAATACACTTGGGGGTCGTTGTAATGATTCAAAATTAACATTATTCCTATGGTAAAATAACTGGGACATTTTTAAGATGGTCGTTCTAACGAAGGGGTCGTTGTATCGTGGGGTCGTTAAAAAGAGGTTCTACTGTATATCTAATTGATTATGTTTATTTGAAATGCTACATATTCAGTTTAAAGGAAAAAGAAATAAATTGGCTTATATACAGGGCACTGGGCACATTTCCATAAGCATTGTTAGATGTTTAATTGGCTACGTTTATTTTCAATGCTAAACATGCAGTAAAAAATGAAAGAAATTGGTTGATATACAGGGCATTGGGGACATTTTTGGTGAATACTGTTGAATGTCTCAATTCAAAAGAAAATCTTGTATTTTAATCAAAATTTCTTTTTGTGCAGATTTTATTATCTTATTTACCCTCATATTAAATTTCAGTTAAAAGTGAATATTTAAAGAACCTAATTGTTTTTGAAGGTTTCTAGTCTCCTTAAAAATAAATTTCTTATCGTTATTTTTCCCATAGTTGTTATCTGTTTACTGAATTAAGGATAGTGTACTAAACAACCAAATACTAAATTTTACTGCGAAAAAAAAATTTCAACTAATTGTGGATGAAAATTTAACTTATCTTCCAGCTCAAACACTACTGAGACAGTGGGCAAAATATCGGTTTGGAGTTTTCGATGAAAGTGGTTTCTCCGGAGATGAAATCTATCCCGCTTGTTACAAACCTGCCGGATCAGATGATGTTAGAATAAGTGACTGCACAAATGAAAATGCTGTTTATCAGTAAGTGCCAATTACTTTTTTATATTGGAAATTATTTTAATGATAACGTTAACCGTAATACAGCGGGAGAAATACAAAAATTTCAGCATATATATATATATATATATATATATATATATATATATATATATATATATATTAGGGATGCAACTGTTATCCGGCCCAACATACTGCATCGGGCATATCCGGCCAATATATCACATAATTAGCAGTACCAGGATATTACAATTATCCGGAAGTACATCCACCCAAATATTATACGCCGAGAAATAAGATAAATATAACAAAAAAATATACAAAATGTTATATAATATACTATATGGAACAATGCGTAAGTATTTTGGAGCATTATGGAAAAAAAAGCTTTATGGAAAAAATTAAGTTGATTTATAGATTTCACAACAAAAAATCACAAATCATTCTTTTGTCAATCTCAACTGCAAAATTACGTTCTTGCATCTGAGAACAAAAAGACAAAAATTACTTTTTTTTGGAGGATAGAAGAATAAAGTGGGAATATGTTTTGAAATTTTTTAATTAATTTTAATTTATAACTTTAAAATTCAAACCTCACACATACATACACATATGTATATGGCTCTAGAACTTTTGGAGAAATGCCTTTGTTTCTCTTTTAATTCTGGCAACTTTTGATGACTAAGAGAACACCAACTTAATTTTTGCTGAGTTCAACAATTTTATGTAATTTAGTTTCGGTTATCATGTTATATACCCTTAACACCTTAGATTCGTTTGCTTACTTGCTCCCTCACGGCTCTATATAAGCGAATGTAAAACGTTTTGGGGACAAAGCATTAAAGACGGATTGTCTCAATAAACTATATTTTTATTTTTAAATTATGCTGTTTTCTTGTATGTAACTACTTTATGTAATTTAGTTTCGGATGTCTCATCCCCACTTGATATACCCTTAACACCTTTGATTCATTGGCTTACTTGTTCCCTCACGGCTCTTGTAAAATGTTTTGGGAGACAAAGCACTAAAGACGAATTGTCTCAATAAACTTTACATTTTTATTTTTAAATTATGCTGTTTTCTTGTATGTAACTACTTTATGTAATTTAGTTTCGGATGTCTCGTCCCCACTTGATATACCCTTAACACCTCTGATTCATTGGCTTACTTGCTCCCTCACGGCTCTATATAGCGAATGTAAAATGTTTTGGGAAACAAAGCACTAAAAACGGATTGTCTCAATAAACGTTACATTTTTATTTTTTTTAAATCATGCTGTTTTCATGTATGGCCTAGAGACTGCACTTTTTCTGACATGGATATAATTCTATGTTTGTAGTGATTAAAAATACTTTACATATATATATATATATGTGTGTGTGTGTGTGTGTGTGTGTGTTAGTGATGCAATGGATGTCAATTTGGCCGGATAACAGATACCGGATATTTGACCAGTGTTTCAACCAGATATCCGCCCGGATATCAGTATGTTTCACACTTTTTCTTTTTTAATTTCTTTTAAACAAATCAGGTTTATGTACTTTATTTTTGCAACCAAATTGCAGCATTTTTCTCACCTTTTATATTTTTTAATTAGTCAACTATTTGTACTAAAATTTATTTCAATTCTTTTCCTTAATTTTCAGTACTCAATGTCTCAATTCCACATTATTTAATTAGAAAAATCAAATCTGGATAAAAGCATGTATAATATTCCTGTATCTTATACGCATTGTTTCATATAGTATATACTTTACATTTCTCATTTAATTATATTTATCTTATTTCTCGGTGTATAATTTTTGGGTGGATGTACTGCCGGATAATTGTAATATCCGGTTACTGCCAATTATCCGGTATATTGACCTGATATGCCGGATGCAGTATGTTGGCCGGATATCCCTTGCATCCCTAATACAATAAACATATCTTGGTACTGTGCAATCCTTATAACAACCCTCCCGAGTGGAACGCCGAGATTGACAGAACACAGACTTGAGCTGGACGGTACCGAGTGCAGACGGCACTACCGATTGATCGCCAAGACGGGCGTTGATGTTATGCCAGACGGGCACTGATGTCAACTCTCACTTTAATTGTCCCTAGACACCATATAATTTGTACATAATTTGTAAATAGTTTTCATTAAATAAGTTAGTGTTAGTTAAGCTGTGCATCTTTTCACCGTGGGAATAAATCTCCCACATATATATATATATATATATATATATATATATATATATATATATATATATATTTTATATATATAGCGCGCCCGCGTGTGTGTGTGTGTAATGATATTTCAATTTTAAAAAGCGGTCATGTATTACCATGAAGAATTTTCCGTTCTATCTTGTGGAAAAAGTTGTTTAAAAAAATCTTCAAATTCAAATCGTCCAAAAGAAGACCATTTTTCTCCATATGTTAGCATGGAGTTAGAGGAAACCAAGACGCCAGTATCCAATTTCTTTAAAAATAAATGTGATAATTAATGAATAAGTAATCATGTTTAATAAGAATTAAGCTAATAAAAGTTATTTTTACTTGAATTATTAGTTTTACTTGAATTCATATTTTCTTACGTGTACTCCACTTATACGTGCTGCTGGCCTAGAAGCTAAGAAATATGAATTCAAGTAAAACTAATTGCTGAATTTTTTTTATTTTGATTATAAATAAAGGTGTAGATAGAAAAATAAAGAACTAATTGGGCCATTATGCCGAAGGGACCACACTCGGTCGAAGATATACCAAACATGGCGTCCTCAAAAAGAAATGGTACTCGAACTGCCACAGAAGATTATAAGCTCCACACTCCTTCTCCCTTGCTCTCTCCGAAGGGGCCTGCAGATCTCACGAAAAAGTTCGTTGGACAGCGTTGCCTTGGCTGAAGCGGGCTACTCCGCGGTTAGCAACCTCTCTTGACCAATGGGGTCGAAGGAGAGTCACTCACTTTGCTTTCGCCTCTAGGTCAGTTTTGTGCTGGCTTTGTTGAACTTTAACTCTTTGTTACAATACTATTAAATTTTCTTTTTAAAAACAATCTCTTGCTTTCAGAAAAAACGAGCAGAATGATTTCCCTCAAATGTGTACACCAATTCCAGTTAGCGGAGAAAATGCTCAAATTGTATCTTCAATAATGACAAATATTGACTTTCCACAGGTAAGTATCCAGTAAATTGTACTTATATCGCTCAAATTCTATCAAATAGAAATCAAATAGAATCAAATTCTATTAAATAGAAGGCTCGTGCTAAACATAAAATAATTTTTTTTAATTTCTTCTTTATTAAAAGAGTAAGAGAGGTGAATAAGACTTACTAGTATTGTTACCATTGTTTGAGAAAAATAGATGGTGTACCTTTTCCCTCTTCCTATATCAGAACTTATGCACCTAACACTCCGCTTCCAGCCTCCATGTTCTTTTATGTGACCACAGGGGCGTACGCAGAATTTTTTCAAGGGGGGGGTTCATAATTTTCAAGGGGGATTCATAATTTTAAAAAATAATAGCCTATATAATTTCTGCTAAAATTTTTATTTTTGCCATTTTGTCTGATCTCAAGGAGGGTGTTTAAATCCCTACCCCCCTTGCATACAACCCTGTGCGACCACCCGAAAATGGCGACTTATGGGTGATCATCAAAATAAACGTGCAAAAATGTTCCGTGTTTTATTTCAAACTTAAAGAAACTTAACATTTTTACACAATTTTAAACACACTGAATACCCATTTTTTAGCACTAATTATTTTGATCGCCTTTGAACCGAAAACCACCTTAGATCAATTAGCACCAAATAGGTAAGTCCTCAAAAACGCCAAATCTGGTGTGAAAAAAACGGGGCGTTCTAGATGGATCTGTACACAAATTTATCGATCATATTTAGCTCTTCCTCTGTACAAAACTCAGCAAGATTTTTTTAAGGCATGGGTTATCACCATCATCATTACTTCTTTTCATGCCTACAGACATAGAAGAAGGTATGGGTCATAGTTGGGGCATCTTTTAGCTAGAGATATAATTTTCCTTTAAAAATGTTCTCAAAATCAATAAAGCTCTGTACAAACTTAAAATTTAATTTGCGTTAAACATTATTATTATGATTACTAAAAATGCGGGATCACTTGCTTCTTATAGCATTCACCAATACCAAACCGCAGATAATTGTTGATCATTTTATTATGGGAGCACCATATATAGGCTAATTTTACTCCCTAAATGACAACACAAACAAAGTGGGTTCTCGTAATTTAGAAGCAGAGACCAAGCAAAAGACCTCCAGGCTTGGACTGCCATTCCAGGTGTATCCTTTGGAATCTTAGAAGACATTGTGATAACGGACCTCATTGCTCTAGTCGCCATTAATGAACACGGTGGATCTTTGGCCGGCTGGAGCCTCGAAAGCAACCCACAAGTTATGAGTACAATGCCTTTGCCGACTGAGTTATCGCGGCTCTATTTGTGTTGAACATTGGCTCACATTTTACTACCTCCATCGATGTTTTTTTTCTATAAGGTGATTTCACGCAGCAGGGCACATCTCAACTTATTGCAATTCTGTCTTTAGTTTCAAATGAGAGGGTAGTTTATTATTTGTCTATTGGCTGTTATAAACATGAAAATGAATGTGAAGGGCATTATAGTAGTTCGTGACGTTGCGACAAATTGCTCTATTGTTTTTTACATGTTCACGCAGTTGCCAACGATATGGTGTTTGCCAGTTAATCACATAAACAAATTTCTTGCCAGGTGACACATTTTTGTGATGATAAAACTCACCCTCACAATAAAAATGCTCCAACGAAGCAAAATGCATTATGTAAGGAGAAGAGCACGTGGGAAATCATTTCAAGACATCCTGATTTCGACATTATACAGTAAGTGTGTTTAATTTGTTTTTCATTAGCAGGGAGGTTTAAACTACAGTTAATTGAGTGTCTCATTTTATCTAAAGAGCTGTTAAATTATAAAATTTTTAACTAAATAAAACTCTAAGTGGTATGAATTCTAAGAAACACAAGGATGGCCAAACAGTGTCCTGCGGGCCACATGTTGCTCGTTATGAGTAATTTTGCTGCTCGCGGCATGATTCACGAAATTTATAATTAAAGTAAATATCCCATTGCAGTAGTAAATATAATATTATTTGAATTTTTTATTGATTATTATTGTTATAACCGCGTAGTTATAAAAATTTGAATGCTCTAGTTGATTTATAAATAACAATAAAATACTATAATAATAAAAATGCATTGTCTTGAGTTTTCCCCCTAATAGTTTATATGTATATATTTAGAATTTATATTTGTGTATATATATAATGTAGTTCCTGGAAGTAGTGGTGTAGTGCATATACTTCTATGAGTAGAGCGGAAGTCGCCATTTTTGTTTCCTTTGGCAGAGAATATAAGAAAGAACCCAGCATGAAAGTCATGAGAGGGTTATGTCCGAATCAGGGACATGTTTATACTGAATACTTTTTTTAATTACTTTTTATTATAATATATATATTATATATATATATATATATATATATATATATATACTGTAATTATTCTGTTTTCTGTGTTTCATCTGACTAAATATATATATATAGTTCATCGGATGGAATATACTTGTGAAGTGTTGTGAATGTTCCAAATCGGTCTATGGGTATATATTTACCAATCTGAAAAGATTCGATGCTACATTGGCGCAAATAGTAGGATTTTAACAAGAAAAGGGTGTTTGATTGTCATCTGAATTTTATTTCTTCAGTATTTGAATTTAATTCTAAAGATAATTCTAAAGATATAGGGATTATTGCATCCAATTTCTTCCACGATCCAAAAATTGAGCAAAACTTCATAAGCGTGGCTTATGATTGAACAAGAAGCTTAGGCTATCTTTTGTAGCGTACGTAAATTCGAAACATCGATGTTTGGAACTCCAATTCAACACGGATTTAATTCATTACGGATCATAATCCACTAACTTTTTCTAGGTAAGGAAAGCTGCAGTCAGCCACTTTGGCCTTGGCACTCCAAACATATGACATTTATAGTGCGCACTGCAGTATCTTTTGGCTTTGCTACGCCTGTTGTAATATATGAAACTAAGTATGTTCAAGAATACATATTTAGGATGACATATTTATAACTTGGAAATCAATATGTACAGTATGACTAACAAATAGTATTTCCTTAACCCTTAATTTGGCTAAGTGTGGCCGCTACTCCGGACATGTATATTTATACCTACTATATAACATAATTGTCAGTGTTCGCCACAGCGGACATTAATTATCTCAAAAATGGAAAATAATATTTTTTGTTTATTTTACAGACATCTTAATGTTTATACAGACATGGAAAAATAACAGAAATTAAAAAATATTTGAAAAAACATCTTGTCAAATTAAGGGTTAAAAAGAAAAATACTGAATCATCTCTGCATGCGCTGTATCATCCACTGTCTGTTGATTATGAAGAATGCTAACTAATTTCAATATGGGGGGATAATATGATCAGTTGTTTTAATTATTCAAGTTATTAATAAGATTAAACGTTTAATTAATTGTTTAACAGACAACCTCTGTACTATTTTTTAGTTCATGATTTTATAAAGATTAGGATTGTCTGCATCATTTGATCTCGAGTAATTTTGAAATAGATAAATGCATAGGTAAGACGTAATTAGTACTGGTGTAGACCTCTAAGTGTTTGTTTTTTTTTTTCAACACAAGGGTTCATTAGATTGGCATCTATTGCTTAAAGTCGATTTCAAAAGGCAATATACATTCATACCAGCGATGGAAATCTGACCCACTGACTTCGGCACAAAATGATGCCGCAGGATCACCGAATGGGCAGTGCGCCGTTTTGGTAGTGGAGTTCGTGGATTCGAATTCCACAACTGCCATGGATGTTCTTAGTCTTTAGGAATTGGCTTTAAGCAGTAGGTTCTTATCTGGTTACAAAACAGTAGACTACAGAGCTTTAAACCAACCATCGGCACGAAAGGCATAATCCGGACAGCCGAATACCACTTACCTATCAGGTTACTGTCCGGATTATGCATTGTTTGGCCTGTTGTCAAATAAATTGCACAAAACTTTGAATAGCCACTTGGGACGTTATAAGACCGTATTTTATGGAGAGCAGAGTTGGCTGTTGCCCAAGGTCTCAAACAAAGTAAAAATATTTGTGAAATATAACCTTAATTTTTTATACTACATTGTAAAAAAGTCCCCAGTTAGTTTGTTGGCCAGATATCTCCCATCAACCCGAATTCTAGTTCCGGTACGTTAAGTCTGTAACAACAAACATCTGTTATTAAGTGACTCGTGAGATCATTGCTTCAGACTAAAGAAAATTATTTCGAATTTTAAAGAGTGTAGAGCTTTAACCCTTTAAAGGTCACCAAAATAAATTCATTGTTTTTAAATGCTATGTATGAACATTGTAAATGTAAAATATATGATAAGTTTTCTTTACATACCTTAAGAGGGCTGCCTTAGAGGATATATAAGGAGGGTTTAAGAAATGGTTTAACTGTCAAACCTTTCCTCTTGTACAGCGCAACATTATGCTTTTTTAAAATTTTAACTATATTGGAAGAACAGTAAAGAAGAATCCTTAAAATAGTATAATTAATAAATAGCTTAACAATTTATAAGTTTTGTTTGTATAGATACTTTTATTAGGGGTCATAAGTAAGATAAATTGAATTACTGATTTCTCAGATACAGTAAGTTTAAATACATATATTTCAAAAGAAAAATAAATAAGTTAAATGTAGAACTATCATCTGTTATAAATTTAAACTATCAAAAACATAATATATATATATATATATATATATATATATATATATATATATATATATATATATATATATATATATATATGTCGTGGTCCAGTAAACACACTAGTAAAATATATAAATCAGTCCACTCTCAAGTAATTCTTTTTCTTCTCTTTATTAATCCATTTCACACACTACTCAACAATGGCGTCTCATATTGGCGCCCAACTGCTAACAAAGGCAGTTTTCACTGCTTCGAGGAGCCACAGGTCCGTCTATAGTAATTGCTTATCGCTCTCTGCCAATGTCACTGCGCGTGAGCCGTATTTATGTGACTAATAACGCGAGGCGCGTTACTCCCATTAAAAGAATCCCTAATTAAATCTCTTAAATATTTTAAATCCTGACATATATATATATATATATATATATATATATATATATATATATATATATATATATATATATATATATATATATATATATATATATATAAAATCGAAAAATCATCCATGTCTCCAAGTTTTCCTATTTTTTTTTAATTGCAGAAGCTCTTGATTTTACATCATTGGCTTCCATACATCACAGATGTATGAGATTGGAGCCGTAAATAATTATAAAAAGGTAAAGTAAAGTAGTCCAAAAAGTAAAATTTTAAAATAAAGATGTTTAATAGGTGGTTTTGCTACGAAACCACTATCCGCTAAAGGGTTAAGATGGTTATAATAAAAACTTTGGAGCTGCGGGGTTCAATGTTGAGCCTTGTTATCCAAATTAATATTCATGCTAAAGTTAAACATACATAGGGAAAAAGATAAAGGGGATATTTATTTGTTTAATAATTATTGTATTTATCAGATCGTTGAATTGTAATCTGTGATCTAATGGGGGTGTCATACCCCTTTAATATTTCATAGGAATAATAAAACCTTAAATCAAGCTTCTTTGTTACAGGAAAAACACAAGCAATGCCAAACCAGCATTCCAATACGTAATGGAATCAGATCCACGTTTTGTTGTTGCAGTAGATACGTCTAACGAAATGGATCAAAATGTAAGTAGTTATTGTGACTGGTCAAATCAAGGGATTATTTACCTCTTAAGGTGGGTCTGTACATGTCATATTAGAATTCTCTCGATCATTCTTAACCTATGGAAAAAATAAAATTTCCTATGGCCTGCTCTCAGTTTAATGCTTCTTTCAACAAACTGTACCACGTGATAGAGAAGCAAATTCTCTAAGATGTAAACTGGCCGAGCGGTTTGCGATGTTTCTATTTCCGATTGTAAGTCATACCCTAGTCATTTGGATATGCTTTCGCATGGGTCTCGTGTAAGGAGCAGGTGTGGAGGCGAAATAATCAGCCGTAGAAGATTAAACTTAACAACTGTTCATTTATTTAACAAAAGAAAAAAAATGTTTTACATAAACCAAATCAACTCAATGTAGATTTGGTTTATGTAATCCATGGTTCAGAGAGGAGATCACTCTAGACAACCTGTTCATCTCAAAGTTCAGCCGGGCGTCCCCTCCCGTTTCTTCTTTTCCAAACAGGAAACCTCGGTTTTAGGGGAGATCGACTACCCCCCCCCCAGTTGACCTTTCTCCTTGGAGTGGGCGAAACGCCCTTTGGAGCCCAGCCGACGCTGTCACACAAAGAACAATTTCTATTCTCTGTCGGTGCGTTGACAAAACGGCACATTTGACAAATCTACTCGTCCGTGCGTCAAAAAGACCATTAATGGTACAATACTGCCGTTTTTCAATTGTTCGGCGTTTTGAAATGTTCGGCGCCTTACAATGAACCAAACGTTCGCTTTAACTGACGCTCTTCTTGACCCCCGACAGAGACGGACGCGATACTTACAGCTGTCTTTTCTTGTTTTAAAAAATATTGAGAAAAATATATTTGATTTTAAAATATTTGGAAGAAATTTTGGTATACACTTTTTTCAAACACAACTAAAAGCATTTATCAGACATAATATTTTTTTAAAAAAAGGAAAAAATAGCCTTTTAGGAAAACTGTTGTATAATTTTCTATTTCGTAGTATAATTTTTTATAGAATTCTAAATATATGAGTCAGCCAGGGAAGATTTCATTTTTCCTATAAGTTACTATTGAGCGAGAAGAATCTAATATGGCAAATACAGATCCACTTTAAGTTGTAAGAGTGATTGAGTTATTTGTTCTCTGTACAAATTCAAAATATAGTTTGTCTCTTTATATTATAGGGGAGACCGGGGCACCTTGGGACACATTTCAGTTAAACATTTTTATGCATTTTTTTTAAAGCTAATTGAAAAAATAAGTATGCATGCATATATTGTCATCATGTGCTTCTTATAAACATTAAACCTACTTAATATCTCATTTAGTTAAAGAGTAATAAAAGAAATAATATACCTTTCCAATGTCCCAACCTGCCCCACTGTATGGGGTAGGTTGGGACACTAAACAACAAATACAAAATACTGTTCAAATTATTTTTATTAACTGTTATAAAAGAGAAATAGCTGAAAATTGTTCAAGTTAATACATTTTTTAACAAATCTTATATTTGCAGCTAATTCAAGCATATTAGCATTTACAGCAGAATACTTTCTGTTTGTTTTTCTTGTTCTCATCATTTTTTTCTGAAAAAAAAGATTAATAAATTAATATTTTGACATGTTAAATCAATTAAAAATTAGGCACCAAAATATTAATTATTTTGCTTGAATTGATATTTGTTTACACTTTTTAAAATGTCCCAAGGAGCCCCATCTATGTGTGTCCCAACCTGCCCCATTTTACATAGTATATTTTGGTAACTACTATATAGTTAGGCTTAACAATACAATTTATTTATTAGCATAGAAATAATAATAAATGAGTTTTCTTTCATAACAATACACTTTTTTTAAAATATTTAAATTTTTTTTTCAAATAAATTACTTTTTAAAATGCACATTGATGTAATTTTGGTTTATTCAAAATAACGAAAATGAAATTGTTCCTTACCTATAACTACTATTTTCATCAAAATTCTTTGAGAAGTGAAGAGGAAGGCCATCTATCAATACACATGAGAACTAATTCCTGGTTGCAAATTAAAGCCTGAAAATAAAGGTGTCTCAAGTGGGCTATGTCCCAAGGTGCCCCCCTCTCCCCTATATTACGTTTTGTGCATATTTCATAGCTGGATTTAATATGCCGAAGAAGTAACAAAATGCCATCAAATAATTTTTCTTAAAAATATTTTCATGAAATATTGAAGTAAATATATTAAATATATATTTTAATCTTTAAATAGTTTTATACTGTTTTTTTTTTATTATTATTATTTACTTCGCCTTTGTATATGTGTGATCCCGTATTCTTTAACGAAATCTCTGTTTCACTTTTTTAAATTTTCTATAATTAAGTTAGTAAAAACATCTCGAAATCTATTTATGTCTTTTAAAAGGGTTTTATATCGTCTCCTGGACAATCTGTTATATAACAGTAAACTTAAATATCCCTCAAATTTGGAGCTATAACTTTTGAACAGTCATTTATCTGGGTAGGGTACGCTTTTATTGCATTCCTCTGTATAGTCAAATATCATTCGAAATCCGTTGCACTTTGTCACGACTCTATTTACCTTACGGTATCTCCCATTCTTAATGGTACCCACAACTAGCAAATAATAGCTATCGAAAACTCATGACCGATTAGCTTTACCTTTTAGCTTGGCTGGTCTCTTTAGGCCACATATTCCTTTTTACTCACCCTTATGTATGCAGTTCGCACCATCTTAGGATCCCTACGATAAACGTATTTTCTTTAACAAATCGGTGTTGTTGTTTTTCTGTTAACCAGTCTCTCTGAATTCTATACACGTTCTGTTATGAGGTTGAGACTCACATATGCATATGTTTCATGCCATTTTATGACTCAACATTAAATGTATATTTGTATTTTCTTTAGTTAAACAAGAGCGCTTTGTTAGGCAGTCTCTGAATTATATATACTTGCTGTTATGAAGTTGAGGCTCACGCATGAAGTTCGTGCCATTTTAGGATTTACATTATGATTTCTTTAAACAAATCAAGATCCTTTTATTAATCAAATTCTGAATTCTATATACTTTCTGTTATGGGGTTGAGACTGACATACGCATATAGTTCATGCCATTTTAGGTTTCCTGCTATGAACGTATTTTCTGTAATAAATCAAGATCTTTTTGTTAGCCAAGCTGTGAAACCTATGTACTTAACTGTTATGGGGTTCAGGTTTACAAACACATATAATTCATACCATTTTAGGATCCATATGATTTACATATTTTCTTTAACAAATCAAGGTTTTTTTGTAAACCAAGGTCTCATGAGGTTAAGACTCACGCGATAGTTAGTGCCATTTTAGGATTTACATCATGATTTTTTTAACAAATCAAGATCCTTTTATTAATCAAACTCTGAATTCTATATACTTGCTGTTATGGGGTTGAGACTGACATACGCTTATAGCTCATGTCATTTTAGGTTTCACGCTATGAACATATTTTCTGTAATAAATCAAGGTATTTTTGTTAACCAAACTCTGAAACCTATGTACTTACTGTTATGGGGTTTAGGTTTACAAACACATATAGCTCATACCATTTTAGGATCCATATGATTTACATATTTTCTTTAACAAATCAAGGTTTTTTTGTAAACCAAGGTCTCATGAGATTAAGACTCACGCGATAGTTAGTGCCATTTTAGGATCCACACTATGATCGTATTTTCTTTACTAAATTACGATCCTTTGCTTAACTAAACTGTGATATCTATGTTCTTACTAATATGAGGTTGAGACCCAAGTACACGCATATATATGTCTGCGGACGAAATTTAATTGGAAAGGAAGAACATAAAAATCTTATTCTCAAAGACGTCTGACCTTATTTTTTTTAAGCTAAAGCTAATAATCTCCCACTATGAAAATGTATCTTTATCTCAAGTGCTCATTCACTTTAGATATTGTTCGAAAAGTCTATTTAAGCAAAGCCTAAATTTCGTTTAACAGCTGGGTGTCGAATAACAGACAGCCCCCTGAGCTTTTAAAGGCCTCATAGCTTCTGGCTATTTCTTTTTATAGCAAAAAATGTCATTAGCAAATCGGTAAGGAGCAAGCATTCAGTTCTGAAAATGGCAAAATCTTCAATTGGGTCAGAAATCAATATTCCAAGTTAAAAGATCTGTATATTACCCGAAACATTCCTAGAACAGGCAATACAGAGAAGGGGAAAAAACGAACGAAGGACCGCAGGACTTTTTTTTATTAGAAACCGTATGGTGCTTTCATGGAAAAACAGTTTTAAAAGTACAATGACCCCCATTGTTTGTACACAAAACTTCGTTCTATTTTTAACATTTGTTTCGATTAGAGTTTTTCGAAAAATAGCCTTAGTGAACGTAAAATGGAAAATTATGTCAACTCTTAATAAAATATCGTCTCCGTATATTGCGTGAGAAAAGGAGGTGTTTTAATTTATTTCCTTTCCAAAAAACACTAAAAAAAGTAAATACTACACACTGACCATAACTACAAAATTACTATAAACATAATTGTTAAAAAAGTTCATATGTCACATTTAAAATATTTATTAACTTGGTATAACACAAAATTTATTCTGGATAAATTTTAATTGTTTAATCTTTACGTTTCAAATTGTGCACAGCTCTCTAAAATTAACTTCTAACCATCTTAAAAACTTTAAAATTATTATAAAAACAGTTATAAAATATGTAATTAATTAAAATAGTTATAAATTAATCTTTTCTAAAGCCATGGTAACAGGTTATCATTTAATCGGAGCCATGTTTTAACCGACCGTTATTAATTTAAATAAAAAAATATACAAAAAATAGTTCCTATAGTTACGTATTTTAATCATTGAAATGGCTTTAGTGTATGTGGAACAACAAGCACCGGTTTCTCTATTAATTTCATGTTGAAAAAAAAAAAAAAAAAGGCGAGGTTATGCATCGACTCGCCGAATTTCCAGCCTTCAGTAGAAAACAATTGACTCAATTTCTTAAACATTCCTTCTAATAGTATATAAAACTATCATAATATTGTCACGAAGATTCGAATGAACACACCGTTTAACTTAACAGAAGAATTTATTAAAGCTAAGTAGCAACTCGCAACTTTACAAGATTGGGATGTTGCCTACAACTAGTGGGTATCAGCTTTTATACCCGAACAGAATATTCGAGAAATAACTAATTTACATATTAAAGAAAGATCTAGAATATTCAAGAACGTAAGGAAACAATAAACAACATTTTTAAATTAAAAATCCGTACTTTGGATAAACTGCCATGTCAAGCATCGAACTCATAATCTCCGGGTCTGGACCGCGTGCTTTGACCATTCGACCAC
The DNA here is from genome assembly GCA_032207245.1 of Pardosa pseudoannulata. Taxonomy (NCBI): domain Eukaryota; kingdom Metazoa; phylum Arthropoda; class Arachnida; order Araneae; family Lycosidae; genus Pardosa; species Pardosa pseudoannulata. The sequence goes on along the minus strand of CM063505.1, from coordinate 69,973,597 downwards.
TGAGCTAGTTGGCTAAGTGGCTTTATGCGGCAATATATTGGCATATTTTATAAATATTTACTTTTAAAAAAGGCTTTTCCATCAATTAAACCTTTTTTTTTATCATTCTCTGCTTTTACCAGAATTTCACTTAACTGTATTATCCCCTGTCCCACTTAGGCCAGTTAAGAGGGTGTCTACTGTATTTTAAAGTGTCTATGGTAAGCCAGTTTACCATCTCTGATTACATCTTCCATTTATTAATAACTTCAGAAATAACAAAATTTATAAACGTCTTGACCTCATAACAAGGAGTTTTTGTTGAAGATACCAATTTCTTCTGCTCCCTTCGTTCATTTGGTTCATTTTCTTTCATGCGATGAAAATTCTGTTTCAGATGGTAGTATTTACAAAATACAGGCTAGCAATTCGTTCACTTTTCTCACCTTTAGTCACTTTTTTTACAATTGATCACTTTTTTAAGTAAACAGTCACTTTTAGTCACTTTTTTCATGGTGTATCACAGCAAAAGTCTGTTATTGAAAAAAGAAAATCTGAATTAATAACAAAATATTTTAATAAAAGACCAAAAATAGGATGCTCTAATCTTGTTTTTATTATTAAAATGTAATTAGTCATATGGTTTCCAGAATTTAGTGATTTTAAAAAGTCGTAAAGAAGTTCTTGAAATCTACATTTGTAATGTAATCTGAAATGTACATTTAATACATTAAAGTAATTTACGTCAAAGCACACATTTCTCTTTTTCTTCACAATTTTTGTTTAGATACTCTAATCTAGCTATGTACATATTTCAAAACATCATTAATATATGCAGAAAATTGGGATTATAAAATTAATGTATTGTATGTATTCAAATCTAATTTATAGATTTTCTTGAATAAAAAACAATATTGAGTTGTGTTAAACAAAATTTTTAACCTATTTTATATTTGACGCTAAAATCATGTCTTGCATGAATCATTTGATTTAGAGTTAAAATAAATAGAAAAATCGTAATAATAGCATCTGTAATCAAGAGGAGAAAAAAAAAGTCGCTTTTTTTTTTCAATGTTTAGTCACTATTTAGTCACTTATTCTGTATTATTTGTCACTTTTCTCACCTTTTTGAAAGTACTTCAGCAGTTGCAAGCCTGAAAATATGACTTATAAATAATATGTAGTTCAACATAAAAAAGAAGTAAGAAGCATCAAATAAACAACGAAAATATATAAACGTCTTGACCTCATAACAGGGAGCTTTTGATGAAGAAGATAATTTCTTCTGTTCCCTTTGTTCATTTGGTTCATTTTCTTTCATTCGATGCAAATTCTGTTTTAGATGGTAGTATTTACAAAATATGACTTATAAATAATATGTAGTTCAACATAAAAGAAGTAAGAAGCATCAAATAAACAACGAAAATATATAAACGTCTTGACCTCATAACAGAGAGCTTTTGATGAAAAAGCCAATTTTTTCTGCTCCCTTTGTTCATTTGATTCATTTTCTTTCATTCGATGCAAATTCTGTTTTAGTTGGTAGTATTTACAAAATATAATTTGTAAATAATATGTAGTCCAATATTAAAAAAAATAAGGAGCATCAAATAAACAACGAAAATATATAAACATCTTGACCTCATAACATGGAGCTTTTGATTAAGAAGATAATTTCTTCTGTTCCCTTTGTTCATTTGATTCATTTTATTTCATTCGATGCAAATTAAGTTTTAGATGGTAATATTTACAAAATATGACTTATAAATAATATGTAGTACAACATATAAGGAAATAAGCATCAAATAAACATCGTAAATATATAAGCATCTTGACCTCATAAAATAAAGTTTTGGATGAAGAAGCCAATATCTTTTGTACCTTTCAGTCATTTGATTCATTTCCATTCATTTGATACAAATTCTTTTTTAGATGGTATCATTTGCAAAATATGATTTATTAATAATATGTAATACAACATAAAAAAATTTAAGAAGCATCAAATAAATAACGAAAATTTATAAATGTTTTAACCTCATAACATAGAATTTTGGATGAAGAAGCAAATTTCTTCAACTCTTTTCACTCATTCGATAAATCTTTTTTTTAGATAGTAATATTTGCAAAACATACTTTATAAATAGCTGGAGCGTTAGCCGAGGGACTCCTTCGGAACCCCGTTTTGTAGTCAGTACACTCCTTTCTTAGATTAGAAGGCTCACAAAGCCACTGTCCTTCTCTATATATCTTCCGCACTTTTTCTTACATCTCTTTCTTTCTCTTGCTTGTTGTCCAATCATTTGTTAGATCAATTTTGATTTGCCCATAGTACTATATTTTGAGGTGAAACCCTTTTTCTATTTGCTTACCATGAGCATTTTGGATCCTCCTACTCCTTTTCCCATGGGAGCCTCTTTAAGTTGCCCGTAGACACAAGTCCTGACCATTTGTCCTTAAGTGATGCATCTTAATGTGCTACTTATCAACTTGTCCGTTTGGGATCATTAACTAAGTTTTATGTGGAGTCCGTCATTTCAGCTACTCCTTCTGCCTTCTCAATTTATACCCAAAGTCACCACCTACAGACACATTTTAACACTGTAACATCTAAGTTATTTATTACTTAGCCGATCTTGTACAGGGTTAATCTGCCTTGATTAACTTACTGCCCTCTGATTTAACAATTTGAAGACCTAACTTTGTTATTGGTACTATTGAGAAGGTACGAGAGTAAGCAATTTAAACGAACCAGAATTAACGCATGAGTGCAGCAGTTGAATAGTATACTACACGTAGAGTTGTGAGCAGTGGAAAAAACCCGGTTTAAACCCGAGAAAAAAATCGGGGTTTTTGAACATTTTCAAAACATGGGAATTTTGAAGTAGCCAATTGATATGACACAATGAGAACCACCATTTTTTTCTGTCTTTGTTGTAGACCTCAAAAGTTGATATTTTCACAAAATTTAATTACTATATGCTATGAAAAAAAAATTGAATAATTGGGATTAACTAACTATATTTGGCAAAGTATCATGTTCAGCATGAAAGTATGAGTATATTTTTCCTTTGAGAAATATCCAATATTTTTATTACATAAATATTAGGCAATAATCTGTAGTGTCACAAAACCCATAAATCATTATTTTTCTTGGATAACATCTCTCTCTCCCTATATATATATATATATATATATATATATATATATATATATATATATATATATATATATATATATATCTGTGTGTGTGTGTTAGGAATTGGACACAAAATGCAACAGTGTCATTTGATTACACCTTTAAATGATATATGCATTACAAAAAATAATAAACTGTTATTTTAAATTTAAAGATATTTATTTTTATATTATAAAAGGAGGGGGAAAAGTTTAGCATAAAATAAGCAATTTACATAATAAATAATGATCAAAAATAATGTATATAATTATTATATTAGCAATTAAAATTGAAGCAACCTGTTATGTGTTTGATAAGACTAACAGGGTAATTAGTACTACTATAAAATCATTTAAATGCTCATTGCTATTATTTCTTGAATATATATATATATATATATATATATATATATATATATATATACATATATATATGCTAGTTCTTAAATAGCCACTGTTGAAAAAATAAATGTAAAGATTGTTAAAATGATTTCTTCCCAAAGTTCCCAAAATTCCGGGTTTATTCCCCAAAATTCCCGGGTTTATTCCCACCTCTTCAAAATTCCAGGTTTTTTACATCTCTAACTACACGGCGTCCTCCGAAAACAGATTTTGACGAGGAATACTCTTTAAAGTCTGCAGTGGCACATGAAATGAATAACTACTCCAACACATCATTGTATTTTTAACTAATTAAATTACCCAGTTTTTTAAAGTATTTTTCGTATCTCCATTTTTGGAGCTAATATTCTTTGACTTAGCTATAATTTTTCCTTTTTCAGGATCGGATGGTATTGGTGAAAAATGCTTTCTCTTATTTCCTTTTTTATAATCTGCCTTACAACTCGACAGTAGGATTAATGGATATGAAAAACAAAGAAGAACCTTTCACAAAAACCGTTGTTACAGAAAATGATGTAAGGTGGCTAATTGGCATGTTTCCTGAAACAGAAGGCTATGGCTTCTTTTTCATTCACTTTTTCAAAAGCTTGGACGATTTCTTCATTTCCGGTTATAAGGGCAATAAAATCGTCCTCATTCAAATTTTCTTCGCAGCACTCTAAACTTTCGTCTACCACAACTAACTCATCAAAAGATAATTGAAGATCCGGAAATTTGACACAGAGGAGCTGGGTCATTTAATTAGTGTCTGGAGGATATCAATATCGTACGTGACGAAAAGATCCCTTTAAGCAGAAATAAAGAGAGGAGTACAGGTTCTTGAAGTTGCACCACAGTAGAATAATTTTAAAATAGCCCACTTGCTCATGAGTTCTGCGGTCTAAAATTGGCGGTCGCTCTAACGAAAAATAATACGCTTAGGGTCGTTGTAATGATTCAAAATTAACGTTATTCCTATGGTAAAATAATTGGGACTTTTTAAGATGGTCGTTCTAACAAAGGGGTCGTTGTATCGTGGGGTCGTTAAAAAGAGGTTCTAATGTATTTCTATTACAATGACGCAATCTACATCAGTTAAAGTCGCCCAAATAGCAAAGAATACAATGTTGTTCGGATGAAATACCTTTGTGTTTTAGTAAACATCGCCAATAATTTCACCAAATTTGCCAAGGGGCACCCTATTCTTCAGTAGTACCTTTTGCTGTTTTCTTCATGGCTTAACGACTGTTCTTCATCCAATATGGACATAATTCAAATTTTGTAGTAGGTAAAAAGATATATATATATATATATATATATATATATATATATATATATATATATATATATATATATATGTATATATATATATATATATATATATATATATATATATATATATTAATTTTTATAATGTAAAGATCATTTATATTGAAATTTTGTTTAACATTAGTCTCTTTAACATACTGGTCAATCGATTGTATTTATAAGTGACTGTACTTCTTTTGAACTTATCATGCTATTTATTTAGAAGTATTTATATTCTTTTATATTTTTGTAGGATTTGAAACCAGATATCAAAGATATTATTTTGATTACGGCCACCGACATCTCAAGAGATTGGAGAGAAAATATAATCGCAATGTTGAAGTCCAATAACGTAGCTTTACATGTTGTCTATTTTCGGAAGAAATTAAGTCAACCTGCTGTTCTTGAAGCTGTAGCCAAAGCATCTGACGGAAATTTTTATTACATCCCAGAGGCTTTTCCTCTTGGATCGCCAATTTCATCTTTAACCGTACTTTACGAAGCTTTTCGATCCATTTATGAATCTTTCTCGTGGGTACACAAGAAACATGTTCTGGTAAGTTATATTTGTACTTATTGAAATAAATGAAAAAGATTTCAAAGCTTTATTAGTGAAATAATGAAGTCCAGTATGATTTGACTTGATTTGATTTGAAGAATTGTAATCAATTTTATTGAAGCTGTAGCAAAAGCATCTGACAGAAATTTTTATTACATCCCAGAGGCTTTTCCTCTTGGATCGCCAATTTCATCTTTAACCGTTCTTTACGAAGCTGTTCGATCCATTTATGAATCTTTCTCGTGGGTACACAAGAAACATGTTCTCGTAAGTTATATTTGTACTTATTGATATAAATGAAAGAGATTTCAAAGTTTTATTAGTGAAATAATGAAGGCCAGTATGATTTGCCTTGATTTGGTTTGGAGAATTGTAATCAATTTTATTGAAGCTGTAGCAAAAGCATCTGACAGAAATTTTTATTACATCCCAGAGGCTTTTCCTCTTGGATCGCCAATTTCATCTTTAACCGTTCTTTACGAAGCTGTTCGATCCATTTATGAATCTTTCTCGTGGGTACACAAGAAACATGTTCTCGTAAGTTATATTTGTACTTATTGATATAATTAAAAAGATTTCAAAGTTATTAGTCAAATAAGAGGCCAGTATGATTTGGCTTGATTTGGTTTGAAAATTGTAATCAATTTTATTGAAGCTGTAGCAAAAGCATCTGACGGAAAACATAGAGGCTTTTCCAGGATCGCCAATTTAACGTTCTTTACGAATCTTTTCGATCCATTTATGAATCTTTCTCGTGGGTACACAAGAAACATGTTCTCGTAAGTTATATTTGTACTTATTGATATAAATGAAAGAGATTTCAAAGTTTTATTAGTGAAATAATGAAGGCCAGTATGATTTGCCTTGATTTGGTTTGGAGAATTGTAATCAATTGTATTCAATGCAAGGGATAATTAATTAGGTCGGGGCCTACTGTTTAAAGCCAAAATCCAAAAAATATGTACCCAATAAGTGTGTTAGAAGAAATGTTATGGTTTGGGGTAGGTGTGGCTTCTAACAAAGCTAAGAAAGTTATTGACACTAAAAGGAAGTTTTGGCAAATATTGATGTGTTGGGGCAAAAATTATTAAGCAGTGTTGAAAAACTTAGACTTTAAAAAAACTCCAGTTTTAGCAGGATGACGACCCAAAACCTACTGCTATGGTCTCCAGGACATGGTCACTATACAATGATTAAAAGCAAATAGAACTGTCTTTAAAACTTTTAAACCTGAATCCAAATGCAGTTTTGTTAGTGCTATATTGGCCTTGAACCATAACTAATTATACAACGAAACAATATAAATACCCAAGTAAAATACCATAAGGAGTAGAAGATGGAAGTAGATTGGTCATGTACTGCGTATGCCTCCAGACAGAATACCTTCAAATACACTTACTTGGGCACCGAAGGAGAAAAGATCATGAGAAAGACCCGAATGACGTGGAGAAGAATGACAAAGAGTGAGAAGATACAAACAAGGCTGGCTGGGCAAGCTGGGCGGAAGCAAAATCCCTCGGCCAAGACCACAAGGAATGGCGAGGCAGACTGAAGGCCTTATAATGATAATGATGGTTGAATGCCGAATACGAATAAAATACTACAAATAAAAACAATTGTCGTGTAGTCCTCGTTTATATTTGAGTATTAACCTGTGATCAAAGGTGTGAAGTAAGAGAATGTCACCAGAAAAACAGAGCAGGGTGTATAGGTTTCATATAATTTCATGGGAAATATTTTTCCCTGTGGACCATAAAAGTAAATAAACGAAGAGTTAGGTTTATTATATCGGTATTCTATTTGTTGCTTTGTAATACAAAAAACACAATAAAAATTATCAGAAAAGTAAAATAAATAGTCAGTTATGGTATTCAATCATATATGGTACACACACACACACACACATATATATATATATATATGTGTGTGTGTGTGTGTGTGTGTGTGTGTGTGTGTGTGTATCAAATCAATCATATATGGTAATATATTGTATGCATTCGTTTTGGCGCTATAAAGTTCGACAGTTCTTTTTTTATTATTATTCGTTCAGAATCACATTTTTAGCCTTGGACATACGTTTTATTTTGACATTCAGTAAAAAAAATATCAAATTGAACAATCGATAACGATTTTTGTAGAAGGGAAAAATATTTTTCTTGAGCGTGAAAGGGTTAAGAAACTTTGCTGTTTGTCAAACAGTAGCCCATTCAGTAAAATTTTGCTGTTATGGGCGGAATTCACGAAATTTATACTTTGAATAAAGTGAAACACTGAGTGTAATAAATATGTTATACAGATTTGATTAGTTTAAGCTATGAAATATTGATGCGTATCTTTTCTTTTAATTTTAGGTAGATCAAATGACATTTTCGAATAATTGTTCCCCGAAATGTACTCTGTCATTCCCAAGTGACCGTACGATGGGAAGCCTCCAAGTAATCATCACGGGGGCTGAATTCGGTCAGCTACCGCCTATTCTACGGAATTCAATAGTACTAGATAATGGTGAGGAACATTTCGTGTCTGGAAATGAAGCGTTTACTTACAAGACAGACGTGCCAGCTTTTATAATAACTATCCCTAATCCACTGGTAATTTCTTTTAACTTTTTTCTTAATGTTACTCACTGAAATTTTTTGAATTTTATTATAAATAATTTACAGAATACAATAGAGCTAGATAAATGGCGTGGCGCATTTTATGTCTGGAAATACCACGTTTATTCACAACTCAGAAGTGCCAGCTTTTATATAACAATTCAAAATCCATTATCAATTCATTTTTTTTTCCGTAATGTTACTTACGAAAATTTTTATTTGATTTTATTATATCTAATTTACGGAATTCACTAATCCCCTATATAATAATAGCCTAAGTTACCTGTCCGTCTGTCTTCGAATTTGTGAAGTGGTTGGACCTGGAATGGATAAGGGAATCCATATTGGATTCTTGATAACTTAGAGCAGGGGTGCCCAGCTCAAATCGATTGGTGGGCCAAAAAACAATGGGCGGCACATATAAAAATTAAAACAACAAATTATTCAAAATATTTTATTATCGTGCAATATTCAAAATATGCATTTTTACAGTGCCAGCTGCGATTGTACATGAAAGTTGTGTTATACATATATCATAACTACAACGACAATAAACATAATGTATAACTTTCTTTCCATACAACTTCCACTGGCTGGTGGGACAGAGCACGTGCACGTAACACGAGTCAGCTGGTTGTATAAAATAATGGCCGATTGACAGAATATTCTAGAACACTTAAATTTTAACTTAACCTGTCCAGTCCTACTCAAAGACCAGGTTAAAGTTGGTTACTATCTATTCTTAACGTACATAATATGATATTTATTATTGCAAACATTAAAAACTAAAATTCTATGTTTCAACTATACATAATCAAAATGACTTAAACTATATAGCCAGTTGAAAACTTCAATTGGGTCACTGGTTGGGTATGCCTGACTTAGAGTAACCAAAATTGATATCGAGTCAGGTTTATCTTCTTCTAAACCAGTAGTGTGCAAACTAGGGGTCACGACCTTTGTGGGGGTCGCCAAATTTTTATGAAATGCATCATCTCTGCATGTTGCTGAAAATAATATAGATATATCTACATTTAAAAACATCATTTCCAATCACATTGAAAAATAAAAGAAAAATTTTTCGAGAATTTTCTTGAAAACAATCTAGGTTGGATTCGTGATCCAACTCTTCAAATTTGTGAGAAAGAGCAATTGATAGATCTAATTAGTGATTATACTCTTCGAAATCAATTTAAGACTCAGCCTTGCCAAATATTTTGGCTATCTGTGGAAAAACAACATTCCTTTTTATGCAAGAATGCCATCAAAGTGTTAATCAATTTGCATCAACGTATTTATGTGAAATTGGATTTAGCAAACTAGTTTCAATAAAAACTAAATACCGCTCGCATTTAAACCCTGAAGATGATATGCGAATTTCAACATACATCCAAACATCGATCAGATAATTAGAAACTTGCAGCCACATACATCTCATTAAAGGGCAATTTACTGATTTTTGAGTTATACAAAAAGTATTGTCTTAAATTTATAAATAAAATTAATATAAGTCAAATATAATGATGTTTTTATTCGATAAAATGAAAGAAATGCGTGAAATATACATCGTATTTGTGAACATTTATCTCTAGGCGTCGTCAAAAGTTTTCACTCTACAAATGGGGTCGCAGTCGAAAAAAAGTTTGCGCACCACTGTTCTAAACTATCGATCCGATTCTAAAATAAATTGGTATAAATATGCTTCATATCGCAGCGAAAAATATTGTCTTCTATAAAAAGTTCGAAATCCCCCTTTCCCCTCCTTTTCGAGCGTTTAATGCCATTATTTCAAGTCCTATTTTCCCCGTTAAGGGCAGGCGATTAAATTTATCAATTTATCACATAATAAATAAGTAAAAATAACATTTTTTCTAGCATTATGACGTCATTCCTTTAATCATTTCTTATTTTAAATTACTTAAATATCTTCTGCATTGTTTTCATACGTTTTATCACTGAACTTAGTTATTACGTAAATAATTTTCTTTCATATTTAGCTTAAGTAATAGATTAGGTACATATGTGAGAATTTTAAATTTAATCGTGGATTATTTTTTGTTGCAAGATCATTCTCAGCCAAAAACCAAACCATTTTTTTTACCTGCCTGATAGGGTACTTTACAATTCTGGAAAATTTCAAGTTTTACTGATCCCGTCATATGACGGGCTATATGCTAGTATTAGATAATGATGTTATATGTTAGTATTAGATAATAATGAATTAGATAATGAGCATTTTGTGTCTGGGATTGACAAGCTTATTTACAAGGCAAAGGTGCTATCTTCTATAATAGAGATTTTTGTGGAATTTTTATCGCAGGCGATACATATAAGAATTAGCCACAGAAAATACGGTTTAATATTGTTTGGACAATATAAGTTACTTTTGATTACAGAATCAGGGAAAAAAACAATTATTCGTTAAAATCGAGCAATTTGTAGCAACGTCACGAACTACTATAATGCCCTTCCCATTCATTTTCAGGTTTACAACAGCCAGTAGACAAACAATAAACTGCCCTTCCGTTTGAAACTAAAGCCAGAATTGTCATAAATTGAGATTTGCCCTACTGCGTGAAATCGCCTTATAACAATCCATAATCCGCTGGTAATTTCTTTTAATTTTTTTCCTAAGTTCCTTTTTGTTACTAAACAAGATACATGTTTTTTATTTCTCTCGCCTACCTGAACTAGAGGCTCCTATTATAAGCAATAAAATAAAGCTTAAAACAATTTTGCACAAAATTTTCTCAAACTTGTCTACAAAAAGTGTACCCTTTTATAAATCAAGGATATATATATGACTTTAAGATTCATTTAATTTCTGATAACATTTGATGTAATTCCGATTGCCGTTTCCAGACACTTATATCGAATGATTACAGAAAGAGGTAAAAATTATTAAGTAAAATATGCACTCTGAGTTTTTGTCCTAAATTATTTTTTTAATGTACTTTATATATGAAGAAATTAGGTTTACATGAATTTTCAGCCTCTACTGTTATTTAAGCCTCAAGAAACTCTTCGAATTTTTCTCAACAGGACCATGATGGCAAAACTATTAATGTCTACATTATCTAGGGCAGTAGTTCTCAAACTTTATCCCATGGAACGCTTCTTTTTTCAACTCCTCTTCTTAGCCCACTCTCCTGTTTCTAATCATGGATCTTGTTGGTGCTTCAACCACATTTGGCGAAATTGGCGTGATTGCAGCGTGGCGTTTGAAATCTGGCGAGGGGATCGTAACTCAACAAATTGATACATAAACAAAAACAACATTTTGAGGAAAAATTTTACAAAAATTGAATATTTAAAATCTAATTGAATTAACAAAGAAAACACAAAGGAAACACATAACATTCATACTAAATAGACTGAAACATTCACTTAATCACAGATTAAATAAACTGAGTGTGATTTTCATCACAAATTTGTGATTTAGTGTAAATTGTAAAATTAATTTAATTTTTTTTTCTCATCCAGCAAATAACGCTTTGACTTAAAAAGAAACTGTATTTTGAGTGGAGGTTGAAGAGGAGTTGTAAAATTGAAAATTTTTTTTCAAATCTCTTATTAGCACATACATAGCGGAACCCCTGAATAAATAATACTTACGGAGAAACTAAGGACCTATTATTTAGCACAGATAAGACAAAACTAAACAATACAAAGTTGTATGAAAATGAATATACAGTGAAACCCGCTTAAGAAGTTTTCCAATGGTCTAACTAATTAAAACTTCTTAACCCTTTAAAGGTCACCAAAATAAAGTCATGGGAATTTAATGTAATTTGTTTATAAATGTTATCTATAAGAGTTGTATGTGTAAAATATATAATTTTTTTTTACATTCCTTAGAAGGGTTTGCCTTAGAGGATACCAAATTAGGGTTTGAGAAGTGGTTTAACTGACTAACCCCTACCCCTGTACAGCTTGAACATTATGCATTTTTAAAAATTTTAACTATACTGGAAGAACAATAAATGATAATCCTTAAACTGGTATAATAAATAAATAGCTTAACAACTTAAAAGTGTTGTTTGTACAGATACTTTTATTTGAGGTCATAAGTAAGATAAATTGAATCTGACTTCTCAAGTACAGAAAGTTTAAATACATATATTTCAATAGAAAAAGAAATAAATAAGTTAAACGTAGAACTATCATCTGTTATATATTTAAAATATCAAAAATATAATATGTATAAAATGTATAATATGTATATATAAAATGTATAAAATATGTAAAATATATAAAATATATAATGTATTTTTAATATATAAAATGTATAATATGTATATATAAATATATATATATATATATATATATATATATATATATATACATATACATTCATATATATATATATATATATATATATATATATATATATATATATATATATATATATATATATATATAATCGAAAACTCATCCATGTCTCCAAAAAGTTCTTTTTTTAATTGCAAAAGCTCTTGATTCTGCATCAGGGGCTTCCACATATCATAGATGTATGAAATTGGAGCCGTAAATAATTATAAAAAGATAAAGTAAAGTAATCCAAAAAGTAAAGTTTAAAAATAAAGATGTTTAATAGGTAGTTTTGCTACGAAACCACTGTCCGTTAAAGGGTTAAGCGGGAAAACTTCTTAAACGGGAAATCAAGCATTAAGCATTATTTATGCGTATGTATGTATGTGTGTGTGTATATATATGTGAGGAAAATTCTCAGGGGTTTTCAAAACTTAAATCAAGGGCTAAAAATTTCCGCCTCATTTTACACCCCCTTTTTAACCCCTGACCTAAATTGACTGTCGGAGACAGATTTTTCTAGAGATATTTTCCCACAGATGTTGGCCCATGTTTTAAGGGTCTTATACATAGAACTTCATGCTAGCTACCCTTCAGTTTGTCCTGCCCCTATGATGAAATGGGAACCCGTTCTTCAACGTTATCTTAATAAAGATCTTTATCTAAAACGGTATATCATTTTTATGGCCATGACTGCAACCACCCATCGAGAAGACATATATATATATATATATATATATATATATATATATATATATATATATATATATATATATATATATATATATATATATATATATATATATATATATATATATATATATATATATATATATATATATATATATATATGTATATATATATGTATATGTATATATATATATATATATATATATATATATGTATACATATATATATACATATATGTATATATATATATATGTATATATATATATATATATATATTATATATATATGTATATGTATATATATATATATGTATATATATATATGTATATATATATATATATATATGTATATATATATATATATATATATATATATATATATATATATATATATATATGTATATATATATATATGTATATATATATATATGTATATATATATATATATATATATATATAATATATATATATATATGTATATATATATATGTATATATATATGTATATATATATATGTATATATATATATATATATATATATATATATATATATATATATATATATATGTATATATATATGTATATGTATATATATATGTATATATATATATATATATATATATATATATATATATATATATATATATATATATATATATATATATATATATATATATATATGGTATATATAAATATAAATATATATACTGTAAAACACTTAAAAAGTTTTCGAAGGGAATGGAAAGAGAAAACTTCTTAAACTGAATTAATTTTTTTAAAAACAAAATAATCACATAGATAATAAGGAGAGATTTTTTTTCTTTATAAAATAATATATAAACAGTAAGTTTGGTTTTTCTCAAAAATTTACATTTTTTTGTATGCTTAAAAATCAGCTAATAAGGAAAAACAACATAATTACCTTAGAATATCTTTAATTCAGCTAAGAAATTTTGCTTTAAACGCCACTGGAATCGATTTTACAGAAAAAATCGGTTATAGTTTTTTGTTTTTGTTTTTTATCGGAAATTTGTAATTGATAACAGTCCAGCTGTCTTAAACTTTTAAAAACTTCTTCAGGCACATTTTAAATAAAAATGACAACAATCGTTTTCAGCCATACACATTGACCTTTACAGAGAGAGAAGAAAAAAAAAAAAACAGTAATCGAAAGGCAACTATAAACGCGTTCTGTAAGTAAACTCTCTAACCGGGAAAGAATTTGACAGTTGATATTTATAATAACATTGTTGCATTAGTTTATTATATTTATCCAGAAAATTATGTCATTTGATTTATTTTGCTGTAGTTTTAGCAAAATTTACTGTAATCCATTAACATTTCCCATATATATGAAAATATCGAAGATAGTAGTTATTGCTTTAAAATTTTTTTTTTTTTTTCAAAAATAATATATTTCTAACATTTTGGTGATAATAACAAACGAAATTAAAGAAAAAATTCCAATTTTTACACGTTTTTTCTCGATTACATACTCTATAGGCAAGAGGTTAAAAAGTTCCCAAGGAACTCCTGGAGGGTCGTTGCGGAACTCTAGGGTTCAGCGGAACACACTTCGAAAAACCTTGACCTAGAGTACCATTTTTCCTATTCACAAAATGCTTTTTCTTTGATTTTCAGAGCAAGAAGGTAAAAATGTTAACATTAAATCATTTCGTATGGAATTAATGTATTTTTACGAACCTAACATACGATATACTACCTTAATGATATATTTTCTATTCTACATTTTAAATATGAGTGTACACATGGTTTTCGTTATATTCATTCAATTAACATTTGCTAAGTTTATTTAAAAAGTGCTTTTCAATAAGATTATTTTTCTTTTCCAGACAGGAAATTGGAATTTGAGCTTTGAACGAAAACCACGGTATAGTAAACCTGTTGTTGTCGTGGTGCGAGCTACACATTCCGATTTCGAAGATATTATAAACATGCAGTCATGGATCTCAATGGATAACGATCGAAATGTAAGCTTTTATCTTCATATTATTTAATGTAGCCTCCACACAATGACCAGTTGTTCACCACTTCCTGATGGTGACCTCGAACGATGGTTCACGGGTCGCATCCATATGCTGGGCCACTAAATGAGCTGAGTTTGATTCGTCCATAGCGTCTACTCCATTTAGTTTAATTTGCCTTTGATCTTGAAAAAAAACCGAAGCCATCTCAAGGCTTTTTGATCGTCTTCCATCAGCTAAGAAAGTAATGTATTTCAGTGGACATAGTGTGAAAGCCTTAACACATTAGTCATTCTTTTCCTAGTCAACAATAATTTCGTTATGATTTCAAACCGAAGGTAAATAAAACTTTTTTTTAGGGTAGGATTTATCTATTGCATTTTCAATGTTAGTTATCTTTGATTTTCAGCGAACGATCCTAACAGTAATCAGTCATGGAATAATCCGATACATTATAATTCAAAATGTTTTTTTTTATAGTTAGATCCGAAAAAATGTTTTAAAATGTTGGTCTAATATTTAACCTATACACGCCAAATATTTTAATCAAGGAAATTTATGCTAATTTAAAGAAATCTTATGTTTTTCTCTATGTAAACTTATTGTTGCTCACTCTACATTTGTTTTCGATTTTTTAAGCTCTACGGTCTACTGTTTTGATACACGAAAGCTAATAAGACCGTGACCTACACCTTAAAGTTGATCCCAAACGGCTGCAAACATGTGCCATCAGTGGATTGAAAATTAGAGCGAAAATTATCGCTAGCATTCGGCTCTACAATTGTTTTTATATGCAATAATACATTATTTGGATGTTGGTTCTATTTATCAAAATACTTTTTTTTAACTATCTCAAACAATTTACTGCCTAGAAGTGTCTATTTTCAACTACTCAGTTGATTACGCAGATAGCAAATTTAGTTTGCAGGAAACTTGCAGCTGTCTTGCTTTGCAAGCCTGCAAACTTGCAGCAAGTTCAGCATGACAAGTCTGCCAGTTTGAAACAAGACTGCAGCAAGCAATTTTGTTCTTCAAAGCTGTCAAATTGCAAGTTTTAAAAATTGCTTTCAAAGATGCTTTATGTTCGTCTAACTTGAACAGTTTTATGCAAGTTTGTGTCATTGTTATGACAAGATTATCAAAAAATTGAACTTGCAAGTATGCACGCTATCTTACACGTATTTACAAGGCAGCAGGTTTTCGAAACACCCCAGCTAACGTGAGCTGCATACGTGAAGGTGATTACAGAAAAGTAACGTCTCAAAAGAAATTTGGAATAATAAAGATAAAAAAAAATACGGAATGTTCTGCAGACACAAATTTTCGACACATCGCGGGTTGAAAAATGCTTAAAAAAAAATAAGCAGGAAGAAATTTTGATCAAGGTACCTCTAGACTTAGAAAGACTGAGAAAGCATTAGAACAAGTATATTATAGACTGTTCTACATCTACATCAAAAACTACGAAAAGTGCTAGTCAGCTGTAGCCAGTAGAATAAAGCTTTGTCCGTCATAAATTTGTACTGCGTGTTTATAGGATAAACAAATAGTTGTACTAGGGAAGAGTAGAGCGTTTGAAGTATGTTTTTCCCAGTATGAAACATGAATTATGAAAAAATCAGACTTGGATAATGCACTGGCTGACATGTTGCTCTTCATCTGCAGCTATCCGGCAAAACTACACACCCTCTAAGCGGATTCGCATCGTTCTCCAAATCCCATCCCTAACTGACTTCTTTTCCCTGTTTCGCAAACTTAAAAACCTCTGGACTTAGTTTCCAAACCGGACAAGAGATTCACAGCAATGCAACAAGAGACCTGCGTGCCATCCCTGGAAAATACGTTGAGAACTGTTCAGTAGAAGAGATTGCTTTCAGAGAACCAGTGCTTGAAAGGTTGTAAAATGATACACACAAATTTCATAGTGAAAGGTCTGCCTTCTTAACACACCTCGTTCCAGCTGCTATAATTGCCAACTACAACTGATGGAAGTTATTACTACTTAGTGTTCTCTAAAATCTGATATTTGTGGACGCCGAATATTTTTTTGTGGTTATATGTAGTTTAATATCCGAGTATTCCAAGGTCTTCTTAGCTTGTTATACATTGTTTAAAACAGTTTATAAATAAAGTTAGTTTCTTCCTAACTACGTATTATTACTCCAAAATAGAAGTTGTATCAATCTAAAAAATATAAATCTATAATCTGGGTCAGTGCCACTCTTCAAGGGTATGCAGCGAATGCACCGAACTCAATTGGCAAATATTAGAGGAACCGAATTCAGTCGATATTTTGTAAAGTGAACCCATGCAGGGACAACTACACTATCTAATGATTTGAATGTTCAATGATTAATGCTCCTTTAGTAAATATTATTGCATACTTACTGTCGGAAAACAGTCACAAATTATTCTTCTCTTTAAATTGGCTGCTCAAAATCAGTAAAACGCTATGATATCGCTGGCTTATGTCAACATTTTTAATACTATTTTAACTTAGGTCTTAATAGAGTAAGCCGGCAGTTGAACCCAGCACGTAGGATCTCGACCCCGCACGAAAGCACTGATCTGGATACTTTCAAAAGGAAAATCTCAATTCAAAACTTTTTCTTTTACTGAACTGCTTTCAATATAAAAACATGTATAAAACCTCAATTGCTTTGAAAAATGGCATATTCACTCATTTCTTATGACGTAAAAATTTATATTTTGATTTTAAACTTATATTTTTATGTGAAAGTATTAAATCCTTTAATGACGTGCTTGTGTTTCTCTTACTCAAACAGAATGATACTACATCCCGTCCTCCAATCACAATTTACTCGGAAATAAAGAAGAGTCACAATCCTGTAACAAACGTAGAAGTCGTTGCCTTTATACATCAAACAAGTCAGAACGCCGAATGGTCATTAAAGTTGAAAGATATTGGGGATGGAGGTAAGTATAACTTACAGCAATTTCTAAATAAAGGAAGAAGTATTAATTCATTATCCTTTTATCAAAGACAATTAAAGGAAGTTTTTTGTGTTTCCTCTACACGACTTTTGCCGAATGATGGCCAATTAGTTGGTAGGGCTTTGCTCTTCGGAACAAGATTTGTGGAATCTAATCCGTCTGATGGTACGGCAGTGGCGTGCGGTAGGTGTTCATGCAGAATGTGCAGAGAGCAACAACAATAATAATAAAACCATAAAAATATACATTAAATACTTCTTTAACGTTTATTATTCATTTGTACACAAAATCCATACGTCTATCCGCATTACTAATAGAATAACGAAAAACTTATATTTCCACGAAAAACTTATATTTTCAGCAAACGTAGCACCACACGGCTCTCGCCGCTGCGGTGCCTCCTCAGGGTGCTCATTGGAGCCGACAAACCGAACGTCTATTCCACGGGCAGAGGATTTCACTACACGCTGGCGCAATAGAACGAACTGTTTCTCGTTCGATCAGTGGATTAAATTATATTTATTAATTGTTTTTAACATTTGGAAATCATATATTCTGCGAAAAACATCTTCCCAATTTTTAAAAACAAAACCAGCGGTATGGTGTTACAGATATAACTTATATACTGTCTATAAAACACAATGAATGGTAAAATTTGGACTGTTCTGTTAAAATTCGTTTCTTTTTTGTCTAACAAAACAAAATTGTTTTTCAGCGAATTATTTCTATGAATGTAATACATCACCGAAATTACTTTACCACACTAAAACATTTCCCTTTATATTGATGAAATACTTCTTTTATATTTCCATGAAAACAAAATCTTACAACATATAAATTTAAACATTAACCGTCTGCAAAATCGTATGGCCAGTTAATCAGTTAAAAAACCAAAAGCGCTTCAGCACTAATACAAATCTTAATAAACCGTACCTTCGGCTGATTCTGAAAGGCAAGTGCAGGAAAATAGCTGCACTTGCCTCAGTGCTATAGTATGCTGTTCTTCTCCAGTAGCCCATACATATAAAGCGTGATTTTCTATTAGTGCGCAGTGCGTACACATAAAAATTTTTTATGTTCGTTTGGTTTTGAACGCGCTACGTGGTGCAGCACCTAGTAACGCACTGACTGCGAGCATACAAGAAAGCAAATCAACATAATATTTGAATATATTATAAATAATATTTATTATATGCCATATAAAGATAGGTAGACATAGGAGCAGAAAATTATTGTCTCTCATAATTTTGCCAGGGTGTGCAGTGCACACCCTGCACATATGGACCGCACGCCACTGTGGTACGGAGATTCCTAGCCGTTCGGAATCGGTTATAAGTCCTAGTAGAGCAAAACAATGGACCATATTTCTACACACCAAAACTTGTTGAAAGAATTTTCCCTTTCGGTGACAGGTAATCCTATAAAAAGAACCCCCAAATTTTTAATCACCTACTCTTATTTATAATTTTGTTATTTGGATCGATATTTTATGGTATTTGAAGCCTTGCCGAGAAATTTAATTTTTCAGTAGATACATCAACTAAAATTATGACGAATTGTTGTATCCAGGGGCGTAAACAAGGGGGGGTTAGGGGTTTAAACACTCCCCTTGATCGCAGACAAAATTGCAAAAATAAAAATTTTAGTAGAAATTATGCCGGCTATTATTTTTTAGAATTATGAACCGCCCCTTGAAAATTAGAAACACCCCCCTTGAAAAAATTGTGCGTACGCCACTGATTGTATCTAGGGTTAAACTTCATTTTATAGTACTGTGTTTACATAGGATAGTTCTTATCACGGATTTTTTTAATAAATGACAACTCGTGACGTTTAAAATTATTGCTCATCACTAATGGTAACAAACTGTATTATTCAAAATTTTTCAAATTTTGCTGTTTTTTCTACTGTCAAGAGTCTATAGTAGCTTAGATATCTATTCAGCAGAAACGATTCGAGCGTCAATTAATTGGTTGCACTAGATTTCTGCTCTATTTCTATACCTTATACTCACCTACTTGGGTTCGATTAAAGCCTATATTGCCGACAATAGATGCAATACAAACCATAAAATTTATTTACAAATTCTTTAAGAATATGTACACATATCTACTAAAAAAAAAACAGAATAAGGACCGAAAAACAAAATTCAGCAAAAATTTTAGCTCCTTTCACAAAGAAATGTTTGTCGTTCCAGCATTTCCTCTTACCGGGGTGGAAACTTTTGTAAGTTCTCCTTCCACAAATTTTAGCTACGCATGGACCCTCTCCCCTCCTGTTGAGCCTCCCAATTGCCCACCCTCTCTTCCGTGTCGGCCGCTGAAAAAAAAACCTCCCAGTACACCTAAACTCGAGTCTTGAGTCTAGTATTATTGATTCGGAAAGTCATTTCGTTTTTGGGGAACATGAAAGACAGTTTTCGTATAATGAATAAATATTTTATTAAATTATATATTGGCCATTCTGGTCCAACACCTTTTGCCATCTTTCTGGTAGTAGCATAATTCCACGCTCATAAAATTTTTGGTCTTTGCTGGCAAAAAACTGATCGAGGTGGTTTTTGACCTCCTCATTTGAGGTGCAGGTTTTACCGTCTAAAAATTTTTGGAATGACCGAAACAAATAATAATCCGATGGTGCCTGGTCTGGAGAATTTGGTGGGTGTGGTATTGTATCCCATTTAAGCTGTAAAAGCTTTTGGTGAGTGACCAAACTTGTGTGAGGTTTCGCGTTGTCTTGGTGAAACAGTACACCTTTCCTGTTGATTAGTTCTGACCTTTTCTGTTGAAGTTCATCATTCATTTTGTCCAGCTGATGACAGTAGACTTCCGAATTAATCGTTGTGTTATCCGGTAAAAGCTTAAAAACAACGATTCCTTTAAAATCCCACCAAACAGACAGCATCACCTTTTTTTGGTGAATATCGACTTTGGAAATGGTTTGAGCCGGTCCATCTTTTTTACTCCATGACCTCTTGCGTTTGACGTTGTTGTATATAACCCATTTTTTGTCCCCAGTGATGATGTGCTTCAAAAACGGATCATTTTCGTGACGTTTGAGAAGCGAATCGCAGACGTCAATGCGGCGACACAGATTTCTCTCTGTGAGAATATAGGGAACCCATACATCGAGCTTCGAGGATAATACCAGGCCTTTCAAGTGGTCATAAACTGTTGAATTTGATAAATTTAACCTCAATCTGATCTCACGTGTTGTTATTCGCCGGTTCGCATCAACTAATGCCTTTATCGCGTCTTTATCAGCTTCCACCGGACTTCCCGAACATGGTGCAGCTTCGACATCAAAATTGCCGGATCGAAATTTAGCGAACCAGTTCTGGCACTGGCGTACTGTCAACACACCTTCTCCATACACATCGGTCAATTTTTTTCTGGCTTGAACAGCATTTTTACCCTTTCTTTAGTAAAACAGTAAAATATGTCGAAAATTCTGCTTATCGCTCTCCATATTTAAGAGGGTACCAACCAAAAACTACTGCGTAGAATTAATTGGAATTTTTCACACACAAGCCTTGCTATATGAGCTATCAAAGCATATAAAAATTATACGGCTTAAATGTGAAGTTGGGTGAAAAAAAATACAATTAAATCCTCTGAGGGAAAAAACGAAATTACTTTCCGAACAACCCAATACAAATGTGTTGCAATTGTCAGCAATGAGATAGCATCTATCCCATAGCACATTTATTTTTTAACTTTCGAGCACAAAAACGTAAAGTTACAATAGATTTGTATGGTTTCACACACAGGCTTCCGACACTTCCCCTCTTTACACTAAAGGGTATAGCGTATATCTTTTAAAAAAAAATCTAAATTTTAGAGTAAAGACTTGGAACTGGAAGTCCCATTGGAAGAATTCTTGTGTTAAAACATTTCAAACAGTGATCGATATTACACTTGTACGTATTAAAAGAGATAATTCTTTTCTCTAAAAGTTAACGTCTTTACAAATAAAACTATCCCATAGCACATTTATTTTTTAACTTTCGAGCACAAAAACGTAAAGTTACAACAGATTTGTATGGTTTAACACACAGGCTCCCGACACTTTCCCTCTTTACACTAAAGGGTATAGCGTATATCTTTAAAAAATCTAAAGATTAGAGTAAAGACTTGAAACTGGAAGTCCCATTGGAAGAATTCCTGTATTAAAACGTTTCAAACAGTGACCTTGTACGCATTAAAAGAGATAATTCTTTTGTCTAAAAGTTAACGTCTTTACAAAAGAAAACACGACGATTTTGGAGGAGGAATAGGAAAGATATCCCCTATATAATAATAGCCTAAGTTATGCGTCCGTCCTCGAATTTATGAAGCGATTGGACCTGAAATGGACAGAGGTATTCATATTGGATTCTTGACGAGTTAAGGTTCGCAAAATTCAAATCGAGTAAAGTTTATCTTCTCCTAAACTATTCTAAAATAAATTGGTATAAATATGCTTCAAATCACAGTGAAAAATACTGTCGTCTTTAAAACGTTCGAAATCCACCCCTTCCCCTTTTTCGAGCTTTTAATGCCATTATTTCTAACCCTATTTTTCCCGGTTAAGAGCAGGCGATTAAATTTATCACATAATAAATAGGTAAAAATAACATTTTTCTAGCATTATGATGTCATTTCTTCTCATTTAATCATTTCTTACTTTAAATTATTTAAATATCGTCTGCATTATTTTCATACATTTTATCACTGAACTTAGATATTACGTCAATAATTTTCTTTTATATTTGGATTAAATAATAGATTAGGTACATATGTGATAATTTTAAATTGAATCATCGATTATTTTTTGTTGCAAGATCATTCTCAGCCAAAAAAAAAACGAACCATTTTTTTTACCTGCCTCATATAATACTTTACAGTTCTGGAAAATTTAAAAATTTACTGATCACGTCATATGAAGGGCTACATGCTAGTCTTTTAATAAGCATCGTATTAAAATGCAACCTACATTTTTTTTTTCTGAAGTTCTGATATGTATCTGTAACATTTCAATTACTGAACTGATAAGAATATGCTTTTCAAATATATATCTATTAGCTTTTATACAAATGTGTCATCTAACCTCCAACATATTTTACAGATCCTGACATAATGAAAAATGATGGAATATTTTCACGCTACTTAACTGATATTAAGGAACCTGGATATATTTCGATAACTGTTGTTGCAGAAAAGAAATTTCCAGTGATGCAGGCTGATCCCTCAAATGGTAATAACACATATTTATATATATTGTAACGTACTGGAGATATGGTAGGCGAAGCCATCAATGAAACAGGCTAGAAAACTGTTTAATCTAGACTAAATATTTTATTCAGGTGAATAAATTATGTACAGTTATGTACAGGTTCAGTAGATTTCTAAATCTTCTGGGATCTCGTGCTGAGATAATATTCACACAATTACGATGCATGGGTACAATGTGGCTAGGTCTTCTAAATCACTGGAACAGTTCGCTAATTAGTGCAGGAACGAAACGCTGACACTATAACCTCCGGGATGCCGATTAGTACAGTCGGTTTTCACACCAAGGTTCAAACGCTCAGAGTACGTATCACGCTGGAGTTCGTGAAGGAAACTCGGGATGTAAGACGATCCAAAATGAGAGCAAGCGTCACTCTCGGCTACCTACTTCTATGCACGAAGTAGAAAAAAAAATAGTAAAACAACGGGAATGGGATCCCAAAGTCGAAAATCGACTTCTTAGCAAACACAGACGCTGGCGGTCTCTAAAACAAGCAAACTCCGGAAATCGGAGGGACGAGTGGACTCCTCTCGAGCTCCACACAACAGCTCCAAAAGCAACTCTCAAGAAGAAGCCTTAAGAAAAAAAGCTTCGTCTTGGCTCCGTCACTCTTCTTTTATAGCGATCCCGGTTCCCTTTACGCGATTCTTCTGAAACCTTCCAGAACCAGGATGATGCAATCTTGAGGTCACTTCCCGCCTGAATCAGCTGTTTCGTTTCCATATGTGGCCGAAAAGCCGTCTTTAAATCAGCCGGCCCAAACAACTTAATTTCATTTTTTGCTACCGCTAATGGGCGCACATGTGGCACTGTAATGTAGCTCAATTTACAATCATTTCACCGATTCTTTTCACTCAAATAGTCTCACAAAGTCTCAGACTCGCTGGCTCCAGCACACGGACAGTTCTCAATTAAGTCCGGGACCTAGTACACAAACGTGTATTGTTAGGCACACCCGTTTCTACCTGCCGCTAACCGTAATTGTCCGCTGCTAAAGGTCACCTTCAGCTCCTCTTTGTTTAGGGTTATGTAACGGATCGTTACAATATGTACAATATACGTATGTAATATACATATATTAAAATCCACAGTTGCTCAGTCGGCAAAGGCAACGATCTCGAAACTGGAGTGTTGCGAGTTCGAGGTTCGAGCCGGCCTAAAATCGGACGTGTTGGTTAATGGTGACTAAGTTCATAATAAGTTCGTAATTACAATCACAATGTCTTCCAAGTCTTAAAAGATACCGCTGAGGGTCTTCTGCTTATAAATTACGAAGACCCACCTGAGCTAAGACGTTCTTTTACCCTAACGGTGCTCGTGAAACCAAAAGCCACCTCTTCGCCTTAATTCGTGTAACATCTGGCCCACGTGCTTGGCTTATCCAAGTGGCATTGGAAACATATATATATATATATATATATATATATATATATATATAAGGAAAATTCTCAGGGGTTTTCAAAACTTAAATCAAGGGATAAAAATTCCCTCGTCATTTTGCATTCCCCTTTTTAACCCCTAAACTAAATTGACCACTGGGGCTACAGTTTCCGCCCTCGGAGAAGGGGCCTGACCAATTATAATCCCACATGGCCCTAGCGGACAATTTAGGAAATTTCCAAATAAAAAGGAGATACACGCTGTCGGAGACAGATTTTTCTAGAGATATTTTCCCACAGATGTTGGCCCAGATGTTACGGGTCTTGTACATAGAACTTCATGCTAGCTGACCCTTCCGTTTGTCCTGTTACTGTGATGAAGTGGGAACCTCCAACGTAATCTTAATAAAGATCTTTAGTTAAACGGTATCAGTTTTATGGCCATGACTGCAACCACCATCACATTTCAAGTTTCAACATTTTATTAAAATTACCGATCTGAGAAAAACGCATTTGAAGTTTATAATAGCAAGTTGAACTATTAAAAAATTAAAATACATGTTTAAAATTCCCCACACTTTTTTGCTTCAAAACTTTCTAATTGTTAAGTTGCTAATTATTAAAAATACTAGAAAAATGTTTAAACTAATCTTTATGAAAATTTAAAAAGTTTTGTCCAAAAATTGCTCTTTTAAAGGCTTTAAATTCACAACTTCCGGTTCAGAAGTCGCTACTTCCGTTTTGTTTTGACAGCTGTAACTTTTCTTTAAAATACCGTAGAGACAAAACAAAAACAGATTTCGAAGCCTAAAAGTTGGTTTGGTTTGGTTTGGTTTGGAGCGCTACGATCTACTGTTTTGCACACGAGGGCTAATGAGACCGGGACCTACAGTTTAAAGCCGATTCCGAACGGCTACAAACATCCATGCCAACAGCGGGATTCGAACCCACGAACTCCGGTTCCGAAGAGCAGCGCTCTACCGTTCGGCCATCGTTCGGCGCCTAAAAGTTGAAATTTTATAATAGACATGGTTTCCGCGCACCTGGAAAGTCAGGGAAAAATAATGGATTTAGACAAAGGATCAATTTTGTCATGGAAAATCTTGATTTTTCAAGTAAAATGAGTAAAAGTCATGGAAAGTCATGGATCCGCTAAACTACCGATTAAAAAATGCATTGAATTGTTTAATTCTATTTTTACTTGTCATTTGGCTGAAGTTGCTGAGTTTGGTATTTATGTATTATCCTAATGAACCTATTGCCAAGTAAAATTTGTTCACCAAGGAAACTCAAAGCAAGAAAGCTTAATGGGTGGGTAAATGTATATTATTCTGGTTTTTTCTTAAATTGTAGATTAAAATTTTATTAATATAATAATTAATATTTTTTAACAAAAATTAAGATTTTTGCACAAAATATAAGTTTATCTCTAGGGATACTGTATATAAACATTATAGAGTTATATTTGGCTATTATTCATGGTCACCTGGATAATACCAAAGTACCCTGAATTCAAATTGGAAACATTTTGATTGAAAAATTGCTATATGATTAAACTTAGGTATGTAGATACAACAATTTATTTTTATGTATGTGAGTTTATTAACACTTATAAAATAAGTTTATAGTTTTTTTTTTGTGATAAAATTCCTGTAATTTCTCTAAAAGCATATATTTTATTTGTATGTACATCAGAAGTTTTATTCATATATACTTTAACGAAAGCTTTTTAAAGTCATGGAAAATGATCTGCTAAATCAGGGAAAGTCATGAAAAGTCATGGATTTGAAAAATTTTATTTTGGCAGATACCCTGAATAGAGAAATAAAAAAAATTTTGATTTTGGGCCAAAAAATGACGTTTTCAACGTAGGCGGATACCTTAATCTTTCATTGTTAACAGCACAAAAATGATACACCGATCTATCAATAATTAATTTCTGTTTTTGCAGGAAACAATAAGGATATGCAGTGTTGCGGGAGTTTTATTCCCGATTCCTTGACTTTCAATTCCGGATCATTTAAAAGGGTGACAACATACCAGAGCTTCTACGTCAAAGATGACATGGCAGACAAAACTTATCCACCAAGAAGAATAGTAGACTTACGAATACACAATATGACGGTTTTGAACAAAAACATTACAGTATATGTTTTACAATGGACAGCGCCAGGAGACAATTATGACAAAGGAAAAGGTAATATTCCCATTTTTTTCAGTTCTCAGGTTAGATTAAATCTTTCTTAGCTACTAGAAGTTCAACCTCTCTCTTCCTCGAACCTCCTAATAGGTTCCTAATTAAACCTTTTGAATCTTCCCATATGAGAGAATAATTACATGATGTACATTAGATATAAAGCTTAAATTTCCTGTTTAACAAAAAATTAGAACTAAAGTTAAGACGCTACGATAAATTATTTTCCGCATAATAAGATATAGTTCAGGAGTGGCCAACTTGCGCCTCGCGAGTCACACGCGGCTGTTTGAAGGATTATTTGTAGTTCTCAATAAATGTACCTTTTCCTTTTTGTGTTATTATATTTATAAAAAAAATATTACAACTGATGGAGCTCCGGCAATGCTGGGTAAAAAAAATTGGTCTTGTTGTCCTTTTAAGAGATGGTTTGGTTTGGTTTGGATTGCTACGGTCTACTTTTTGCTACACGAGGGATAATGAGGCAGGGACCTACAGCTTAAAGCCGATTCCAAACAACTACGAACATCAATGCCCCTGTGGGATTGGAACCCACGAACTCCAGTACCCAAGGCCAGCACCCTAACCAATCGGCCCTTGTAAGAGATGATTCTCAAATTCCCCAATTCATACCGATTCACTGCATAATTCACCGAGAACATCTCGTTACAAAATATATAAAATATCCTGATGTTATGAAAACAGTGTAACACATTGTAAATTACATTCGCACCAATGCAAAAAATCATCGACAATTAAAAAAATTCCTTGAAAAATTAAAGGAAGAACTTCCAAATAACATTCATTAAATATAATTTCCGTAAAAAAAATTTAATACCTTTTTTTGCATACCTTTTAAATACGTATTTAATTGCGGCTCGCGAAAATTTTTAAATTTTGAAAAATGGATCGGACTATCAAGGAGCTTGTCTACCCCTGATATAGTTTCTTGTGTATCACATATGATATACGAGCGTATAAAGCATTAGATGTGTATGTAATTATTGAAAATATTACAGTTGCCCGGGCTTGCTGGGTAGAAAAAACTCGAAGTCGAAATGCAGTCAAGCGTTGTGGAACTTCAGATTTAGAGAGGATCAACAAGCATCGGTCTGTTGATCGTTTGTACAGTGCAAATACTCTGCATATAACGCTCTAAGAATGTATGGATTTGTCGTTGATGTCGGCCCCACACCGAGCGAATCACATGATTTTGTTGCCTTGAGACTTACAATGGTTCTGCAACGAGAGTAAACTTTGATCATTTTAGCTCGGAAACAAAAGTCTGCAATTTACTTATTGCAGAAGCGATACCATTTATTACGATAGCTAAAAAATGCGACAGTGGACAGAAAAAGCATGAGTTAGTTTTGAGAAGTTGGTAAAAAGAATTTAAGTAGGAGATCCTTTACCTCGGCTACTTATGGCTGGAAAATTGAGTATTAAAGAATGAGAGGGGGAAAATTGCTATTTTAGGAGTAATAATTTTGATATATTACATGCATATCATGTGTAATATTGCGCGAAATGTGACAAAAAGAGGGATGTTGAAGTGTGACACTTAGTGACAAAGAGGGTAGGGGGTTCAAAATATTGAAAAAAGTGTGACATCATTCATAGACAGCCCTAAAGATGATGTTTCAGATTTTTTGAAGAAATCAATACCGAAACAAATCCTTTTGATTGCCTTTGATTTGTGTCTCTTTAATACTTATACTAATTTAAAATAGTATTTATGACAATGAAAAATGTTAATAAGTATAAAAATTATATAAATGCACTATATCATGCATTTGCAGCCTAAGCAAGGCACTCAAGTCTTCTTGCATTTTTCTTTATAGGAACATGCTAAACAAATTTTTGTTATTTGCTAGGATATTAAGAATAACAATTTCTAATAAGATTTCTTTTATATAAGTGAGGAAAAGGGGTTAAATGGTGACATTAACAAAAGTGCACTTAACTCCTATATTAAAAAACCGTCAAGTCCGCGATTTCTCTGTCTTTCTAGTAGCCTCTTGGCGTTAAACTCTTTGTAATAGATAAAATCTTCTTTTTCTTAGCGACACGAATTCGCCAACCTACTTCCGCTGAACTAAGATTTCTAAAATTCTCAACAAAATTCTTAAGGCCGCACCTAAAATTACTTCCTCAAGCTGGTGGCGCCCCTAAGGTTATAAGATGACGCATGGCTAATTTTCGAGTGAGTTCATTGTTGGAAATGACCAAATAAAGATGTTGCTAATTATCCTTTGAAAAATCTTGTCATTCTCTCGACCACCACAGCATCAAGGCATAGCGTGTCCAACGCTGTTTCAAAGAGTCAGCGGCATTCTTCTTTCGCGGGAAAATCCCTTTCGCGTTGGATTTACGCGTGAGCTGAATTTTGCTGCCTGAGATTTTACCTATAGAGCAATTTGTTGCAACGTCACAAACTATTATAATGCCCTTCCCATTCATTTTCATGTTTACAACAGTCAATAGTCAAACAATAAACTGCCCTTCCGTTTGAAACTAAAGCCAGAATTGGCATAAGTTGAGATGTGCCCTACTGCGTGAAATCGCCTTTTTTCTTTTGAATTTATACTACTGGACAAACTATGACTGTGATTCTCAAACGTGAGCAATTATTTCCTACCAAGCAAACTGAAAATTTTACAGTTCACTTACTTGATTTACTCCAACCAATGACATGTCGATGACAGTCACCCGCGAACTGCACAAAAAGTTACAAAACTCCGAAAAACCAATTTGATTCGTTTCCGTGACATCCGCATCGAGATCTCTCGTGCTCCCTTCAGCAAAGCCAACACCTCCTAAAGAGAGAGGTGTCTTTAGGAGGTGTTGTCAAAGCTCACTATAACGCGCCAAAATTCCCTTTCAAGCCACCCGAAACACTCTTCAGGACGAGGATACATTATCCCAACAGATTTCCAATCATTATCATATTAAATTTCAACGAAAGTAGGTTGACGAGTTCGTTTCGCCAAGAGGAGGTTTTATCTATTACAAAGAGTTTAACGCCAAGAGACAGAGAAACCGCGGACTTGGAGGGTTTTTTTTTTTTATATAGGAGTTAGTAATTTTTAATTCTAAGATTAAAGTATTTAAATTTTTACATTACATATATATATGCATATATAACAGTAATGTTTTTTATCCTTTTACAGCATTCTCTTACGACCTTAAAGTTTTCAAGAATCGTGAAGATGCATGGAATGACTTTGAGAATAGTAATGTCTTGACGATTAAGATGCTAAATATTCAAGGCCCTCTTTTAGAACCTGAAAATGCTGGAACAACACAAACAGCATTTGTGGAATTAAAAAATTTAACAAGTGGTACTTACTATATAGCACTGAAAACTTCCAGCCATTCTGGAAGAATAAGTAATGTTTCTAACATAGTTGAATTGACATATAATGAAGAAAGCTCCTTAATCAATCCCACAGGCCATTCAAAAAATGATCATCACACAAATCCTTTGGACTCAACAACTGAAACATCCCCTGACGGAACATCACTTGCAACTTCAAGTCTTGGACTTACTATTGGATTGACCTGTGGTATTCTTCTTTTACTGATAATTATTGCTTTAATTCTTTTTGTATATTTTGAAAGACATAAAAAGTTGAAAAAAGATCCAAATGCTGGATTGGGTCAAAATACAAAAAAGACAGAATCGAATGATGCATTGTGCAATTCTAATGGAGATGGAAATATATCTATAATTAGTCCAATCGATTCATGGCCAGCAGGCTCATTAATCTCCCATTATGAAACACTCCAGAGACATAAACATGCAGAACTAAATGGTCCACAGGTCACAGAAACTGATACTATGTCAGTGACATCAAGTAAATATTCTACGTATGACAATAAAATAGATCAAAATTCATCAATATATGATCCAATATATTTCCATCAAGTTGCAAGTCAAGAGGAAATGAATTTTCCATACAATCCTAACTACATTCCATTTGAATCTATATATACATCAAGGCCTGAAGACTCTGACATTGTAATCAATCCATATGCTGCTGATAATCTAAGTTATTGTAGTTATTCACTAAATAGAAGTCACTTACCGAGATTAAAAACTGATGTTTAGGCAAAACTAAACAACACTGAATAGAAGTGATAATAACATCTCTTATAAATTTCATTTTACTTTACATGGAACATCTTAGTTCCACTTTGATATAAAAAAAATAGCAATTGTATACCTAGTTAAATGGTTAAAGTATTCAGCTACAAAAACATTATGCATTTTTAACATTTACTGAACTTTTCTCTTATGGCTTTCTAAATTTACATTTTTAAAAAGTATTTTATTTTCTTACATAGTACTGAAAAATAGTACAATTGCATTTAGAAAAATATTTCTTAATGAATTATCTTAACTTTAGTTTTAACACATTTTTATGTTTTAAAAAGCATCTGTAAATATAAAATCTAGTCTATATGTAATTTATGTAATAACAGCAAATAAAAATTATATGTAATGATACGTATAAAAATGATGCCTGAAAAATTATATCGATTTTATTACTTTTTTAACAGTATTATTTTGGATAGTTGTTAAACAAAATTTCATATTTATACTACTTTGTTCATTTATCCCCATTTTTCAGTTATAAAAGTCCAATTCTTCAAGATTTTAGGAAATTAAACTTAGTAATACAAGAGAAAGATTTTTAAAAAAATTGAGTTTCTCAATGGATATTACACATTCCTGTCTTTCATTTTGAAGTTTTAAGAATTTTTGTTCCTAGTGTTTCTTTTAAGTAATATACCAAAAAAGAGGACACAATATGTTTTGATATTTTGTACAGAATATTAAATAAATATTTCTTTTTTACCATTTTTGCTTTCATATTCTTATTTAATATCTGTGTAATGGCCAATACATTGATTTAATACTCTCTTTTGACATCATTGTAAAATAATAATCACTTGATGTAAATGCAAATCTTAACCCTTTGTATCACTGAATTGATTTGCAACTTACCAAAAAATTTATATAATTTACACAGATTTTTTTAAAATTTTGTTGATTGCTATCATGTATCATGCAATATTGCTACAATCAACACAATTTACTCATAGAATCCTTATTAACCCATTAATGCCCAGCGTGCTTTTTTAAGGCAACTAAAAAATAGTTTGTAGAATGTTCATATTCTCTCCGAATGAGATTTTCTTTTCAGCAGGCCAAATGGGTAGAGTGCTACTCTTTGGCACCAGAGTTCACAGGTTGAATTCCACTACTGACATGGATGTTCATAGCCATTTAGAATCGGCTTTAAGGAGTAGGTCCCGGTCTCATTAGCTCTCATATAGCAAAAAAGCAAACTAGCACTCCAAACCAAACCTTTTCAGCAGAGGTAGATGGTTATCCTATAAACACTCTCCAAAATATTTTAGCATTTAGTAGTATTTATTACTCAGCCTTTCATCAGTGGGTAGATGAACTGAGGACCAAGCGTGCTTGGGAACTAAACACTGGGGGTTCCGCGTTAGATTGACCACCTAACCGGAACATATGGTTCGCACCCCAGAGCCCTTGGTCTCGTAAACAGAGATTGGCACCGTAGGCCTTGGCCCCCTAGGGGCTGTTGCGCCAAGGAGTTTAGCATTTAGTAGTATTTATTATGTTATTTGGATCAATATTTAAGGATGTTCCATGCTTCACATATAACTTTACTTTTTTGGCAAGTACAACTGAAATCAGGACAAAAAACCTGATCTGTTTTAAAGCTTTATTTACATGTGATCAGAGCTGGATTGTTTAATATATTGTAAAATATTGATATTCTTTAAGTATTGTGATAACAATATTTAAAATTATCTCTGCCGATATATACCCTGATACTACTTTTCCCTTACACAAGATAATCTGGATCATCAAAAGACATACTGAATACTATGTAAGTATGAATATAAAGCAATATTTCATCCAATTATTGCATTTGTTTAACATATTTACCTAATACTTGATATAAAATGAGCCAAAAAATCTACCTTTGAAGATCATGTCTCCGTGAAGGTCTTTGACAAAATAGTCTGATACATTCATTCATACAATGTAATTAGGTAAAAATAAGTTCATAAGAATTCTGTTTTCTCACCTGCTAATGGTTTGTATCTATTCGGACATATCAAAGATATTATATCAAAGATATTATCAAACATATTCACTACTTGATCACAAACAGTGATATGCGTACATGCTGATATTTCTGGATAGTTTGATCACAGCAGCTAGTGAAACATGCATGTGTTGATATGTCTCAATACCTTGCTGCTTGTTCTTTCATATCTGGCTAATATTGGAGGCCTAGGTGTTAGTGGTGAATAACTGGATACTGTTAGTTTTTCAAAAATAGTAATATCTATTCACTGCCAGCTTTAAAGTAGTATCATGATATATCAATATCAATTTGGGAATTTATCCCAACAATAAATTTTTTCAATATGATCAAGCCCTACATGTCATACCAAAGAAATCTCTAATCATATAAAGTCTTTCTTTTTTTTTATTAATTGCATTTTAGGATATTTGAAATGACAGCTTATCACTAATGAAGACAGGCAGTAATATTTAAACTTGTTTAAGCTTCATATTTGTTAATTTTGTGTAGTCCATAACTTCAATTTAAAATACTCATTAATATAGATCTGGCAGGAAATGGGTTAAATGTCCATACTAATTTTTTTTTTAATTTTTATTTAGCATTTGTTCAGATATGAATAATTATTACTGAAAAAACTTTAGATTTATTATTTTTTTTTTTTAAACAAATTGGGGATACCAGAAGTATGTTACTCATAACAAGTTAAAATTATTTGTAGATAAACAAGTAATTAACAACATTTATAAGAAATACATACATGGCAGAAATACAACGTCAATAAATTTTTATTTTTTAATTCCTTTGATAGTTTTTCAGATTGTTAGCAAGGATGTATTGTAACATTTGAAAATGTATTATTCATATCAGAGTTATTTAAGTACAAAAGAATGATGTCACTTAAAACTAAAAATCTAAGTTATTTTTAACCAAAATTATTATTATTAGCATTATAGTGAGATTAGAAGTCCAATAAATTTTATGCACAAACATGGCGAGGAAAGCAAAGCAGTTTCACTTCTTACTATGATACAGTAAAAAATTCAAATATTAAATGAACTTGAATTTTTTTTTTTTTTTTTTTTTTTTTTTTTTTTTTTTTTTTTTTTTTTTTTTTTTTTTTTTATAAAGCTTTAACAATACTATCATAATAATTAAAAATAAAATAATGATAAATTCAATACTCAAATACAATGAGGCGAGCAGAGTAGTCACACTTTTCTGTCAGTATGATACTGAAAAAAACTTAAAGGAAAAAGCTATAAAAATTAACTTGATTTTCTTGATGATCATTAAACTTTAACACAGTTGTATATTATATTCCTTTCATTATATTTGGCTCATATCTTTTTATTTCCCACCTCTGCAAATTTTTTTCTTACTTCATAGTACTAAAAGACTTCATAAAGCATATCAAAATTTTGCATACTCTCTGCCCACATTATCTTTTCATTTTTCATACTTGCATTTCCTTTTGTATCTTAAAAGAAATTTTAAATGGTCTGTTGAATTACAGATAGAGAGAAAGGGTAAATAACAAGATACTATCTAATTTATACCAGCCAGCAAATTTTAAAATAAAAAATTCTTCAGTAGACATACTGAAAGTTAAACTTACTAGATCTCCAATTGAAATAGAAACAATTCTTCATATATGCAATTATAGATTTCTTTCATGTTATTTAAAACATTTATTATACATATTATTGAATATAATTCACGAATATACACAACCATTCTTATTTGGAAAGTTTCAAAACTTCTTAGTATTAAATAAAATGTGTTATAAGATGTTATAGTATCACAGAAATAAAACATTCTTGCTGAAGCAACTAAATTGTAATATACTAATATATTGTGATAGGTATATAATCTATCGTTTTTAGGTTATACTAGTACAGGGCTAACTTCCAATTTCAGGAAAAATTTAGAATTTAAAAATATGCCAATTTATGCAAAAACTCTAAGAATTTTATAAAAACACATTTGCATTTTAAGTCATTTAAAATACACAAAACTAAAATTTAATATTTTCAAAAAATCATAAATATTAAAAACAATATTGAAATGAACAAGATTAGTAATTTTTTAAAAGAAACATAGCAAAAATATTAAACCTAAATATCTAGCAGAGAACATAAATTTTAATTATTTAAAATATAAAAAATGATAAATTATTTAATGGATGAATAACATTTTTGTACAACATTCCTAATGGGTACCTTGTTGCATACATTATGTGAAGGCTCCCCTTTGTCCGAGCACGTGCCAAAACAGCTGATCATAGTACACCTGTTTACCTGGACAAAGGCATGGAGTTGCAGAGTCTGGGATCTTGACAATCGGACTGAATAGATGAATATGCCCCTGATGGATCTTGTTAATGAATGCTCGGAAATTCCGTGAAGGGACAGCCAACGAATGAGAATTCAGCTAAAAATTATAACCGTAACTTTAGCTGGAGTTCTCAAGTAACTGGGATCTTAACTAACCCAAAAAACAATTGGTGGAACCATAACTGACCCCCCCAGGTATAAAAAGCCTACAATTTTGCGACTCAGGGCTTTTCATCATTTTTTACATAGGTATGTTGACCTCGTGTGGAGGCTTTCGCATTTGTTACCTAAGCCAGCTTGCTAGTTCGGGAGATTCGTAAAGTCTGCTCA
The DNA here is from genome assembly GCA_032207245.1 of Pardosa pseudoannulata. Classification (NCBI taxonomy): domain Eukaryota; kingdom Metazoa; phylum Arthropoda; class Arachnida; order Araneae; family Lycosidae; genus Pardosa; species Pardosa pseudoannulata. The sequence goes on along the minus strand of CM063505.1, from coordinate 69,938,015 downwards.
TATAGGGAGCGGCAGAGTCTCGGATACCGAACAGGAGATAAATTGGGTTTGATTGCACCCTGAAAAGCCTCCTCACATGTAAGAGATTATTAAATATCTTGGTTTTCTTTCGACTGTCATCGTCATGAGGAAGTTTTACTGGCAATATTCCTTTGCAGTTCTACATGATTCAGGAATTAACATTCCTTTGTAAATAGCCGTATTTAATCCAGAATAAAAGTAAATTTCCAATTTTATCTTTGACTTTATCCATTATTCACGTTACCTCTCATCTAAGAATATTGAAGGCGTCACAATTACAATCAACTGAAAAATCAAGGAATAATTAATAAGAATAATAGTGACACAAGAAATTATTACAGAAAGTTTTTAATACTGCAGATTAACTACCCCAAAGAGTAGTGACTAATTATCTTAGAGAATGCTACAAACATAAAATGTGAACAGTCTATCGCAATGGATAGAAATTAATGGAATTTCAGACTTTTCAGAGCAAATAATCACTGAGACTGTTTAGGAAATACTTTCTTTTTTTTTTTCAGTAATTTTAGGACAAATATAGCCTTTACAGGTCTTTAATATGGGTTCCACAGAATTCTGGGATGCTGCGAGTAGTTTTAAAATATGTAAAGAAATACAATTTATACTGTAGTTCTATACATAAAATCCATAAGATATAATTAACTATCTTGACCTCTATCAAACAAATTTCTGAATTAGCATATAAGAATTTGGTATGCAACACCAATAAGTGTAAAAAAATAATTCAAACATATTCCTGACACTAGACAAAGTCATGTAAGAGTTGGTGACACAAGTTGAACAAAGCATGCTATTAAATAGAAAAAAATAATAACCATACAAATTTTAAATTCAGCTGCATCACATTTTTAAAAAATTTTTATTACTTACACCTGAACCTGAGCTGCAGTAGATCAGCTGTCAAAGGTCAATCAGTCGTCATTAAACACATAATGAGATAGGTTCAAAGCCAGCATAGATCCACCATGCCCATTAATATTGGCTGAACATATAAAATAAATTCTTGGTCACTTATTTGCTTGGTCCTTGCTTCTAAATTACAAGATCCCAGCAGAAGTAACGTTACTTGCATTTGTAGAACTTCTTAAGCTTCATATGCAATAAATGTATTACTAGAGTAAATTCTTGTGAAACTTAATTCACATTTATTGTAAATTTTACGTTAATGAAATAAAGCTATTATCCAAAATATTATAAGCATAGTTGTTATGCTATATGATTCAACTTTCAAACATTTCACTTCATTTATAATTCATGTTCTATTTTTAACACAGGGGATTAATATAGTATGTTTAAGCCAAATAGCTAAGATGGAAAATTTACAGTCCGAATTTTAGGTAAAAGCTTTAATGTTATTTATGGTCAATCAGAATCAATTTATGTTGTAGATCATGATTTTATTAGTCATCAGAAACAAAATTTTAATTTCATCCCCAAACAATCAAACAGACAATGCTGTGCTATGTATGATACAGTGAGGTGGTCATATCAGGTGGTAGCATAAGCAATGAAACCAAAATGATAAAATAACAGCATTTTGAAGGCTTGCATCCAGGGTAGAAAAAAACCCACCTACCCAGAAAAACCTGTCCGATTTTTCTGGGTAAAGCCCAGTAAAACCCACTCTAACACAGGTTTTATTAGATTTTTTAAAAATTGATATTTTTTATTTATTTTCAGAAACTGTTATCTTAGTGTTTTACTCTCTTTCAATTTTAAAGAATTATTCTGTAGAATTATATATACACTCTATCAAAATTCAGAAAATATTTGCAAATCTATGGTAAATCCCCCAACAATTTAGAAAAAAAAAATTATCTGTGAAATCCATAAGGAAAAGGGCAGAGGTTTCATGTGTAAAATACAGAATAATTTGACCGTAAATCCTAGTATAATAACAAATATTTCACAAAGCTTTTAATTAATTCAAAAAACAAATACAGATCCTCCAATACATCATCATCAATCAGGTTATTAATATTAGTATTTTTCATTTCAAAAGTCTGTGTATTTTAACTAACTTCAGTGCTTTCTGTATTCCTAATCTGCTTCTAAGTTTCGACCAAACCAACACGCATGTAGAGAACACTAGCTCCAGTGATGCAGAGCTAGCTGGACACTAGTTTAGGGCTACCATAAAGCGGAAAAAATCTATCATATCTCCCTCCCTAACATGCATTTAAATTAGTTTCCACCACTGTACTGCACAAAATTTTTAATTACATCACTTTAAACATACTTTAAGGAAATATTTTGGGTCTTTTAACTTATAACTCAGTCAGGGGGAATTAGCGATTCATGATTTTTTTCTAACTACTCCTCAGTGTTTGTAATATCAGTGGTTAATCTTTTTCCTATCAGATACTTTTGATTCATCACGTTTTATAATGAACTGAAGAAAAGCTTCATTCATCCTTTTACCAATTTGTTGTGTTTTCACTGTCAAAGCTGTCAATACAGCTCAATAGCTGTAGATATATTTGTCTTTTCTGCTTGTATGTATTCAGTACATCTCCAAGTTCTACTAATTATTTTTGCAGCAATGCTTCTTTATAGATTGCCAATTGTCCAAGATTCAGACGCTGTTTGAAGAATTTCCACTTAATCTTCAGTAGATATTTCTAATATTTATGGCAATTAATACAGTTAATTTGGGAATTCAAACATTTGGATTTAAGTGGTACAAGACCATTTCTTTCAACAAATCATGTGGTTGATGAGTATTATGAAACTTTTTTGTACTTCTGTCATATGCAGGGTTGCATCTGCCAAAATGGAAAGACAGTTTTCTCTTTTTGGTATTGTTCATTCTAGCCTTCATAACCAATTAGAAAGATAAAGCAAAACTGTCTTTCTATTCTAGGAAACAAAGCCTAATTGGTTCTTTACTGAATAACTAGGTTTTGATTCTGTAATACTCTCCTTTCCTCCCATTAAATAAAGTATTCCAGAGTAAGTCATAACTGTCATAATTCCTAACATTAGTTGAGGATGCATTGAAAACTATATTATTTGCATAAAAAAACTTCCAATCCAAATAATCCTTCTGACTGTTGTGCTCACAGTATAGTCATCTATCATTCGTTGCCACTTAGGCTTAACTCTACAAAACTCATTCCCTTCAGTTTCAGGTGGACCACATACACATATTCTGCTTGTAGACAGTTAACAAATCATTTACAAAGCCCACAAAATTGTTAAATTATGATCTTTTAAACACTTGTTTAAATCTAATTCTCTCAAAACCTGATTGCAGTAATTGCATATGCACTTTCCTTTGATCTCTGAGTTCAATGGCTGAATAGTTAGGGTGCTTGCCTTCGGATTCGGAGTTTAAATCCCACTGTGATATAGATGTTTATAGCCATTCGGAATCAGCTTTAAGCAGTAGGTCCTGGTCTCATTAGCCCTCGTATTGCAGAAAGTAGGCCATAGCGCTCCAAGCCAAACCTAACCTATGAGTTCAATTTAGTTATTTCCAGCCATTCTGGTGCACTTTTTCTACCTCCTCCATTAGACATTTTACTAAATTTCAAATTATATATACACAAAATTAAAATTAATAATCAAATTTCAAATAACACTTAGTATTAGTAACCACTAGCAAGCTGAAATAGAAAGATATCTGGCACACTCTTTTATCTGCTGCATTCCACATGCACAACTAACAAATTTTCAGACTGAAATGTGCAATAACTGGTAACTCCTCCTTACAGCTGAAGGATGATTCACAAAACTTGTATTCAATGGTCAACCTCATCAGTCCTGTATTCAATTCTTTTGTCAGCATGAAAAGGATAGTGTGAAAATACCCCCTTTCTCTTCTACTTTCATTATGAAACACAGGTTGTGTTGACTGTTGAGAAATAACCTTACCTTGTTCCTGGGACTTGACTCTTTTTTTTTTTTTATAACTACACACTGATTGCCTACTACCATTGACAAAAATTTTATGCCAAAAAATTTCAAAACTGTTTTTTAAATGGACAAAGAATAGAGATAAAAAGTAATCGTTTGTTAAAAACATTCAAATATGTGGTATATGTCAATATATGCCATTTTGTATGTGATGCCAGAGTAAACTTTTTATAGCCTTTATATTGATTTATTTGTATTAAATTATAATTTCTTGAATATAAAGTTAATCAATAAAAAATTATAATCACTTTTAGCAATTTAATCTTTTCTGAAATAAGGTACTTCCCCTACCCTCTCCTCTTAAACCTGAACCCCGACAAAACCCACCCAGGTTGGGCTTTTCTTAAAAAACCCGGGTTTTTTGAAACTCTGCTTGCATCATATTGAAAATCTACCATATGGTCCTGCAATAATATCTAACACTACTGTACATTTTTGATGCATTTTCTATACAAAACATGTAAAAATATTATCATTCTTTATATTTATAGCTTCTGATTTTAAAGGAATTAATATAAACAGAAAACTCAACTCTTTAATTAATAAATATTTATTAAATATCATACACTTAGCCATAACATTTTCTATATAACATAATACATATATATTTATATATAGCGAAGAGAAACATATAAATCATTTAAAAAATGAGTTTAATGAAGAAAAATATATATTACAAGAAACAAGAGTTTAAGTAAATACTTAGTATTAATACTTAGCTATGAACTTGCAGAATTTTCAACACTCATAAATTCATCAGTATCACCATTCTCAGCATTATCTTTCACCTCAACACCTTTGCGTTTAGGCACAATATCTATAACAGCATCAACCCATGTTTTGCCTTCAGTAACACGCAAAAGAATTGAGTATACTTGGTCAATTGTCAACACTTTCCTAGTTTTAAACTTGAAATATGTATCTAATGGAAGTCTAGCATGTCCAATATTTTCTTTAATAGCTTTATCAAAGCAAATATTTTTTAACCTATTATGATCTACTAGGGCGCCTATTATATAGGCTTTGTCATAATCAAGAGATTCAATAACATTAGGAGAATCACTTGTTAAATAAACAATGTCACTTTCGTTAAAGAGTTTGGTATACATCTCTTGATGAAAATTGACATCCCAGTTGAAGCAGCCGGACATTTTGCTCATAACTTCTTTAGTTTCATCAGAATAACCGGTAATATATAGTTGAAGTGGAGCAGAAGCTCTTCTGTTAATTGAGTAGCACCTATGTAGTTGCTTGAACGTTTTGGAAAATTCTTGTGGAGTCATAAGATTAGCTAACGATAGATCGAAACAAATTTTAAGTTTGCATGACGAATCAGCCATTTTCATAGATTTCAACATCTTTCTGCTAGGTCCTAAATCTTGACCAGTTTCTTTTGCTCGCTTTATTTTCATTTTTCGCTTCTCTTTTTCTTTAGCTTTACGTAAAGGTTTTAATTCTAGCCACCTTTGTCGTTTCGCTAGTAATTTTTGTTGACGTTTCGATAATACTTGTTTCTCCCCATTAGTTTCAGTGTTATCCCCGCAGTTTTCCTCTTTAATATTACTACTGCTAGTGTTGACTTGTTCTATGGATTCCATAATAAGTAATTTCAAACAAACAAAACACACACCAAATATTGCCTTAAAACACGATACAAACAAATCCACATGGACTTTTAAATTACTGTTGCCAAACAAAATAAAAGTAGTGTGTTTAGAATAAAACCCATGGGTGTAAAAAATTCGCCAAATCAAGCGTAGAAAAGATCTTAAAAAGATTTTAATTGCCTTTATATTTTTACGATATAAAAAAATTATAAAAAATACTGTTAAATAACTTTAAATGTATTGTCTCAAAATACTATTTAAATTCTACGATCGGTAGACACCAATCTGTGTCATTTTAAACTGAATCACAAATTAGCCAGAATTTCATCAATATTATTAAATAAACACTGGGAACCATGTTAATAAAACACTACCGCATATATCATAAAAGTGTATTAAGGACATCGATAAAAATCTTTGTACGACACACATGAAAAACTTTATATTTAAGCTTTAATGCGAAATTAGCTTTTTCTGTTTCCCATGGTTGAAAGGAAAACAACTTTTTAAATTCAAAATTATGCTTATAAACAATTTTTATAGTTAGTTAATAGAGCTTAACATCTAACGGATGTTTCCGTAGACAATGAAGTTTTCATTATTAATAGTTAAACAATTATATTATATTTTACAGTTTGAATGCTGTAAAATGTTTATTCTGCACAGGATGTAATCCTACCGTTTATTTGCATAAATGTAACCCTATTCTTTCTGCAAGCATTAGTATCAACACAATGCCAAGAATATTTAAGAAAACTGAAAAAGTTGTTGTTTGGATTACAACTGATCCAAAAAGAAATTATTTTTTGTAGATAAAACATTCACCAGAAAAATCATTAAATCACTACCACAGTAAATTTGAAATCCATTAAAGAAGAAAAGTGTGAAAAAAAAACAATATGAAATCACTTAATGTTCATTTCAGCCTTTAAACACTGAAAAAGTGATTCGTCGTCCAAAGTAATAATTGAATATAGATCTTAAACGTATTACTTCTCGTAAAATTCGAGGTTTTTTCTTCCTTAATGTTGACATACAGTGAATTTGGATCAATTTAATTTTTTCCTCATTTTGGGTTACCGACTTCATAGTGGGAATAGTTTTCAAGATAACTTTGATATTATTCTTGAATTTTATACAGGGGATAAGTTGAACAAGGCCATACCGTTCAATGATGCAAAAAGGTGGCCACATCAGGTGGCATAAGTAGAAAAATCGAAACATTTATCATTTAAATGCTCATTGCTATTATTTTTGAGTATATATATATATATATATATATATATATATATATATATATATATATATATATATATATATATTGCCAAAAGTAAAAAAAAAAATCTCTTAAAAATAATATGCTAGTTCTTAAATAGCCACTGTTGAAAAAATAAATGTAAACATTGTTAAAATGATTTCTTTCCAAAGTTTCCAAGATTATGGGTTTATTCCCATCTCTGCGAAATTCCGGGTTTTTTACATCTCTAATCTGAGCTACCAATACACACATTTCTGAGTAAAAAGAAGTCAAAAGAATTAAGAGAAGGATTATGTTTTTAAATATTTTTATTTTTAAAATTATTTTAACATATTTCTTTTTATCTCCCACTTGCATGGCAAAGCCAATTACTTATATCAATTTCAGATGCATCTTTCCATTGGTGAGCTGTCACAGCACCTGCAGAAAAAAAAGTTACATAAAATAAATGGTTACAATTTTACAACAGTACTATGTCCAACAGCCAAAAAATCTCTCTCTCTCTCTCCTTAAATATGTACAAGATGTTTTTATTAAAAAAATAAATTTTACATAATTATCTCCACTAAACTAATAAAATTAAATTTTCTCAAATTTTATTAGTGGATATAACTGGTTATTGGTACAGAGAACTGCATATGAAAAATTAATAAAAGTAAATTTGAAGCACATTTGATCAAATGAAAATAAAATAGGAGTTATTTTAGAGCATTACTTTTGGACAGTTTATTACTTCCAATGAGAAGACTTATAAATATCTCATACTAGCATATAGCCCGTCATATGACGGGGTCAGTAAAATTTTTAATTTTCCAGAATTAAAAAGGTACCCTATGAGGCAGGTAAAAAAATGGTTTGTTTTTTGGCTGAGAATTATCGTTCTACAAAAATAATCGATTAAAATTATCACATATGTACCTAATCTATTATTTAAGCCAAATATAAAAGAAAATTATTTAAGTAATATCTAAGTTTAGGGATAAAACTTATGGAAATCATGCAAAAGATATTTAAATAATGTAAAATAAATGATTAAATGAGATAGTTAAAGGAATGACGTCAATGCTAGAAAAAATTGTTATTTTTACTTATTTATTATGTGATAAATTGATAAATTTAATAGCCTGCTCCTAAAATAGGGCTTGATATAATGGCATTAAACGCTCAAAAGGGGGACGAGGTGGATTTCGAACGTTTTAAATATGACAGTATTTTTCGCTGTGATACGACGCTTATTCATACCAATTTAATTTAGAATCGGATCTATAGTTTAGGAAAAGATAAACTTTACTCGCTTTGAATTTTGCTAACCCTAACTCATCAAAAATCCAATATGGATGCTCTATCCATACCAGGTCCAACCGCTTCATAAATTCGAAGACTGACAGACAGATAACTTAGGCTATTATTACATTACGAAAATAAAGTTTAAGTCATAAAAAATTGAAAAAATAATAAACATTTATTTTAAAAATAATAAAACAATTTTGAAAATAATAAAACAACTTTAGGAATAAGAATTTAAAAGAAAAAGCAGAAAATATTAAATTAATTAGACATTTAGAAAAATTTAGCTGTGTCGGGGACAGAACCATCAACCCCAGAAATAAGATGATCAAATGGGGTCACCCTATACCGAATGTGCCAGGCCTACACAGAATGGAGGAACTAATTAGAGTATATGAGGGTCGAGTACACACAGTCCAGTTTAAATATTACGCTCCGCCCTCGCTGCTCCCTCTTATTCTATACTAAATTCATATCAAGAATGAATTTAGTATAGAATAAGAGGGAGAATAAGACTTGAAATAATAGCATTAAACGCTCGAAAAGGGGGGATGGGGTGGATTTCGAACTCGCTTTGAATTTTGCTAACCCTAACTCATAAAAAAATCCAATATGGATGTCTGTATCCATTCCAGGTACAACCGCTTCATAAATTCGTGGACAGACAACTTAGGCTATTATTATATAGGGGATTTAAAGAAAAAAAAATCTGTAAACCCTGATAAGCTTGTTAAATTAGAGTTTTTCTCGGGAGTGCTTCTATTCAAAAACATGACAAGCTCCTGATAAAAATAGAAAAAAATAATGCATAAGTAATTCGGATTACAAGTACAAAGAAAGATTTCAAGAACTATATTATAACTTTTAATTAATCTGAAAATTAATATTAAAATAGTATAAATTGTACCTGCTGGGTTAATTGAAAACATTATTTTTGTTTAAGTTCTCATAAACAGTAAATGAATTAAGAAATAATTTTGTAATTAAATAAACGTGCGGCTCTTAGATCACCGCAAGTAACGTGAAAGTCTCAAGCCCTTCTGGGTAGGTTGTTCACTCTACACCTGAGATGTCCTGGTGGTAAGCGTAAGGAGCTTAATCCGGTTTTTCCCATTCGAGCCTGGAAGACACACTAAACACATACCCTTTAAAACAAAACAAAAAAAAAAATTAAGGACAAATCTGTGGGATAGGGTAAACTGTCACTGAAAACTCGAAGTTTAAAGCTTAATTACTTCCCTTCTTGAGGCTGCTGTAAATAATATTTGTAAATTACCATACCGAATTAATCCCCAGAGGACCAGCTCGTAAATGCCATTCCACTCGACCGTTGTGAAAACAGTTGCCCTTTACGCCATCTAGTAATTAAACCTAGCATTTAAAAATTAAAATAAAACTTTCAGATCTTCTATTACGTATACGCGATGCTTTTCTCTCAATATCAACCGTAGATCATCGCGTGGAGGCGACGCTGGACTGATAAGAGTAAAATCGCTGCGTCATGCGAAACGTTAGTCGCGAAGGGATTAAGGATGATTCGGAAGCTTTTGTTCTGAGCTGTCTACAACTTTTGAATATGAGTGGTCGCCACAGAGCCCCAGACCTGAGTACGTCTTACTGATTAATCTAAAAAGTATATTTTTATTTTTCTAGAATGTTTTATAAGAATAATCTTTTTAATAGATACGTGAAATTTTAACAATTTTACTTATGTAATTCTTATGTAATCCTTTTTCATTTGAAATTATTTCACAACCTTTTACGTTCCGGAACAGATGCATTATAGACGCCGACCCCGTCTGCATGCTTTTTTTTTTGCGACTAACTGAAAAACGCGTGTTTTGAAAAATCGCCAAGTAGAATAACATGGCGGCGGTACGCGTTTTCAGAAAGATCACAAAAAAAAAAAAAAAACATGGTCTCATGGCATATTTGAAACACAACATTAACAAAACTAAACTAAACTAAAAAAAATTAAAGCATTAAAATAAAATTAGCATAATAATTATCATTTTTTACGTTATTTAAAAAATAAATAACAGATTAGTAATATTTATGATATATATCAACAGAATAAACACAATATATAGCATTTTAATAAGCACTAATATTATAAAAAATCTGACATGTGAGAGGGGTTTCCCCCCCTTGTAATAAAAGAAATGCAAAATAAATTTAATAACAGATGAAAATTGGAAAGGGTAGGGCCTCAAACATTTTTCAACACTCCTACCTCCCTTAAAAAAACTTTGAAATAATTTTTTACAAAAACAAAACTTAGATTTTAACAATTTAAAAAATAGTAAGAACCGAAATAACTACACCCGCTATAATTAAATTACTAAATCCCAGAAAATAAGAACAAAACAAAAATGTTCCAAACCAAATCATCTTGTTTGATTTAGACTATCCTGATACTTTTTAACAATTTCAAAAATAGTAAGAACGGGAATAACTTCAACCGTCATAACTAAATTACTAAATTCCAGAAAAGGATTTATAAAAAAAAAAAAAAACGGACCTAGGCGACGGTAAACCAAAAGAACAGCTAAGATGCAAATTTCTCGAATAGTGCCGGGTACTGACGTTAGAAATCACGTGCACCAACGGGGTGCAAGAACATATTAGAGCTGTCATACCCCACCATCAAAGTCAGGGCAAACACACCAATCTGGTGAAAAAACACGGCGTCTGTAATGCATCTGTACCTACTTTCCCATGTCAAGTCTGACTCGAAAAAAGTAAATACAGTGTCTAGAGAGGCTAGAATGGATTTTAAACTAGAGTACTACTGTTCACACTTGTTGCTAGTTAGGCAATAAACTTATATAATTCAAACAACGCAAGTTAATAAATTTTCGAGAGACTTAGAGACAAAATATAAGTATTGGTGCATATAGATGGGTGTATTAGCGTATAAACATATGTACACATATATACGCTTATGTATGTGTACCGGGGTACTTTCCCACGGTGATCTGCACGTGCATGCCCAGCTGTGGGAGGATTTTCCTAGAGGAATTTAGGACTCCAATTGTTCACGACAAGTTTAGGGACCCCTGCAAAGAAGGTATAGATCACGGAATGGCAGCGTAACGGTCAGGCTCGCACAGAGATGTAATCGTGAGTTATGGGAGCAGGGGCTAAAAAGTAATGTCAGCTTGCACAAAAGGGGCTACTTTAATGAGCCCACCTGCATTCCCGAAGGGCATACAGATGTGGGAAAATTTCCCGAAAATAAGTGATTGGATAGGAAGAAAAAAGGGGCGTTGGGACCGAGGTGAGGAGTTTGGAAACGAAGTTAAGGAGAGGAGTCGAAGTCGGGAGTCGAGAGAAGTATGACAAGGATCCACCAGCACCAACTCGTCCCGTGCGCCCGGACCGACACCACGTGAGGAAAGCCCCTGCCTGATCATTTGGACCCACTGAAGGACCAGCACCACCCAGCTCACCAGCACCAACTCGTCCCGTGCGCCCGGACCGACACCACGTGAGGAAAGCCCCTGCCTGCTCCCCTGTGTCTTTAATATAGGTAAAGATAAAATAATATTTACAGTCACTTGACTTAGGCCTCTTTTAATAATTTAACAGTGTGATAGAATTGTAATAATTATAGTGTAAATATAAGACATGAATAATTGATGATTATGATATATGATAACCAAGGATCTATTTGTAAATGAATGTACAGAATAAATGTCTGAATCTCAATATAAAGTATTATATTCTTTCTGTATTTCTCCTTGTAACGAACACTGGTGTTTAGGTTGTAAGTACATTACAACAGAATGCATGATAGAAATAATATAAACAGATCTATGCTTAAAAACATGAATGCTTATTATTAGACTGGAGTGAATTGGTTGTCTATATTTATAACAGTAAAGATCTAACGAAGACAGGGTCTAACCATTTTTAAACAGTAGATATTACAAACAATGCTAAACAAAAATGAACTATTGTTGCGAATGACGTAACAAAGTATTAAGAAAGCTGTTCTATTTTTATTTCATTTATTAATCAAACTTCAAACTTGAAGGTTGTATTAAAGAGATCCTGAGCATTTTAAAACTTTGAGATATATTAAAAAGCTATTTTTGATGATATAAGTTTAAAAAGTTAATAAGACCTAATAAGATAAAGATGTACTGCAGCAAATTAAAGTTATCGTAAGTATTTAAGTTTGTTTTATGTTTAAAAACTTTATGTAAGTCTTTGCATAAGAGTTGCAGATTATCGACATGTTTTATATGTAGGAGATAAAAATATTCATGCATATGTATTATGAAAAATCTAATTTTTGTGAAGTATTTCAAATGTCGTAGATAACTAATATTTAATCAATATATTTCATTAGGTATATTTTGGCATGTTTGGAAGATAGTAATCTTCATAATTTATCTTTATCATATTATTATAGGTAAATGCTTTTCATAGATTTGCCATAATATTAATACGTAAGCATTTAAAACTACAAAATGAGAAAAGTAAATAAAATAAATGCATTGTGTAAGCTTATAGAAAGTGACGGTAAAAATGGGATAAACCTTGTTTTTCTTTTTTCTTTTTTTTTTTTTTTTCGATATTTTTTGGCGCCAATAGTATTAACATGCTATTTAAGATGTCACCAATAAACATTCACAAGAACAATTATTTGCAATAAAAGTTATAAACTATAATTATTAAAATAGTAAAAAAACACATAAAAGATGGAACTGATACAAAAATTGTAAGAAATTTTTAAATTTGTAAACGTATGGTAATATTTTTTACATTTTCTTAATCTTACTAAAAAGAAAACATGGGTATTTAGGCTTGAGTAAAGAACTGGGTTCCCTCGCCAACTTGGTGATAATGGTTTAAGTATGGTCGCCTAACATTTTCTCCTGGTCTCAACGTGCCCAAACAATCTGTATCTATATTATAATTTATTTGATATTTGCATCCAACTCTCCTTGTGTAAACTAACTATGGCTGATTTTTAATAATTTGGAGCTGTTGCCTTTGTAAACTGTTAAGAGATTAATTGCCCATAAATATAAATTTCCGGTTTTCAAATCATTTTCTTTAAGTAAGAGTACATAATTCGGCTTGACTAAAGAACTGGGTTCCCCCGCCAACTTGGCGATAATGGTTTAAGTATGGTTGCCTAACATCTCCTGATCTCACCATGTCCAAACAATCTGTATCTATACTATAATTTATGTGATATTTGCATCACTTCTCCTTGTGTAACTCTTTTCTTATATTATTAAAAGTGCGCAATGCTTAAAAAAATTAGATATAACAAACCATTAATGGTTCACTATGGCTGATTTTTAATAATTTGGAGCTGTTGCGTTTGTAAACTGTTAAGGGATTAATTGCCCATAATTATAAATGTTCGGTTTTTAAGTCGTTTTCTTTAATTAAGTAAGGGTATATAATTCTATTATGATAGCGCACTGTGTATTAAATAAAGCCTCTAGAAAAAGCAAGAAATAATACAATGTTTGGATGACTTACCTTTGTGTTTTAGTAAATATCGCCAATATTTTCACCAAATTTGTCAAGGGTTAAGTAGTCCCCATAATTTTATTACGATGGCGCACTATGCATTAATTAAAGTCGCCATAAAAGCATGAAATACAATGTTTGGATGACTTACTTTTGTGTTTTAGTAAATATCGCCAATATTTTCGCCAAATTTGCCAAGGGGAACCGAATTCTTAAGTAGTCCCGGGTATTTACTTCATGAAAGCAATGAAAATGCAACAAAATGAATAAACTATAAGTATCAAAATATTCAAAACCATTTACAAAATTTTTATGCACAATTGCAGTCGGAAAAGCACTTAGGACTTACTAAACACTTATTTTGACCACATGCGAGTAAACTTGCATATTTGGCAATGATAAATATAGGTAAAGAATCAAATTCCAATGGCACCCTAGACTGCAGTGAGAGCGAACTAACAGCATAAAGTGATTTCTTTACATTTAATTATGAAATGCAAATGTTTCAATAGCAGGTAGATTATGTTTAAAAATATGAATGTAGCCATATCTCACTGTTAATCTGATTTCAGTTATCTTTTAAACTTGAAGCACGAGATGTATTTAAAGCATTAAGGCATAAATATAGCACAACTTTTACACTGTATTTAAAATACAAGTACAAGTTTAATAATTTAAAATACCCATGGTTTAATTTAATTTTTTATAACCTGTATAACCTTTTCCCTTTGTTTTTGTTATAAAAAACTAATCAGATACAAATTTATTACATAATGCTAATTACCAGTGTCTTAGAACATCAATTTCTCCTATGGAAATAATACACACATTTGTTCAAAATATTAGTGAAATCAAAATCAGACTTTGTGGCATTGAATCTCAAAGCTGCCATAAAAGTTCGCAGCCATTTAAAATCACTTTTAAGCAGTAGGTTCTCATCTAATTATACCTCGTGTTGCAAAAAACTAGAGATGCAAAAAACCCGGAATTTTGAAGAGTTGGGAATAAACCCGGGAATTTTGGGAACTTTGGGAAGAAATCATTTTAACAATATTTACAATTATTTTTTCAACAGTGGCTACTTAAGAACAAGCATATTATTTCGAAAAGACTTTCGAATTAGGGGAAAAATGGCGATTTCTATGAGACTCCAAACCAGTGGCGTGCGGTTCACATGTGCAGGGTGTGCACTGCACACCCTGTCAAAATTATGAGGGACAGTAATTTTCTGACCTATGTCTACCTACCTTTATATGGTATATAATAAATATTATTTATAATATATTCAAATATTATGTTGATTTGCTTGCTTGTATTCCCACAGTGCGTGCGGTACTAGGTGCTGCACCACGTAGCGCGCAAACGAACATAGGAAGTTCTGATGTGCACGCACTGAGCACTAAATTGAAAATCACGCTTTATATGTATGGGCTACTGGAGAAGAACAGCATACTATGGCATTGAGGCAAGTGCAGCTATTTTTCCTGCACTTGGCATTCAGAATCATCCGAAGGTATGGTTTATTAAGCGTTGTATTAGAGCGGGGACTTACGTGCTGAAGCGCTTTTGGTTTTTTAACGGATTAACTGGCCATAAGATTTTGCAGACAATTAATGTTTAAATTTATATATTAAGATTTTGTTTTCATGGAAATATAAAAGAAGTATTTCATCAATATACAGGAAAATGTTTTAGTGTAGTAAAGTAATTTCGGTGATGTATTATATTTATAGAAATAATTCGCTGAAAAACAATTTTGTCTTGTTAGAAAAAAAGGAAGCGAATTCTAACAGAACAGTACAAATTTTACCATTCAATGTGTTTTACAGACAATATATGTCATATCTGTAACACCATATCCCTGGTTTTGTTTTTAAAAATTGTAAAGATATTTTTCGAGCAGCTATATGATTTCCAAATGTTAAAAACAATTAATAAATATTTTAATCTGACCTAACAAGAAACAGTTCGCTCTATTAGAGCGTGCAGTGAAATCCTCTGCACGTGGAATAGACGTTCGGTTTGTCGGCACCAATGAGCATCCGGATGATGCACAGCAGCGGCGGGCGCCATGTGGTGCTACGTTTGCTGAACATATAAGTTTGTCGTATAAGCCCGAAGCGTTGCTTTTTCGACGCCGATATGACACTATACAACAAAAGACATGATTTTTGCTCCAGTGCCAGATTTTTGCTCCATGATTTTTGCTCCAGTAGAATTCTCAGAAGTTTAGGTGTTTTTATAGTTATAACTCGACTACTCGTGGGTAAATATTTTATTTATTGTATTCTTTAGATTTATATTCATAATAAATAACCCGTTTCAGAATGGAGAACTCAGATGTCTCAATAATTAAAGATTTATTGGAAAATCCATGTTCTCTGTACACTTTGCATGAAAAGCCTACCGCACACCACTGACTACAGGTGTATGTTATATACCTAAATTACAACCTGAATATATTTCAGCTATTTCATCAGTTTCTAAGTGGCTAAAGAACGTTTTGCAGAAGGATTTAAAATTAAAAATGAATTAACCTGAAAACTGATTTTTACTTTCAAAATGTAAAAATCAAAATTTCTAATGTATTCTTTTATTTTGTGAATAGATTTGCCTGTCGTAAAGCTGAAAACAGTGATGAAAATGAAAACGTAGATGACTTGAAGAAACAGAAAAAAATTTATATGTATGTACTCGAGATTATTTACAATTTTTACTATGCAATAAATATAAATTTATGTGTTATTTTTCCTTAAACATTTTGTATATGCAAAAGGCTCCCTCGTGTATCTAACCAATTAATTTTACTTACATTAAAACAAGTATTATTAAAGATTCCAACCGGTAAGAAGATGTGTTGTTCAGACCGTGAATAGGAGAATAGTGAAAATTTCATGCATTTTAATACCTCTTAACCCTCTGGCTGCTCATCCCGTTATTTCTACGGGCAACTCAAATGTAGCAAATTTTGCTTATCTCGCGATTTTAGCGGGTATTTGCTTTTCTTCCTTTTTTGAGAAGAGCATCCCACTTTTTCACCGTTTAAATAGTGAAATAAATTATATGCAGTATTAGAAGTTTAATTATGTAATAAATACAATTATATGAATAAAACTGTAGTTATATTAGATAATATAATATTATATATATTATATATTATAATTATAATAATAAATTTATATAATTAATTATATATTTATGTTATGCATTTATTAATAATATAATTATAATATTATAATTACATTCTGTACTAAATAGAAATTAATAGTAATTCAACTGAAATTTATAAAAAAAATTTTTTTTTCTGATAACATCTAAAATTGGTTTTTCGATAAAAACCTGTATAAAAAAATCTTTTTTATAAAGAAAAAGTGCATATTCTAATTCTTCAATATATATAGATTTAAAATATACAAAAAAATGCACAATTTTTGAATTGGTTTTGGTCTACAAATTGAGCAGTCAGAGGGTTAATGCATATTGTAACGTATTCGCGTTACATTAAATTTACAGATACAGACTGTTCTACGACACTGAGAAAAACCGGTATAGCGTAGAAAAATAGCAAACGTGCCTTTTGTGAGCACTTGAAATGAACTCTTCTTTACATAGTGAAAGGACGTTGTTTCGCGCAGAATGGGATGCTGAATGGAGGATTCTTAACACTGAGGACCATCTCAATCATTCTATCTGAGAAATTCATTAGGATGCTGGCGAAGTGTTCGTTTCAATGGCATCCCGAAGAAAGACTCTCACCCGACAGCAATCCTCTACATTGTAAGGGAAGCAGCAATACTTCCTATTTTGTTCTCCAAACGTTTGTCCAGGGACATCGATTAATGATCGGCGAGATTGCTCCCGATTATGGCAAAATTCCTTTGAACCTTGTCTGGCGAGAGCAAATCTACTTGCGGTTTCCCCACCACGTCATCAAATAGCTGTCCAATCAGCTGAGATGGACATTTTGCGGTCAGACGAGGATATAAAAGAGCAGAGTTCGAGGCCCAGAGAGGATTTTTTACCGATCGAGTCTCCTGTGAACTCATTGGAGCAGAACGACGAGGGAGTGACTGAGTGTCCTCCCCCCCCCTTTGTTTTCTCTTAGGAAGCTGATTCCTGCATCGATCATCATTTTCATTTGTAGATATTCATCGTTTCATCTGTATTTATCATAACTTCAATATTGTGTTTCTAAATAAATATCATAGTCTGTACGTAGGCCTCCGCTATCCTTTTTCGGACTCACTTAGAGCCCCAGTAAGCTACAACATCATCAAAATATATCATACTGATCATATTTTAAAGAAAACAAAATACATTACACAGATTTTTGTAATGTTAAAAATGAATGCTAAATAATGATTTCTGTGAAAGTATTTTAAAGAAATTCTACGAAATTATTAAAATAAAACTGAATAATTTATATGTAATAATGGACAGCTCTTAAAAACAGTAGAGTTATGGAAAGGTATGTCAATTTATATTGGGTTGTTCGGAAAGTAATTTCGTTTTTTCCCGACAGAGGATTTAATTGTATTTTTTTGCACCCAACTTCATATTTAAGCCGTATAATTTTTATATGCTTTGATAGCTCATATAGCAAGTCTTGTGTGTGAAAAATTCCAATTAATTCTACACATTAGTTTTTGGTTGGTGCCCTTTTAAATATGGAGAGCGATAAGCAGTATTTTTGACATATATTACTGTTTTACTACAGAAAGGGTAAAAATACTGTTCAAGCCAGAAAGAAATTGATCGATGTGTATGGAGAAGGTGTGTTGACAGTACGCCAGTGCTAGAACTGGTTCGCTAAATTTCGATCCGTCAGTTTTGATGTCGAAGATGCACCACGTTCGGGAAGGCCGGTTAAATCTGATAAAGATGTTTTTTTTTTTTTTGCCAGCAAAGACGAAAAATTTTATGAGCCTGAAATTATGCTACTACCAGAAAGATGGCAAAAGGTGTTGGACCAAAACGGCCAATATATAATTTAATAAAGTATTTGTTTATTATACGAAAACTGTCTTTAAAAAAAAAAAATTACTTTCCGAACAACCCAATAATTTAAAATCTCTTATTTTATTAAATAATGTCTAGTAAAATTAAGTTCAACGTTTATTTCACATGTTCATGGAGAACTGCTTAATTTACGAAGGTTCAGTAAAATCGACTTTCGACAAAATGAATCGTTCTCGTCGTACAATTGATATTGCTCACGAATGGTTTAGAACGCAGCAAAAACTTCTCCTGTCCAGATGGAACTGCCTTCTGGAAGAAGAGGAATTGCGACTGGATAGCATGCTACCTTACATCATCAGCATAGACTGCACAGAAATGGGATTTCGTGTCCTCACTCCAGAAGCTAAGCATAAAGTAGTAATGTGGCAGCTTTTAGCAAATTACGCCACTGTGAAGATGTGTTCGTATAGGCAGAAGGTGTAAGTAAAATGCTTTTGCTCTGTAAATGAAATTCAAAATGAATAACATTATTTCAAATTATAGTTTGCTTAATACTTTTCCACTTCTAAAGTTATTTTGATAATGTTAAATATATAAATTACTTTAAAACTTTTTAATTCGAAGTAAAAAATATCCTTCTTTAGAGTTAAACCATTTATCATCTTCTCTTACAGGCTTCCCTTTTGGAAACGAATGAAAAATAACTATTACTTGTATGCTAAAGCTCGGCACCTCTTCCTTCGTCCTTAGCACCAAACGAACATCCACTTGCCTCAATTGTGACTTTAAATCTCGATTTGGACGACATAAATTAACTAATGGGTCAAACATCTTTAGCCCTCTGTGACATTTCCTTTAACCAATTGTGACTTTAATTACCGACTGTGACTTTAAAACCACCAGAACTTGATATTACCTCTTCCTTCTTTCCTCCACCATTAAATCGCCATACCATCGGGCCGGCCCACCGAGCTACGTTTCCAACACCATCGGAAGCGTAAGGCGGTGGTGCCGAAAGGGAGACGATTTTGTAGCCTACCTCCAAGTGGTGTCTCCCGGGCAACGTCCTCACCACGCTACGTGGATAGAGGGCGGCTAAAAGGCTACAACGGGAATTTAAAGATTTCTTAAAACATACTATTATGGAAATTAATGCTGATTATTGTAAGAAATGAAATGCTGAAATAAACTTTTTACAAGAACAAATCTACCATAATAGTGGACCAAACACAAATCTACCATAATAGTGGACGAACTCAAATAAGTAAAGTAAATTTAAACTTGAAACCTATGTTCAAAAACATAAAATTTCTGTAGAAAACTTTACAAGTAGCCGGAGTTCTTAAAATTGTGCAGTGACTGTTTGGAAAATGTGAATGTGTGTAATAGAACTCACTTATGTAAACTCTACCTTACTAAACGTTTAATAAGTTATTTTTTGCGCCCGACCCATCCGAAGCCATACGGAAAAGATGACTAATCGCCGAGATAACAATCGAACCCAGTACCAAGTACAAACAACAAACCTAAACAAATTTAGAATGACAACCGAAGCCAGACCAACTGAAATCTACTGAAACATCCCTTTACAGAGGAGCCATCAGTTCTTTATTACAATCAATTTAATACAAACAAAGTTTAAGTAACAATTTAACAAACATAGATAACAAAATTATACATCAATAGAAATATTAAAGAAGAACTCCATAATGGCAAGGAATCCAACCCTAGACTTCCGAGAAATACATAAATGTTTGATAAGAACGTTATTAAAGTTTCTTGGAAACCATTGTTTCCTAATATTTTCAACTTTCTTACATAAATAAATTAAATGTTTGAGAGAGCCTTCTTGGTCTCCACACCAACAGTTAGGACACTTTCCAAATAATCTTGCTTGATGTGCTGGAATGGCACCATGACCTGTATAAATTTGGTTAATAAAGAAATTATCTTCAAGTCTGCCGATGCTTGAGGACGAAAAAAAGTCGTATAGATGCCGACCCTTGTCTTCATTTGTCCATTCTTCTTGCCACTTATGAACCGCCTCGTCTAATAATAGAGTCTTGATCTGCTTAGTAGAGTATCCAACCACAAAGTCCACATTTTCCTTACGAGTAGCTTCTTTAGCCAGGCCATCAACAAATTCATTATATTCTTCTCCGAAGTATGCTTGCACCCAATTCAAATGAATGACATGACTACTACTCCTCAAGCTACTCTTCAGTTTCATAATCAACGAGTGGCTACTTTTCCCTGTAATCGCATATAATGCAGAAAGTGAATCCGTTCTAATATATACCTCTTTAAGGTCATTCGCCAAAATAAAGTCAATGGCTTTGCAGATAGCTAGAACTTCCCACTTATAAACGGTGCCTCTATCACTTACTATATATTGTGCCTTATGAATTATACAATTATCCATTACTACAATCAAGGCAAAGTCCAAATTATCCATTAATTTGGATCCATCAGAGTAGATCATTATACTTTTAATACTATAGTCAGATCTTGCCCAATCAATGTCATAATCATACCAAGGAGAACGTTTAATAAATAAAATTTTCTTCAATTATTATCTTTGGTGGATTTCATGGAGTTATTTCTTGAACACTTAAATATTTGTCATAATCACATTTTCATATATATATATGCATTAGCCCTAATTGACAGTTTTAAAGTTTCATTACAATTCGATTGTTTCTCATTTTATCTGAGTTTATATAACTTATTTACTGAATCATGAATAACGGAGAGTTAAGTTTATATATTTTATTTGCATTGTGGTTTAAATAAGTAAGAAAAACGGATTTTGACTAAGAAAGCATATTCTTAACTGCTGTTTATAATAAAAAATTTTACCTATAAATACATTTTAATATACGAAGATGGGACACAAGAGAGATCAGTGAAATACGACTTCCAAATTTTTCTTTATTGACGGCTGAAAGTATTGTAAAGACTCCCCTTGGTCCGAGCCCGCGTCAAAACAGCTGATCGGAGTACACCTGTTTACCTGGACAATAGTGTGACGTCGCAGAGTCTGGGATCTTGACAATCGGACTGGATAGACGAATATGCCCCTGATGGATCTCGTTAATGAATGCTCGGAAATTCCGTAAAAAGACAGCCAGCGAATGAGAATTCAGCTAAAAAATATAACTGTAACTTTAGCTGGAGTTCTCAAGTAACTGGGATCTTAACTGACCCAAAAAACAATTGGCGGGACCGTAACTGACCCCCCAGGTATAAAAAGCCTACAATTTTGCGACTCAGGGCTTTTCGTTATTTTTTACGTAGGTGTGTTGACCTCGTGGTTTTGTTACCGGAGCCAGCTTTCTAGTTCGGGAGATTCGTAAAGTCCGTTCATATAGGGAGCGGTAGAGTCTCGGATACCGAACGGGGGATAAATTGGGTTTGATTACACCCTGAAAAGCCTCCCCACTTGTAAGAGATTATTAAATCTCTATTTTTCTTTCGACTGTGATCGTCGTGAGGAAGTTTTACCGGCAACCATCATTTGCAGTTCTACATGATTTGGGAATTAACATTCCTTTGTAAATAGTCGTAGTTAATCAAGAATAAAAGTAAATTTCCAATTTTATCTTTGACTGTGATCCATTATTCACGCTACCTCTTATTTGAGAATATTGAAGGCGTCACAGTATAAAGACGAACATAATAGTTACTTGACCATCAATTCACAAATTTATTTGAGTTTTATCATTATAGTTGCACTGTGGCAGCTCTGTGGTTTAATTAAATGGAATATAAAAACACAAATTTGTTTGATTATATATGCAGAGATGACGTAAGTAATAAATTAAAATATATTTGCGGTTTCACAAGTAATATAAAGCAGCTAATAATAAACAAATACTTATGGTAAATAATGTAACTTGTTTCTTACTATGGAATGTAATTAAACCACAATTTTGAGTAGAATATATCCTTGAATGTTAATTACAAAACAGTTGAGTACAATGTTTGTAAATTATAGTTAAGCGTCGGTCTTTTTTTAACAGGAAAGTAATCGATAATTTTTTAATTGAGTTTAGATATATATTAAAACTTTTTTTTATTCATTGAGAACATAGATCTGGAGCGGTACCTTCGGTATCTCTCTGGATAGTACTGGCTATTGGGTTCCTTTCGCATTCTCTCTAGTTACATATGTCACATAAAATATTACTATATAAACCATTTATTAGGCCGATAATGAACTGCAGTTTAAGGTAGGGTTGAAGATTTGTATGGATTCTCTATACTTAATATTTTAAATTATACCTCCCCTGTTTTAAGGTTATAAGACGTTTATTTAAGGATTTAGTTAAAATACCTAGCCCAATCCAAGCGTGTTAGAGCTTTAGGTTTCGATACTTTTGCAGACCAGATGTGCAATCCCTTCTTTAAATAGAAAACTATTCAAGACAAGGTTGGTTATTTGCTGCAAGTGGCTCTTTAATCAGTTTCGTTCCTAATGAATGAACCCTATGTTCAGCCCAACCCATAATGTGTCCATTTTTTCTTCCTTCCCGGTCAATTTCGCCTTTGCGCAGTGTCCAGTTTTTGTATGTCTTTCCTATATAAATGTGTATTGCTGGTAGAATATACTATTTTTCCCTCCCCAATTCTTCATTCCGCTATAAATCGTTACTCCCATTGATCAATGTTAAATTCCATTTAACAAGGAATTTGCACAGTTATTATTCCATTTTTTAGAGATGTCAAACCACTGGGACCAAAACAGATTTAGAGGAGTAAGGGAAAAAATCTACTTTACTATAGAATTTCAAATCTATTGTTGCAGCTGGTCACAAGAGAACCAGAGAGGGTCGATCCTTCTCAGGATCCGTGAGAATTCATTCCCCTGAAAAAAGCAGAAGTTCCAGACCCAGAAGGGTTTGAGATTTTTATGTCCCTGTACACATCTGTGTGGAATGCCGGCTGTCATTGAGGAGTCCGGTCCGCTGACCACTCCTTTGCTCTAAGCCCTGTTTCTCCCCCCCCCTCTTTTTGCGAGGGGTCTTTCAAAAACAAGGTAGTTGGTTATTGGGGGCTGGAGGGTAGAGAAGGTTGTATCTTTCTCCCAAATGATGTTGTTTTATATCGTGTATATTTTGTATATAGTCGATATAATAAAGTCTAGGACTTTAAGCGATTGTTTTTACTAAGCCCCCACAAACACAGAGGTGTATGTATGTTGCGACGTTACACTATCTTGAGGTTTCGTTTGATATTTGATATAGTCCAAAATTTTTCAGAATTGTATATGACCATGAATGTAGGTCAAAATTATTGTTGTAGTAAACAGCAATAGTAAATGTAGCAAAATGTCTTATTAACACGCTTTTGGTGAAACTGAAAACAACAGCATTAAAATTGTAAAGATCTTGGGATTTTTTCTTGGGAGAATTGACAACTGGATTAGAGAAGGGAAAGGATGTATCATACATAGCAATTTTTCAATCCAACTTTAGTTTTGGGAAGTGGGGAAGAAATGCGAATTTCAATGACACATATCATTGACTTATGATGGGTGGTTGGGAACGTTAACACGTTGACGGACACTTGCGTCTATAGCCTTCAAAGCGAAGTTCACTATGTGGCATGCAGAGCCGTAACTAGGGCGTGGCTAAAGTGGCATCTGCCACGGGCGCATCCGTCTTAGAGGCGCCACACCATGAGGAAAATGGGGTCCGAAAGAGGACGATTCGCCCCGAATAGAATTTTTTTTAAAAAAGGGAAGCAATAAAATCCAACGTTTTTAAAAATTATTTTTCATGAATTTTCTTATTTTTTAAATTGGTTTTAAAGGCTACCCTTGTTATATATTCTTATGAAAAAATTTACTAAAACACCCAATATTCTTTAATATAAATTTTGGGTACTCGTTTTAAATTTTGAAATTATTGAAGTTATTAAAACTAAATTTCAATTTAGAAATTCTCCACTTTTTTATGAAAGTTCAACGTCTAAATAAAAAAATATCCCCCTCAAATAAACTATTCAGTTTATCAGCAAAATAATGTTCCCAAACTGTTCAAAAATATTTTTAGTATTAATACGGCAAAAATAGAAGAAAAATTAAAAATTAATATACTAGGAATATTTTGAGAATTAACAAAATATTTTGGAGTTCAATCTGAATATATGATATGTAAAAAACATGTTTATATATTTCCTCATTACATTTAGTGGTAGGTGTGCAGACCAGTTTTGGCCACGGGCGCTAAAGGACCTCGTTACGGTCCTGGTGGCATGATGGCAATAGCCGTCCAAAACGAAACTTTCGTTTTCAGACACTACTGCTATACCGATACAAATATGCATTTACCAACGTACAAGTAAAAGCCTAGTGTCATGTTTTAAAAACAAATTTTCATGTTGAATTTCGTTTTCCACACCGAAAATAATGTGTAATTATTATAAAATAATAATTAATTTATTTGTCATTTATTTATTTTTGTTTGATTCTTCTTCTAGAGCATTACAGCCTGTTACAGGCCAAGGCTGTCCCAAGCAGTTGTTTTCCAGCAGTTCCTATCTGCTGCAAGACTCCTCCAGTTTCCATTTTTGACACTAGTTAAGTCCCTCTCTACTGAGTCAAGCCACCTAATTGGTGGTCTTCCTCGTTTCCTCTGCCCCATGGGAATAGTGAAAGTGAGCTGTTTTACTGGGTTTATGTCATCCAGTCGGAATAGGTGTCCAAGCCATCGCAGGCTGTTGATTTTTATGACTTTAACAACATGAGATTGCTTATATTTTTTATAAATTTTAAAATTGAATAAGGATATCCAAAAATTATTCTCTTGAACTGCACCAAATATTTTTCTTAAATTTACCGTTCAAAAGTCAGCAATTTATTTTCATGTGTAATTTGGTTAGAGCAGAATAGGTCGAAGTAGAGTTTTATAGATGTTAATTTTCGTTTTTAAACTTATAAATCGAGATTTTAATTGGTTTTTAAGGCCATGATAGCATTTATTTGACATGGCGATCCTGTTGTTTATTTCTACGTTCAAGTCATTATTAATTAGTGATAATGGTTGTTCCAAGATATTTGAACTATGAAACTATTTCAAAGGTGTAGCCTCCCACTGTAAATGACTTTAGATTAGGTATACACTGGGATGTTTCCATAAATTTTGTTTTATTTTCTTATATTATAGAAGCTTTTAATTTATTAGAAGCTAAGGCTAGGAAATTAGGCTTAAACGAAGATTTTTGTTGATTATAAACTAACATTACTAGCATTCGCCGATGACATAGATATAATTGGCAGAACAAGGAAAGATGTCATAGAGGTGTTTGTTGATCTGGAAACTGCAGCAAGATATTGGATTAACAGTAAATGAAGAGAAACTAAGTTTTTAGTGGTAAGCACGAAAATTCCATGATGTACAGCCTCTTCAAATTGGAAATTTTTTCTTAAGATGTAACTCAGTTCAAATATCTGGGAGCACTCATTACCAGTAAAAACGAGATTAAAGTTGAAATTGGTAACCGCCTTTTGATGGCAAAACCGATGTTATTTTGGTCCTAAAGAACCAATTAAAAATCAAAATTTATCTCTGTTAACACGAAAATAAACTTCTATAAGACATTAATTAGACCAATAATTTTATATGGCAGTGAGACGTGGGCGATTACACAAAACTAAAGAGAACAGGCTCCTAATTTTTGTGAAAGAAATGTTTTACGATGCATTTTTGGAGCAGTGAAAGAAAACAACGTCTGGAGAAGTTTATACAATCATGAAATTTACATAAAATTTAGACAGCCTAACATCTTAGAGTCATAAAGTCCTTCAGAAATCAGATGGCTAGGACACATCTTTCGAAAAGAGGACCAAGAGCCTATTAAAAAATTGACGTTTTCAAAGTTTGAGGGTAAACGCAAACGAGGAAGACCACCAATAAGATGGATAGATTGTGTTGAGAGCGATTTGAGAGTACTGGGCATTAATAGATGGAGAAACATCGCGTCAAACTGTGCTGAATGGAGAAAACTGACAGAGAAAAGCCTTGGCCTCCAGTAGACTGTAATGCTGCTGAAGAAGAAGATAATTAACATTTGTGTAAAACTCCCAAACGTACTTTGTTTCACACAAAAAATTGCTTATTTGAGTCATTAAACCTATCATTTACGTTTTTCTATTTTTTGCTGTTATAGCCGCTATCGTCCCATTACTTAGTGTCTAGAGTTCGTTAGCGCCATGACGGTTATAGCCGCAGCCTAATTAAAGGTGCTGAATTAATCAAAATTAATTTTATTTAAGCAGAAAGAGTAAAACTGTACTTCTAATATTCTAATAATTACAAAAACATATAGTGTTAATTTTTGAACTTCACTTGTTCCTACTGTCCGTCAATGTGTTAAGATTAAGAAAACTAGATCGTGGATGTAGAGAATTTTGATGATGGTTGGGAGTACTACGGTCTACTTTTTTTGCAACAAGAGGGCTAAAGAGAATTTTGAAGAACTATAACAATGATTTTTAACCTATTGCAAGTATATATTTACATCATTATTATACTTCGTACTTACTTCAAACTATTAAGTATTTCTAGTACATTATAAATGCATAACTAACGATATTTAATATTATTTTATATTTACTTTAATACAGCATTAATATCATTAAAAATATTTTTCCTGTTCACAGAGTCTTATATTCAGAGAAAATAATTTTAAAAGTATCCAGCTGCATAAGTATTTCCTTCCCTTTCTTCTATTCAAAAGTACTCACATTTATATATGAGGGTTACTCTGAAATCTTTGAGAAACGCGTACACTAGTATTTACAAAATAATAGTAACGGTTTAATTTTGAAATGCAAAGTATTTTAACACAGCAGACAATTTTTACTGACTTACTTCTCAACTTGTTTAGCGTAGAATAAATTTCAAACAGAAGAGAAAATGGAGTTGACGCGAGAACATTTTTGCGCTATGATTTTCTACGATTTTAAAGCAGAATTAAATCAAGAAGAATGCTTTCAGCGGTTGCAATTGGCATTTGGTGATGAATCTCCAGCTCGTGCTACTGTATTCAGATGGTTTAAAGAATTTAGCAGAGGTCGCAATTTTCTTCAGGATGAAGAACACACAGGAAGGCCGCCGTCGGCAGTAATCCCGGATAATATGTCTGCCATACGAAAAATGTTATTGAATGATCCTATCAAATTATACAGAAGGAACTTAACATTGGATCAGCAGCCATACACAAAATTATTAATGAAGAATTACATATGAAAAAAGTAGTTTGCCGTTGGGTTCCCCATAATCTAACTGAGCACCAAAAAGGGAGCGTGTCAGAATCAGTAAAGAAACTCTTAAATTGCTAAATGATGGTGGCCACCGCATCATTTCTAAAATTATTCCGGGTGATGAAACGTACATACCGTTTTTTGACGTTCCAACACGTCAAGAAAGCAAAGTATGGGTCTTTGAAGATGATCCCACGCCGACAATGGTGAAAAGACAACGCGCACTGAAAAAAGTGATGTATGCCGTTTTCTTCAGAAGTACGGGATTGGTCAAAGCCATCAAGTTGGAAGGACAGAAGACAGTAACAGCAAACTGGTATACCACTAAATGTCTTCCACAAATTCTACAAGAAGTGAATGTTAGGGGACTAATGCTTCACCATGACAATGCATCTTCACATACAGCCGGATTAACAGTTGAGTTTCTTAAACAAAAACAAATTAAAGTGATAGAACATCCGCCGTATTCACCTGATCTAGCTATGTGTGACTTTTGGTTATTCTTTAATCTAAAAAAGAACTTACGTGGACGTCGTTTTCATTCAGAAGAAGAGATTGATGTGGCTATAAATGCATTTTTTCATCTATTCCAAGAAATGAATGGCTTGAGGCATTTAATCTGTGGAAAATTCGTCTACAAAAGTGCATTGATGCTGGAGGAGACTACTTTGAACACACCTAAAATTTTGTAAGTATAACTTTAAAAACCTAGTTGTATCTCAAAAATTTCATTTCAGAGTGACCATCGTATACAGTCTTTTCTTTTAGAGTCATTTTGAAAACTCATTGAGGTAATTGAAAAAACGAAGACATTATAAACAAATGATTTAAAGGGACACAATCGAAATAAAAATGTTTTTTATATGAATTACTAATTTTTTTCGTGTTAAAATTTTGTCACGATATACTAGATGTGTCAAAAAATGTTTTAAGGGGAAAAAAAGGAAAAACCGATTCTTTCGCCAAAATAAGGGTATTGAGTTTCCTTAATCTAAAATTCAAAAATAAATAAATAACTTTATTTGTATTTTAGCAGCATATCCAAAATACTAGGTGAGAGATAAAAAGAAAATCTTTCAGACTGATAAAAGTCAAAATACAAACCTACGCCAGCAGGTTGTTTACTCTGAGATATTGAATAAAATCCCCATGAAGTCTGGGAATTTTTCTACATTTTTCTTTTCCTACTATTGGTTACAGGAAGTTTGTCGGAAAAACATTATAACTGTTAACGTTCTTCCTAGGGGGTAATCGATAACTTCTTGGAGATACGTCTGGACACTGTCTGGTTTCTTTTAAGGTCAATATCTGAGTTTTTCTACTGCTTTTTTTACCAAGCAGTCGGAGGTTTTACACGCTTTTTAATTCGCCGTATATATCTGTCTAAGCATAAATCTCGCAATCGATTTTTTTGCTAACTTCCGGATCTTCAGTTGCATACTACTGTATCTTTGATGCCGGTATATGAATCAACGATAAAATCACTCTTATAGATAAATAAATTCATTTTAATTAAAACCGAATTTCTAACGTTGTTACCTTCTTTCTTTATCCCTTGATATCTGGGTTGATACCTCGGTGGTAAGATGTTCAGCTTTCACACTGGAAACTCTGATTTTATTCCAAATTGAAGAGGGTCTTTTTTTATTTCTGATTACTGATCTGTGTAACTTGTAGGAGCATCAGACATGCTACTGGAAATGTATTTGATTATAATGTGTAATTTGTTCTTATAATGTAAGTTTAAATTATATTTTTTTGCCAATGTTTGTATTTTACTTTCCGCATTGAAGTCAGTCGGAAAAGAGAAGG
The DNA here is from genome assembly GCA_032207245.1 of Pardosa pseudoannulata. Taxonomy (NCBI): domain Eukaryota; kingdom Metazoa; phylum Arthropoda; class Arachnida; order Araneae; family Lycosidae; genus Pardosa; species Pardosa pseudoannulata. The sequence continues at coordinate 69,908,368 of CM063505.1, read as the reverse complement.
AAGGGGATGTGGTGTAAATTACTCTTTGAGGGGTTCTCACGTCTGGAACTCAAGAGTTTAGTTTCTTGGCATGTGAAAAGCTAGAAGCGGTTGTTAAATATTTCTTTTATGACTCTAGTCCTTGTCCAGTTGATAGGTAAGAGTGTATTATCCTTTTATCTCTTCGTGGCTGTTTTCCCCTGAAAAGTCAGAGGAGGAAGTGGTAGTTGCGATTGACTTCAAGGTAGACTGAGATTCTTTATGAGAGGAGACGATTGTAGGTTTACGTAGAGCAGGGATGTGCTTGCTAGTTGTAAAATATGTAAATAATGTACTTAAAAATAAAACTACTTCATATTTATAAACGAGTTTCCCCTGAAAAGTCAGAGGAGGAAGTGGTAGTTGCGATTGACTTCAAGGTAGACTGAGATCCTTTATGAAATGAGACGATTGTAAGTTAACGTAGAGCAGGGATGTGCTTGCTAGCTGTAAAAATATGTAAATAATGTACTTAAAAATAAAACTACTTCATATTTTTAAACGAGTTTCCCCTGAAAAGTCAGAGGAGGAAGTGGTAGTTGCGATTGACTTCAATGTACACTGAGATCCTTCGTGAGATTGTAGGTTTACGTAGCGCGGGGATGTGCTCGCTAGCTGTAAAAATATTTAAACAATGTACTAAAAAATAAAACTACTTCATATTTTTAAATGAGTTTTCACTGAGGTTTTAACCATTATGGAATCTTCTCAGTATCAACATTCGACCTCTACCAAAATATTTACTACTCTAGAGCTGTGACGTTGCAAGCTTTCAGTTTTAACAAACAGTATAAAATTTATATTTTTTATTAAAACATAAATAATAATCAACAGGGTGAGGAAAACTCAACACTGTTTTAGCAAACTTTTGCCGACTCCCATTTCCTTTTCACCCCTTCCCCCCAGAAAAAAAGGAAAAACTAAAATTAAATTAAAAACACCAAAATGTTTGCGTCTTGGTTTGGTTTAGTTTGAAACGTTACATTCTTACTTTTTGCTGCCCGAGGGCTAATTGTGTCTTGGTAATAATGATAATAATTGAAAATGAGACAGTATTAACACATTGTGTGCGGGTACATTTCGCAGCGGAATTGTACCGGGAGCGAGCGTTTTGCGAGTAAATTTAGTTACTCAGTTAAATCTCCATAGATCGAAAATTATTTAATTTTTTAACCAACTTTTCGTATATTATATTGAAATATATAAACAAATATATAAATAGACAAATAAACAAATTTATATATAAATACAAATATATATATAATATGTAAATATACATATATATAATATAATAATATATATATATATATATATATATATATAATATTTACGCAAGGATAAATAAAAAGTTAGTTTTAAACCTAAATTGATTTTTTAATTATCTTTCCCTTCTGTGGTTCCGCATCGACTGATGTAAAAAATTGTTTTTATTTATCTAAATTTTTCCAGAATCTTTGTAGTAGACAAGAACATTCGACTTCGTTTTCCTGTATATACCATTATTTTTGTACCCGCAAACAAACCATGTTGTTACACTAAACCGTACTAGTACGTGATCCGCATTCAAGTATCAATCGTCAGAAAAGGTACTAGTACATGATCCACGCTCAAGTATCAATTGTCCGAAAACATACTAGTACGTGTCCCGCATACAATGTGTTAAATTTGTTGATCTTTTTTAAATAACAATTTCAATGCAACATTAACAGGAAAAATTCATTTATTATACCACAAAACTAACATAAACGTTGCAGTATCCATCAAAAATACATATTACAGATAATGAATATTCTGCATATTATTATTATCATTATTTAAGTTTGGAGATACTTATAAAATAACTTGAAGATTTTTTTTTTCAATTTCAATATCAGTATTTTTGTTTACGAGACTAGTTTCAAATTTCATACAAGACATTGTTTCAAATGATTTTAAGAACAAATAAAAGTGCTTTATGTGAACATGATTCCAATGTGATACCACCATTAATAGTGGTTACTTATATTTTTCTGCAAATACATGAGAGACAATAAATATGTAAAGACAGCCAAAAAGTACTGCAGATTTTACAAAAAAAATATGGATGAAACACTGCATACAAAATTAATTACCTTACATAATCAGAATAAAGAATATATTTCAAACTATTTTGTTTGTTTGTTTTTTAATGCCCTTTAGCCATCGAGAACTGTGGAGAAAATGTTTGACACAGTTTTTGCACGCATTTACTACATGCCTTTTCTACTTTAGCAAGTGGAAATACACGAGAACTTTTTAATCACAGAATACTTATTTGTCTTGAGTTATATTCATTTTAATTAACAGAGGTATCGAAGAAAATGTTTATTTCAATGGTACAATAAAAAACTTTTCTTGGTTAAAGAAATCAAATAAAAATCTTTCAAAGGTAAAATTTTCTAAAATTACAACATAAATATATTTTTTCTGTGTATCAAATAAACAATTTGAACCGTAGATAGTTTTATAAATTGTACTTTGACACTTAGAAAAATGTTTATGTACAGAAACTGCGTTTTGTTCATCATTCCTTTTCAACAACTGCTGGTTTAGGATCTGATTCAGAGGCTTTGGCATCAAGTTTTAAGCTTTGGGATTTAGCTACTACAATCTCTTTTGTATCTTCTGGAGTAAGTCTGTCGATTAGCCTTGGATTACGAGAGAATGAATAATCTCTAGAAGGTTCTGAATTTCGAGTTCTTGAGTAAAGCCTATCTTCATTATCTTCGTTAGAAGAATCATCAAAATCATTAAATACTGGATATTCACTGTTTTGAAATCGGTTGTTTTGGAAAAGAGAAGGATTTGGAAATCGAGCTCTGTCGTAACCTTCAAACTGAGAAAGTTGCCTGTGCACCCATGCAAGATCATTTGCCGTGGGTATGCTGAGATTCAGTGGATCAAAACTTCGATTATAGTGCCTAGTTCTGTTTCCGAAATCTTCGTCTATGTCGAACGCAGGGTTTCTAACTGTCCTGAATGGTGGTCTTCGACCGAAAGGGATATCGAGATAACCCGGATCGCGGTTTCTAATCGAGTCATCGTCGGAAACATCATCGTTATGAAGCAAAGCATTTCTGTCGTAGACAGGTTGACCGTTTCGTATAAATAAGGGATACATCAATCGGTCATAGACTCGACCAGTTTCTGGATCTACTCTAACTGCTTGGATTCCATTTGGTATAGGAACTGCTCGTAGAACAAAATTTGGTCGAAGTCCCGAGTCATACGAAGGGGGTCCAAACACTGGCCCATCACCACTTCTTGGTGGTGTTGATATCAACCCTCCAGGGAGTCGGGGAAGAGGAGGAAAATTAGATCTTGGAGGGAAGTGAGGGTTAATAAAATCTCTAGAAAGGGGCCTATCATCAGCTGGATATCGACCAGCGCCATATGATGGTGTAGATGTTTGCGGTGAGTGGAAATCATCTGTATTTAAACCACCATGAATTGTAGACATTGAAACACCAGGGCGCCTGTCAACAGGTAAAGGATCATCGTCAAATCCTCCGTATGGAGGCAAGTAAGGACGTCGAGATGACGTGGAATATGAAGTATCAGGTGTTCTCTCTCTAGGAGGTACGAAGGGTGGTCTCCTAACAGCAGTATGAGGATCAAGAGGAGGCAAATAAACGTCTGAAGGTCTAGTATCACTTGATGGATTTTGTAACCTTGGCCTGTCGGGAACGTTAGCAAACGGACGTGGAGGAGGAACTATAGGTCTGGCTGTATCAATAGCACCACTGGGATAATAACCTACAGGACTAAGAGGGCGATAATCTTCATAATTACTTGGTCTTGATTCTCTCGGCGAATTATCCGCTTTTTCCGATTGCAATTTGTCTTCTTCTGGACTCGCATATGAAACTCTAGACGAATCAGTTTTTAGTCGAGTTCCAAACACTGTTCCAGAATTATCTACAGATGTTGCAGCGGCTGCAAGTGACAAATCCGGCTGTAATTTTACTACAGATGTGTCAGCTGAATCAGAACTTATTACGCCTGGTTCATTAGAACGAATTTCTGCTCGGAACCCATTTTTGTCAGCAACATAATCCACGACTCTATGCGTTCCATCCACATGTGTCAGACCATAGGTACCTATTACTCGACCTAAATGATCAGTACCTTCCTTTCGGAAATGCTCTCCTTCAGAATTCGTAACAGCATAGCTGAACTTGTAGTTACCAATAGCCTTGAAAAAGAAAAAAAAAACCTTATTAGAAAATTTTTTAAGAAAATAACTCTAAGTAAAATAAAATGATTGCACTCTTAATCTTTCAACAACATGAAATTAAATTTTTAAGAGCTATCTTAATTGGTTGTGAAATCAGGAATATCTTTGGCATCGATACGAACATCTAGTATCATGGTAATGCTCTTATCACCGTCCTTAAGTCCATGCAGCACACATTGTATGATATACGTTTCAAATACAAACCACTGAACTGTTTTAAATGTTTAGGTAGTCTCGCAATCTCAAAATAAGGTTATTAGTTACATTTCGGTTAAGGCAAAATGTCTGCGATCGTAACATAACATTGGAAACGTAGAAACGTATGAGGGAAGACTTTTTGCGACTTT
>CM063505.1:69876248-69898748 GCA_032207245.1 Pardosa pseudoannulata | reverse complement strand
TTTAAATTCATATCCGTTAATTTAAGTTCCAGGGAAATTTAAAGTAAACAATAACCTTCCTCTCATCAAAAAGGTCTAGAGTGCAAGATTTCATCGAAATCGGAACAAAACTGTAGACGAAGTTGCAAGACATACAAACACTCGCCTTTATTACATAGAAGATAAGAGTACAAATTACCTATTGAATACCAAGGTCTGGAAATTTGAGTGTTGAAAAAGTAAAGCTTTGTGGGCATTTGGAGTCGGCTTTAAAGCGTAAATAACGTTATAATAAATTATCACAAAGAATAAAAAACTACACTGATCCCAGCCAACCTAGTTAACAATCTATCTCGATTATACTCACTCGAGAATATAGAAAATTTTCGATTCAGCAAGTTTTATTTGCACGCAAGGAATGTTTAGTAAATTATTTAGTTATCAAAGTGAATCACTTCAGCCCCTTGAGGCTCCATAGAGTTAGCGGTACTCCATATAAAAAAATAGTAAGACGATAAAAAATATTTATAATGAAGATACATATAACGAGAAGATAAACTAAAATTTTATATAGAAATTTTATATATTACTGACTATATCAGTTTTTGGTTCACCTTCTTAAAAAATGAGTGACTAAAATGTGTACTGAAATTTTTATTTTTTCCTTAGCTTCAAATGATATAGTCAATTAAAAACCTTTGTTATACAGAGAGTTTATATATATATATATATATATATATATATATATATATATATATATATATATATATATATATAATTAGATCTGGAGGTGAACAGGAGGGCTTGCAGCCCACTGAGTCGCGCCGTACCGAGTATGTATGAGTATGTATATATATATATATAAGATCTGGAGGTGAGCAGGAGGTCTTGCATCCCACTGAGTCGCGCCGTACTAAGTATGTATATATATATAAGATCTGGAGGTGAGCAGGAGGTCTTGCATCCCACTGAGTCACGCCGTACTAAGTATGTATATATATATATATATAAGATCTGGAGGTGAGCAGGAGGGCTTGCATCCCACTGAGTCGCGCCGTACCAAGTATGTATATATATATATAAGATCTGGAGGTGAGCAGGAGGGCTTGCATCCCACTGAGCCACGCCGTACCAAGTATGTATATATATATATATAAGATCTGGAGGTGAGCAGGAGGGCTTGCATCCCACTGAGTCGCGCCGTACCAAGTATGTATATATATATAAGATCTGGAGGTGAGCAGGAGGGCTTGCATCCCACTGAGCCACGCCGTACCAAGTATGTATATATATATATATAAGATCTGGAGGTGAGCAGGAGGGCTTGCATCCCACTGAGTCGCGCCGTACCAAGTATGTATATATATATAAGATCTGGAGGTGAGCAGGAGGGCTTGCATCCCACTGAGTCGCGCCGCACCGAGTATATATATATATATATATATATATATATATATATATATGTGTGTGTGTGTGTGTGTGTGTGTGTGTGTAATTTGGGTTTTTGTCCCATCTAAAGGGAAGTGCGTCTATTTTGAATTTCATGCAGTTGTTGTGAATCGTAGTCTAGTTGAAACACATAAAGAGAAATTTGGGATTAAATGACACAGTTTAATCAGGCAAATTCTTTGATGAAAGTCTTCCCACAAAACATGTATATCTCGGTTAAATAGTTGTTTGAACCAACCAATCAGATTTTAATTGCCAGTCACGTGGGTAACTCCAATTACTTAGCTGAAGCCACAGGAGCTATTTTAAAGTACTTAAGCAACAGCAAACATGGCTGAGCAAAGTCGCCAATAAATAGGAAAGAGATATGTATTAAAATTGCTGAAAAGGAAAGAATCGCTAGAAAATTATTCAAAGATAGACATTACTTTGGTTAATTTTTAGGATAAAAATATCATTACACACACACACACGCGCATATATATACACACACATATATGCACATACATATATATGTGTGTGTGTATATATATATATATATATATATATATACATGCGAATGTACATATAAACTGAAATTATTAAAAGCGGAGTAATAACTATCACCTTATATAGTGTTCAAATATTGTGTGTAGAAAACAGCAAGGTTTCCAAATGTGTAAACTGAAGACCAATAATGCCTAAGAAAATGTATTCAATGACATACACTGTTGCCATCCCCGCCATAGTAAAAATATCTTATACAACCTTTTTTTTTTAAATAAAAAGATAAAAAGTTTATTTGCCGAAAGTCTATTCAGGTTTTACTTTACGATAGTAAATGTTTAAAGGGGAAAAGATTTTCAGTAATAAAGTTCTTTTCAAATCTATTGTGTCTAATATTCAGGAAAACAGGGATAATTAAAGCAAGAAACCAAATTTTATGATATGGCTTTGTTTTGATTTGTAAATGTAAGTTTTCATCGTCGAGGACAGTACGTAATATTTAGAAATTTGAATTGCCTGCAGTTTTCTCTTTTTTTCCCTCACACCTTAAGCATTTACATCCTTTTTCAGCATAGAAAAAAGTCACAGGAAGGAAACATCCATTATCCTTCGTATATTGTAAAAGAAAAATGTGGGAAAAGTATGAGAGTTAAATAATTACGTAAAATATTCGTCGGAACAGATAATGTATTAAATATTTTTCGTTGTCTTTAAAAAGAATTCATTGCTGTATTCTGAAGTATCTGTGTACAGAAATCCTTCCAACTCCAACACTTGTACAATATGAATGGAATATAACTTTTTTAAAAGTCTTATCAAGCATCAATATATACGTTTCAAAATATACAATATATATTTTTCCAGTTGAAGAATACGCGAATTTTTCGGTTGAGAGCGAAAAAGTTTCAACCAATTAAAGGTTTTATTTTAGATTAACTTGAACCAAAATAAATCAGTTGAGATTTTTTGTTGTCACACAAGAAAACCGGACATTCATAAGGGTTAGACTATATTTGAGGGTGCACCTTGATTTTCGCCGAGTTGTGATTGCTGTTGATCGCCAAGCTGGGCGATATTGTTTTATTTATGGGCACGTCTATAGCAGGTTTGGCTAAGACATCGACCACGAAGACATTTTAGTAGACATTTTAGGACAATTAAGGTAAGTTTTAATTAGATTTGTGCCGTTCTCTTTCAATGGCCCGACTGCATCGTTATTACTGTTAGCTGATTAGTTTTCTCTTTGTCCAGCAGAAATATAATTATTGGATTACATATATATATATATATATATATATATATATATATATATATATATATATATACATGTATGTATATGTATATATATATGTATATATATATATATATATATGTGTATATGTATATATATATGTATGTATATGTATATATATATGTATATGTATATATATACATATATATATATATGTATATATATGTATATATATATATATTACAAAAAATAATCGATGATTAAATTTAAAATTATTCCATACATATGTATATAATATATAATATATATGTAATATATATATGTGTGTGTGTGTGTAGGTAGTCCGAGCGACCATCCCGATAATGACCTCGGATATCAACAATTTAATTTATGACTTATGACATAGAATTAATGAATTATTTAAAATAAAAATTTACTACAGTTTACACTTTAAAACCTAAAACAAACTGTGCAAAATAATACAATGAATTTGTCGTTTTACAATGGAGAATTAAATAGAAACAACTTGACAAAGGGGGATGCTTAAATTATAATATAATCGAATCAGTAGCATATATTCATTATATGGTAGATTCGATATACTATACACACCGCGGTTTTTGTCGTCAAACTTGGCGACTTTTCGGGCGATGTGTGACGTCGCTGGAGACTTTAAGCTTTTTGGAGCTTTGTAGTGTCAACCGTGGTTCGTAATGGTTCGTTAACAAATGAACATTTAATTTCGTGTTTACGCATTCCAATAAGCTCGTGCCAGCCACAATATGATAAACTTGTCGCAGATATACAGTGCCAAATTTCAACTAAACGAAGTGAATAATTTGGTCAATTTTTGATATATGAATACTTTGATTATTTTCGTCAGTAAATTTTTATTTTGTAAATATTAAGTTTTTTTAGAAAAATTAGATAATTTACCATTTTTTCTTGCTATCGAAAATAAATATATAAACATGTACGGTTTACGTTAATTGAGCTCTTCCATTGGTAGACCGCCTTCGATTTTTTAAATGTAGAGTAGAACACGGATCCCAAAAGTTTGGCCACCCCTGGTCTATAGTGTTCTTTTTTTTTAACCCAATCGTGATTCTGATTGGTTTAGATATTGGCGTTATTTTTGAATGTTCAATGGTATATGTAATTTCAGGGGTTAGTTAGTTCTACACAGGATGTTGTCTGGTAAGATTAATTTGGCTTCTGTCCTGAAAATGACTTCGGTAAATAAGATAAAACTTAAGTTTCTGTACGATCTGAATAACAATGGAAAAAGAGCAGTGATTGACTGGTATAACACTCCTGTTTGTGCGAAATCTATGTCTCTGGTCGAACGTACAGGTCTTTGAATGGGTTTGCCGTAAGAAGGGTTCAAATGCTCACCACATAAAATGATCCATTAGAAAGGAATAGTGGTTTAAGGTGAGTCATTTGAGTATGATAGATATTTTAATTTTTCTGTGGATGTAGGTGTCCATTCCTGTTTGCACGGTGTTAAGCTCGAACAGAATTGGTGTCGAACAAAAATCGCCAATTTAGCCAAGGGGGCACCTTTAAATATATTTTTACTTTCATAAGCTGATTTCTTGAATTTGCGGATTTAACTAAAATATATCGGTTGAAACTTTTTCGCTATAACGCAAAATATCTGCAAGAGTAAATCGAATCATAAACTAACACGTACATGGTGGACATCTAAGTGTGAGCTCTCGAAATTGGGGAGTGATAAAGTACCAAGTATAAGATCTCCAGACTTGACCTTCCCCCTTCAAAGTCATCGTTTATACTTCGAGGAAAAGACATCTTGAATCTAATTCCCCAGTCGCCATTAGTGAATATGACTAAAATAAATTGGTCTTTGGCTTCAAACTCATATTTCTTGAGGTATGAGCTAGACGCCTTTGCCGATTGATCGACTTTGAGTATTATGTAAATACTGGCATATAGCCGAACGTTTTAAAGACGACAGTATTTTTTGCTGTGATATGAAACATATTTATACCAGTTTATTTTAGAATCGGATCAGTAGTTTAGGAGAAGATAAACTTTACTCGCTTTGAATTTTGCTAACCCTAACTCATCGAGAATCCATTATGGATGCCTCTATCCATTCCAGGTCCTACCGCTTCATAAATTCGAGGACAGGCGGACAAATAACTTAGGCTATTATTATACAGTGGATAAAAGGGATTCTAGAGAAGGATAATATGTATTTGTTATAAAATCCTTTTTTTTTACTTTTTGTCATACATAAATCTTTCTTATTTGGATTTTTACCATCTCCTGATTCCGTTCCTTTCTCCCATTTGCCGACCTCCCATCGAGAGGACAAACCCACAAATTAATCCTGCAGGCCTCTCCTTAAAAAGGGAGATGTTTAAAGATCCTGGCGGGTTCAAATCCAATAATCTTTGGTCCTGGCGGGTTCAAACCCAGTATTTTTTACAAAATTAATATATTTATCATTATAGATATGGTTTTAGAATTTATCATCAGTATCGGAAGCCCAGTGGCGTTGAGGTAGCGCTTCGGGCTCCCAAAACACATTCGATCCCCGGGCTGGACAATGTTGACTCAGCCTTTCATCCCTTCAGTGGGTAGATGAACTAAGGAACAAGCCTGCTTGGGAATAAACACTGGGGGTTCAGAGTAAGATTGATCACCTAACCGGAACATATGCTTCGCACCCCAGGGCCCATGGTTACGTAAACGGAGATTGGCACCGTAGGCCCTGTCCCTCAGTGGCTGTTGCGCCGAGGATCTTAGTTTTATCAGTATCGGCTCAATTAGAGACTGGGAAGTAAGAGAAAAGGTAATTAAAAGGTTTATACTTATACGGGCATAGAGTGTGAGTTGAGTAAAAGAGTGTAAAAACAAAATAAATACAACACTCCGGATTAGCCTAAGACTTAAAAAGAGGATTAAAGAGAAATACGATTTAAATATTAGGATTTCAGAAAAGAGCAGCAATGATTCTCAGTGATAAAAGTTTAAATAAAAAGTTAGTATAAATAAGTAAATGCAACATTTTGAATCAACCTCTAACTGCTGTGGACGTTGTTACGTGAGATAAAAGTATCTCCAATTGTTAGAGGTAGATTTTTGAAATTTCTCGCCAAATTAATTTTAACAATAAACTGCAAAGAGTAAATTCAGGCTTTAATTTACATACTTTTAAAGCAAAATAAATTAGGCACATAGAGAAAACTTTTAAATCTGAAGGAGGAGGAAATAAATGGAGAGAACAACAAATATATCGTTGCAAGCTTAAATATTTAATATAAAATTCGTAGGAATTTTCTTTACATCTCTCAACATCTGGAGAGAATAAGAGTAAACAGCTTACAATACAAAAATGGCAGAATGAATAAAATAATGTCTCGAGATGCCATCAGGAAAAAAGGAAAAGTCAGAATTAAAATAATTGCATTTATTTTCTTGCACGAGGTAATATTTTGAGTTGCGTCGCCGCATATCTATTCAAATTCTTTTCCGTGAAAGCTGAACGATGACCGATTGGTCAGAGTGCTGACCTTCGGTACCGGAGTTCGTGGGTTCGAATCCCACTGTGGCATGGATGTTCGTGGCCGTTCGGAATCGGCTTTAAGCTGTAGGTCTCGTTCTCATTAGCCTTCGTGTTGCAAAAAGTAGACCGTAGCACTCCAAACCAAACCTTTCTTTGAAAAATAACTTTTAAGAGCTATACGGTAAAATCTAACACAAAACTGTGGTTTAATTAACTACAGTTTTTAAGTTTGTATTGGGAAAAAGATGAAAATAATAAAATAATGCTAATTAACCCCTTCCGGTAAAATGACGAGTCTAGCTCGTCATTAGTTTTTCATTCCATTCCGCACAAAGACGAGCTACACTCGTCATGCGATTAAAGTTACTGTTAAATATGATAATTAATTTAGTTTAAAATTTCTAATGTACTGAATTTGGCAACACTTTTATCACTTGTGAAAATCACAAGTCACTATTGCATATTGTTTACTTAGAATTTCTTGGTACAAGTCATTGCCAAATGAATGAGTCAGAATAAAAGAAAACCTACTAAGAAATGCCGTGTGTGTTACAAGAATCAAATTAAAAGTGACACTAGTTGGCGGTGTAAACAATTAAGAATTCCTTTGCACTTTGTTTTGAAAAGTACCACTAGCTTGAAGACTATTATCTGTATACCTTATTAATGTTTTGCTTTGATATTTTCTTAATTTTACTGTTTCTGATATTATTTAACACTATGTAAAAAGTGGATTTTAATTAAGAATATGTAAGAATTGTAAAATGAAACAAGTTTTTTAAATAAAAATTAAATGGTTATTTCATGCACAGTTTTTCATTATTAAATCATACCGGAAGGGGTTAATAAAAAGAGATAGTAAAATAATAAATAATAACTATATGTAATAATAATTCTAAAATAATTTTAAAGCAAGGATTATTCCTTTAAAGTTTTTAATATTTTGTTGGTTTTCCAGATTAGTTTACTACCTATGAAAATTCAATTATTTATTGCTACATTTTAGAATTCACTTTTCCTATCCGACTAGAAATGTACAGTGTACCTTCAAACCTGCAGACTGAAAACGGGCCACTTACGAAAACTGAAGGAAATAATTTCATACCCACTATTAATACAATTCCCATTTATTTCCAAGGCAACGTGAGCAACGACAAATATGGTGTAATGGAAATGTATTCTTGCCGCTTACAATTAACAAGACGATTTGTTTTGCAACAGGAAGTCAAAAGAGAAGAATAAACAGTGAGGAAAGGTTTCATATGACACAGTCCTAACTGGCCACGTAAATCATGCGTAAAATAAATGATCGTTTTATTGATAGACCGGTAAGGCACGAATTAACCTATTAACACCCAAAACATTTTTACCGAATATCCCCTATATAATAATAGCCCAAGTTATCTCTCCATCTGTCCGTCTGTTCGCAAATTTATGAAGCGGTTCTACCTGGAATGGATAGAGGCATCCATACTGTATCATTGATGAGTGAGGGTTAGCAAAATTCAAAGCGAGTTCGAAAACATTCGAAATCTAATCCTTCCCCCCTTTTCGAGTGTTTATTGACATTATTTCAAGCTCTGTTGTCCCTGGTTAAGAGAAGAACATTAAATTTATCAATTTACCACATAATAAATATGTAAAAATAACATTTTTACAGCATTATGACGTCTTTTCTTTAACCATCTCCTTTAATCCTTTCTTATTTTAAATTATTTAAATATCGTCGGCATTATTTTCATACGTTTTATCACTCAAATTAGATATTACGTAAGTAATTAAGCGGGAAAGAACTTTTCAGCTTACTCCCGGGTAGAAGAGACGTTTGAATTCCAGATGCGGCCGAAAACAAAACTGTTTTTACTTTAGCAGTGCATTTAATCATAAATATGATTTTCAGAACACAGCTTTATGGAGATTTCATTTTTATACGAATGCAACACAAAATTTTTGGAAGAATCAATTTCGTTGAAAACGGAACTTTCACTGAAACGAAAACACACGCTAGCTTGAAGCACACAATTCTTGGTGGAAGCGGCAAAAATCACTGTAGAACAAACACACAAAAATTTTCACATCGTGTTAGGGCAACACATGTCGAGATGAATCGATACTTTAACAAAATTTTACTATTTCCCAGGACGGGAAGAAACATGGCATGTGTCTGGATGACACTTTTCCATTCTTTCAAAATTTCACGTTGGGCGCCACTGTAGAAGGACGAGACTCTTATATCAAAAGACGTTTAGAAAATAATTTAGTCTATTTTTCTAGGAACCATTTTTATTTTCTTGCAAAGTTCCACATCACAGAACACAAACAACAAAGAGAACAAAACACACTCTCATAGACCACTGACACTATATTAGAACACACTCGATGGCTTTTTAGCGCCACCTATCGTAAAAAAAGGAGAGGGGGATAATTGTACCCGCTACAGTTAGGTATATATGTGGTAACTTTAAATTTAATCATCGATTATTTTTTGTTGCAATGAAAATTTTATCACCGGTATTAACAACAAATTCATTTCATAAAAGTCTATGAGTCTATTTCACGGACTAATAAATATCTAGCATTTAAGTTATATATCTTTGAAAATTAAGAAGTTTGTTCGTTTTATACATAACCACACGGTTTGCAATCGATTCGCTAAATTTTGGACATCATTCATATATACCGCCAAATAATCACTGTCAATATTAAAACCTCTGCTGTCCACCCTATCACGTAATATGACAAGATAAATTAAAGTTGGCAACTAACATGCGGTCAGTAAAGATAAACAAATTATTGAGCTTGTACCAGATAATTCTCAGTTAAAAAACAAACCATTTTTTACCTGCCTTATAGAGTACTTTACAATTCTAGAAAATTAAAAATTTTACTGATCCCGTCATATGACAGGCTATATGCTAATATATCAATGAATGAGGTGGCTGCAAGTCGAATGGGGTTGTAGGTAAATGACTTTAAACCAAGTATATGTTTGCAACAAAAATACCATCGGATGATGAACTCAATTCATCCAGAAATTGGCTATCATGTTTTTGGAAGTGTAACCTGTTTTAATTAACTTGGATCTTTAGTTAACGCAAAAGATGGCATTATTTCTGAGATTCAAAATCGCATTTCATTGGGTTAAATAGCGTTCTTTGGACTTGTTATCGCTCCAGTAACAATCTTATCTATAAAACTCTCAGGCCGGTCTTAACCCCTTCCGGTATGATTTAATAATGAAAAACTGTGCATGAAATAACCATTTAATTTTTATTTAAAAAACTTGTTTCATTTTACAATTCTTACATATTCTTAATTAAAATCCACTTTTTACATAGTGTTAAATAATATCAGAAACAGTAAAATTAAGAAAATATCAAAGCAAAACATTAATAAGGTATACAGATAATAGTCTTCAAGCTAGTGGTACTTTTCAAAACAAAGTGCAAAGGAATTCTTAATTGTTTACACCGCCAAGTAGTCTCACTTTTAATTTGATTCTTGTAACACACACGGCATTTCTTAGTAGGTTTTCTTTTATTCTGACTCATTCATTTGGCAATGACTTGTACCAAGAAATTCTAAGTAAACAATATGCAATAGTGACTTGTGATTTTCACAAGTGATAAAAGTGTTGCCAAATTCAGTACACTAGAAATTTTAAACTAAATTAATTATCATATTTAACAGTAACTTTAATCGCATGACGAATGTAGCTCGTCATTGTGCGGTATGGAATGAAAAACTAATGACGAGCTAGACTCGTCATTTTACCGGAAGGGGTTAATGCATAGCTCGGAAACTTGGTCTCTAACTAAGAAATAAGAATACAAAATCGTAGTTTTCGAAGCGAAGGTTCTGAGGTTGGTTGGTTAGTTTAGTGTGCTACAGTCAACCGTTTTACCACACGAAGACAGGGACGTAACTAGGTCCTTTGGCGCCCGTGGCAAAAAACTGGCCTGCGTCCCTACCGCCAAATAGAGTGAGAAAATGTATAAACATTTCTTTTTTCTATATCATGTATTCAAAATGAACTCACAAATATTTTGTTAATTCTTAAATTGTTCCTAGTATATTAATATTTCATTTTTCTTCTATTTTTATCCGAATAATACTTTAAATATTTTTAAACACTCTGGAGGTATTATTTTGCTGATAAACGAAATAGTTGGAAATGTGTTATATTTGTACGTTACATTTTCATAAAATATTGACGAATTTCTAAATTTAAATTTAGTTTTAATAACTTTAATAAATTCGAAATTTAAAACGAATACCCGGATTTATATAAAGGTATTTTGGGAGGCTTTGATAAACATTTTATAAAAAATCTATAACAAATTTAGTCTCTAGAAACATTTTAAAAAGTATGAAAATTCATAAAAATAAATAATTTCTAAACTCTTTGGGTTTTATAACAAAAAAATTATTTTTCAACTTTTTCTTATTTTTACTCTGATTGAATCGTCCTCTTTCGAATCCCATTTTCATTACAGTGCGGAGCCCTTATGACTGATGCGCCAGTGACAAATGCCACCTTTGCCACGCCCTAGTTACGGCCTTGCACGAAGGCTCATGAAACCGAGACCCACTGCTTAAAGCTGATCCCGAACGGCTATGAACATCCATATCATCAGCGGGATTTAAACCTGCAATATCTGGTACTGAAGAGCTCTACATATTCGGATACTGTATGGCAGGAAGGTCCTGAGATTCATCTTTTGTGGTGTGTAAAACATGGCATTTAGCAGCGGCGTATGGACTCAGAAATTTATAGAACCTTTAGAGAGCCCGATAAAATAGAAAATATTGAAATTAAAAGAATGGACTTTGTTGCACATGTCATAAGGATGGACGAGGGAAATCCGGTTAAGAAAGTTTCATTGCTTATTGCATTTTCACGTCCCATAAGAGAGGAAGGTCTAAACTTTGTTAGACGATGGCCGATTGGTTAGGGTGCTGGCCTTCGGAACCGGAGTTCGTGGGTTCGAATCCCACTGTGGCATGGATGTGCGTAGCCGTTCGGAATCGGCTGTAAACTGTAGATCCCGGTCTCATTAGCCCTCGTGTTGCAAAAAGTAGACCGTAGCACTGCAAACCAAACCTAAACTTTGTTAGACTGATTCCGGTGAATCAGATTTCAGAGCAATGGGAGTAAAGAACTGGAAGACAAGGGGTTAGAGTAGGCTGTCAGGGAAGAGTCTCCTGCAAAAAGCTTTGGTCCTGGGCTATACTGTCATTATAAAGATGATGGCATATTGATTAATATCTTTTATATAAGTTATTATAGAGTTCTCAGAATAAAATAGATGTGAAATTTAAGCAACTATGTATGTATCAGTATGCCCTCATTTCTGATTGGTTATCATTTTAAACATCATGGGATGCCATTTTAGAAAAAAGTAAAACTTCGTGATAACAGATTTATTAGGTATCAGATGTAGAAATATTACTGGACAGTAGAGCTTTACAATATATAAAGCTTTTAATCAGAACTTTATTAATTATTCTTGTCTTAAATGTACATTTATTTGCGAGGCTCGAAAAAAACGAGGGTCGGTCCATATAACAAAATTATAAATAATAGCAGATTCTCTAAAATTTGGTAGAATGTTTTTAGAAATTTCATCTAGAGCCGCTGGAAAGGAAATCTCGTTCTGAGAAAACATAAAAATTCTACAATCTATTTTCTATCTATCCCTAAAAATAGACGCTATGTATTGGTTAACTGGTTAAAGAGCTATTATTTATTATTTTGCTACACGAGGGCTAATGAGACTGGAACCTACTTCTCAAAGCCGATTTCAAACGGCAGCGAGCATCCATGAAAGCAGTGGGATTCGAACCCACAAACTCTGATACCCTCCGGCTGCACCCTACCTATTTGGCCACCGTTCAATGGACGTTAGGTATTGATGAGTTAACAGAATAAACGCTGACCTTCTCCGATATACTATAAATAAATTGATATAGTAGTAATAATAATACAAATAAATAGTTTACTCTGGAAGTGGAAGTCCATTTTTAAAAAGAATTTAGTTAGTGATAACAAATGAATGTAGTCTACTATGATCTTTTTATCTACAAAAAATTCCAAAAATAAGTCCTTCAAAATTTTCACCATTTTGTGCATATAAATCTATCTACTTAATGAAATTACAAACATAATTACTTTGAAAGTGGTGTAAGTCACTTTCCGCAAAGACATAATATTTAGTTCAAAAATTGCACTACATTCTTTAAACTAATATTTTAAATACGATCCCAGCATAAACTGAAATTAATGCAGTATTTAAAAAAATATATAAAATGAGCGCATGTGCATGTTTTTAAACAGTCGCAATACAAATATTTACAATTTTAAATTATATCTCCATATAATTTAAAATCGATTTATAACCCTTTCAAAGGAAACGAATGAAATGTTTTAACACACATTTTTCTGATAATAGCCCTTTTACAACAATGAGCAACAATATAGCTTAAGTACATAAGATTTATTTTGGTAACTCCCAATGTGCCACCTATCCTGAAGTATTAAGTCAGAAACTCCCAGCCTTGTTTGGCCCACCACCTCTTTCAGTAAAAAAATACACTTTTGTTCTTGAAATCAGTTTATGTAGTAACACATGAATTTCTAACGTTTAGATTTTTTCAAAGAGGCATTCGATGATTTTTCTAAGAGCAGATTGTCAAAATTATTTTGAAATTATGAATAATATAAAGAAAACTGGTCAACGTTTGATTAGCAAATATATGTTATTAAAAAATTAATAAATTATTAATGAGAGCCTAAACTTGGTGTTATGACAGTAAATTTTAGATATTTGTAGCCACATTTATCCCCAGCAATCTAAAATCACTGCATTCCACTTCAGACAAAAACATTTTGAACTATTTGTTGAAAAATGCATTCAATTAATTTGAATATTAATCAAACTATTCAGAGAATCCGTACGAATAACCAGTGGAGAAGGGGAGAAGTGATTGGTCCTCAACGCCTCCTAAATATGCCTTTGAAAAAAAGCCTCCATAGATCTCTTCAACGATCACAAGTGGTCGGTACAGCGCCTGTTGGAAACCACTGATGTAAGGCATTAGAGATATTACGGAGCAGAAACCACTTAATTTCAATTATTTGCAACTTTTACCCTCTCTTAATTCTGTACCTCTCTACCATTTTCCAACCTCAAAGCGATAGGACATTAAAACCCATAAATTTATCCTGCACGGTTTCTCGTTATGAAGGGAGGCGTTTAGAGGTATGAATCCAGTGATTTTGGATCTTGGCGAATTCGAATCTAGTATTTTTAATAAAATGAATCAATTTATCAATGACAGTGCGATTTTATGATTGATTCCCGAGTTGTCATTGAAGATACATCAGCATTCAAAGTTTCAGCTCAATTAGAGACTAGAAAGTTAGCGAAAAATTGATTAGAAGCTTCAGATCTATACACATATAAAGTGGGAGCTGATAAAAAAGAGATAAAAGAGTAAATACAACAAGAGTAAAAACGAAGTAAATACAACACCACAAATTAGATTAATTCTTGAAATGGATATTAGAGAGAAAGACTGTAAATATTATTATATCAAGAAAGGAATAGAAATTATTTCGGGGATAAATTAAAAGCAACATTTGGAATTAACCTGTAACTATATTATGGACTTATTTTGTGAGACAAAAAATTTTCCAGTTGTTAAGTTCAATTAATTTTTAACTACCATGTAACGTGGGAAGTCATCTTGACAACATTATACAGAAAAATACTGAGAAAGACACGGATAAATCAGATTGTTGTTCCCAATCTCACTTGGAAAAACCAAGCTCAGGAGACGAAGGCTACTCGATTTAAGACGAAGGATTGCATCTTAAATTTTGAAGAACACCGCTAGGGTAAAAGAATGACTTTTCGATCAAGGACCCGGAAGAAGATTTTCAGGTTTAACCTGCCACCTAGTTTGTAGAACATTATGACCACAAATCTATTTTACATATCTCAGACGCTGTTATTGGACACGACAATCCTCAGCCATTGCGATCTTCGAACCCACAATTTTCTAGTTATGAGTTCGATGCCTTTGCAAGTGAAATTACCTTAGATTACATGAATCATTTAGAATTTAAACGTGTGAAAGTGTTTAGAAAGAAAATATGTGAAAATAGCAGTTAAAGGTTAATTTGGAATTTGAAAATGGTATTGAAGAGAAAGATTTTTTAAAGATTATCGCTTCAAGGTATCAGCAAAGGAACAATAATGATGATATGCAAACCGTAATTTTAAACCATCTTTTTAGAGAAAACACGATACGGAGGGGATAAAATCAATAAAGAACATTAATTATGGGAAAATGCGTTTAAAGTGTTATCCTGAACCATTTCGAACGAAACTTCCACACGTTACGATATCCGGTGGACTTGAGAAACTCCCGCGGGATTTTATAGTCTTTCTGAGTTTATAGATTTCTTAAACAGTCATCTAACTGGCCATCTATACTGATGGGTGATGTCAAGCAGAATATTCTCCTCAATTCTAACCAACCTCGGAGTTGAAGTAGGGATTTATGCTCCTGATTCTGTACCTTTCTCTTACTAATCAACCTTTTAAGGAAAATACATCCAGATTCATGCATTTATCCAGCCCGTTCTCTGTGCGTACAGGAGATGTTTAATATATTTGGTTTGAATCTAGAACCCAGGGACTCTACAGAGAAAGATTTCTAGGAAGGTCATTTAATTTGTGTTCTCCTTCTATGCCGGAGGGTGTTACCTTGAGTTGGTTATTCTACCGCAGTGTAATCGGCCTTTCGCCCGAAATTAGATTCATTTTCGAGAGGAAAACAGCGCGCCTCTATGCTCGTCTCCGACATCGTTGTTGTGAAAAAAATTGTCTTACTGAAGTGCATTTCTCATTCTGTGTAACTTTTGTATAAGTATCTACATATCCTCCGAAGAAAGACACGATATCTGCCCTAAGAATATTAATCTCAACACACATTTTATAAACTTCTTAAACTGAAACATAAAAGCTTTTTGCACAAGTCAGAGAGTCTGTCATACAATTTCCCATTTGTAACCACACATATCGCTAAATTCCGGTTATAATATATATCTTTATTTCTATTAAAATTATTTTTACTTAAATATTTTTCCTCATTCCGTAGTAATCAGAACATTGAAAAGATGATTTTACGCTTTCCCGACAGATATACGTCGACCTTCAAATCGTCAAGTCCTGCTACATGATTTCAAAACAGCTCTAATCCTCGAGCTACCTTTCGGGGGAATTTGTGATTTCACTTCTCCCTCCCGAAACCAGTAATTTTTTCTTCTCCAGAACTTTCCGGGTACTAATATTATCTTCTAGTTTCATTTTAATTGTATTATGTTTTTTAATGGGTCTTATACCTTCTGAAGGAATCTTGGTGCATGTTAAAAAGTATATTTGTTTCCATAAGTCATAAGTCTGTAAACGCTTAGTAAAATTATGTAAAAACCTTGTGAAGCTGAATAATGGTTTAATGGGTAGAGGATTGATATTCGGCACCAGAGTTCGTGGATTCGAAACCAACTGATAGAATGGATGTTCGAAGCAATTCGGTTTTGGATTTAAGCAGTAGGTCCCGATCTCATTAGCCCTCGCGTAGTAAAATAGTAGACCGTAGAGCTCCAAACCAAACCAAAAATTTTACATTTTATAAATGATCCGTACAAATCATTTAAATAAGACGGGCGCGTCACTATTAATTCTTATTAGTGACGCGCCGTGCACTTTTTTTTAATTTTCAAATTTATATAAATTCTGAAATCAATTAAAAACTGAGAAAGTGCCTTTTTACATAAAACAAGTGTTTTCCTTCTAAATAGTGCCCTTTCATTTAATAAAAAGTGCCCTTTTTGACAAGTCCCCCCTTATTCAACCTTAAATGTTGTTTACATTCAATTTGAATTTATAAATTATAATGGGTAACTATAGACAGGTTTTAAAATATACGATTATTTTACTTAGTCATTAACGGAATTATCTGATATCTGGGTGTTTATTTTATTTTATTTTATTTTATTTTGCTTTTCGAAAAATTACAAAGTTGTTGCCAGTTTCCAGACATAAAAAAGTTTTCCTCAATTATAGATTCTTTAGGAATGACAATGATACGATATTTTCCTGTTGCAAGAGAAACTGAAATCAAACAGAAACAGATGGATAATCCCGAAAACAGATGGATGGATAAACATACGGGACATGATATGAAATTAAAGTTATACCATTGTCTCGTGTCATTTGTTTTGGCATGTTACGAGTTCTTCTTTAAAAACAAGAATTAATAATTTTAAAAGGCCTTGGAGTGAAAACCTCTCTGAAACTATTTAAAAGCATGAGACAAAAGACCGTTTAAAGAGATGAATAATAGAAGTTGAGCAATGATATGGGAATAGTGACCGCGAATTTACGACCCTCTTTCTACAATGAATTATTGAAACATTCAGGAGAAATTAGCCGTACTCTCGAGCAGGAAAAAAGTACCCAGGAAAACAAATGCATGGCAAATTGACTACAGCAGGACAAAATACACGAATGAACGTGCTCAGGGATCGATATTATATCAAAGGAGGAAAAGTGACTAACTGCGTCACTTTAAGAAAGTAATAGGTAATAGATAAATCCTATTATTATCTGTATTTAAGCTTACGTAAAGCAGAAGTATAATAGGTAAAATGCTCTAACGCGTAACGTAAACAGTGATTACCAGTTAATATACTTCAGAAACAAATCTAAACCTTTAGAATAACTTGCTTGATATTAGTGAAATAAATAAATATGGAACAGAAATGCAAAATACTATAATAACGCAAAATTTCATGATAAGTTTGAAGTCAGCTAGACAGAATTTATTTTCTGGTTTAGTAGTGTGGGCGTGTTTTTAGCGTTCGTTTTCAGTTTGGTTTGGTTTGCTGTGGACTGCTACTTTACTTTGCTACATGAGGGCTAATGAAACTGGAATCTACTACTGAAAGCCGATTCCAAACGGCTACGAACATGCAAGCCATAATGGGACTTAAACCCATGAACTGTTATTACGAAGAGCAGTGCTCTACCCATTCGACATTGATCGTCTAGTGAGATTTTAGAGTGCTTACTGTTTTGTTATAGGGAATATAAGGCGATAAATGATACCTAGGGATGAGACAGATATTTACTGCTCAAAGCCAATTCTACGGTCCTACGAACTAATGTACTGAAGAGCAAGGCCTTACCACCAGGGCCGTAACTAAAGCGTGGCAAAAGTAGCACGTGCTACGGACGCATCAGTCTTAGGGATGCCTCACCATGAAGAAAATGGGGTCCGAAAGACAACGATTCGCCCCGGTAGAAATAAGGAAAAGTTGAAAAATAGTTTTTTAAATAAAAAATCCAATGTGTTTATAAATGATCTATTTTTAACGAATGTTCTTACTTATTAAAATGCTTCTAGAGACTAAACTTGTTATATATTCTTACAAAATGTTTACCAAACACTCCTAATATACCTTAATACAAATCCGGGTATTTGTTTTAAATTTAAAAGCTATTAAAACTAAATTTAAATTTAGAAATTCCCCAATTTTCTATGAAAATGCAACGTTTAAATAAAAAACATTCCCCTAAAAAAAAAACTATTCAGTTTATTAGCAAAATAATACCTACAAAGAGTTTAAAAATATTTTAAGTATTAATAAGGTAAAAAAAATTGAAGAAAAATTAAAAATTAATGTATTAGGAACATTTTAAGAATTAACAACATATTTTGCGAGTTGATTCTGAATATATGATAGAAAAAAAATTATGTTTACATATTTTTCACTATTCATAGTGGTAGGGACGCAGACTAGTTTTTTGCCACTGGCGTTAAAGGACCTAGTTACGGCCCCGCTTACCATCTAACTATTGTTCGGCCAGAAGAAGAGTAACACAAGCTTTAAGATAAAATATGAAATAGTAAATCTTTATTAATATACAAAGCAGCAATTACCTTTATAGTCAACATTACATAGTCTTTAAAATATTTAAATTTCCAAATCAAATGTCAATTTTCAAATATGAAGTCTAAATTTCAAATCAAGTGAGAAAAAAATATAAGTTTCAAAATTTAAAAAATAAATATGAAAAAATATATAGTCGTGTTTTAGGCAAGAGGGATTTATTTAGTGTGACATGTTCTGTTTATAATGTTGTTTTAGGAGTTAGGAATTACATAAGAATTTTGTTATAATTAACTTTCAGTTTCATCTTTTGTCTCACATGCCATTTCCCCAGAAGTATGAAGACAAAAAATGTAACAATTAAAACAAGATCAAAGGAAATGTACTGAAAGCAAAATTTTCGTGAATAATTTTTTTTCCAAAATTACTAAAAGTCATAGTTACAATCAATATATCAACGGAACGCCAAAATAGAAATAAAATTATGTACTAAATTTGGACATTCTGATATGCACAAAAATTTCTTCATTTCTTAAACCGAGGAAAATTATATAGATTTTATTCAATTTAGAACAATGGAGGAATATGTTCGATCTAATATTGCTAAGTTTATAAAAAATTCCTTCCTTTACCCATCTTTGCTGTGTTAACACAGTTTTACTAAATAATTTATATTTTAAAAAATTAATAAAACAGATAAAATGATTTCCAATATCTTCAAAAAGGGTTTTGCAGTTCTAATACTATTATAATATGTAATTAAAAGTGAACGTTTCAGTTTCATAAAGGCTAGTTACCGTTGCATTAAGTTGTACCAGACATTATAGTTCGTTTAGGGACTGAGTCTACATCAGATCAGATTTTCGTTTTTCAATAACTAAGCGTCGATTTCTCAGTTTATTGCTTTTAAAATTCTTAAATTCTAAAATATTATCAAGCCGTTTTCTTGAAACACACAGGCTTTAAATCCCACTCATCTGGAATTTAAAAAGATATTCCTCTACCATCCGTTAATCACTGGATATGTTTTTGGCATCTTCGGTATTTAATTATAAAGTCTGTAATGTTAATTTATTTGCATTTCCCCATTCAAGTTTTCACTTTTCTGAACTGTTCCAAATATGTAGGGATTTACAATTCTATTTTAGTAGCACGTTTCTAACGCTTTTATAAACCTTTTGCACTCGAGGGCTCTGGACTGGAGCCATTTAAAATTTGTCTTCAAACTCGAGGACTCCGCTACGGAGACAATGCAAATAATTTTCAGTTTTTAACATGAGAACAAAAACTAATTATTTTGCATTGTCTCCGTAGAGGAAACCCTCGAGTTTGAAGACAAATTTTAAATGGCTCTCGCTCCGGAGCCCTCGAGAATAAAGGGTTAATTACTTCAGATTCATAGCTTTACATCGCTATGGATTTGAAGATAGTCTACTACAGATGTAATTATCTTTATATCAAAGTTGATCTAAAACACGGTTTCATACTAAGATCTTTAATTGTAACAAAGTAATAAGTAAAGATAAAAAAATTATTTAATATCGTTGCAAAATTTACCCTTGTATCAATCAGAATGTAAAAAAACCCTTCAATATTAGTGAGAATACAATGTTGCATGTCCCAATGAGCAGTTAGTGCGTTAAATCCTATTTTAGATCCGTGTCTCTAACATTTTCATAAGTCCCAAGATTCACACTTTTACATTATTATATACTTGAAGATAATCGTCTACAGATGTAATTTATATCTCTACTGTAACTTACTTTGATCTCGGTCTAAAACACGATGTCATACTTAGTTAAGAGCTTTAATTGTAAAGAAGTAATAAGCATAGATTAAACGATCATTTAATATCTTTGCAAAATTTACCCTGGTATCACTCAAAATAAAAAAATAAAAGAAATAAAAAAAAATAAAAAAAAAACTTCAGTATTAGTGAGAATACAATGTTGCATGTCCCAATGAGCAGTTAGTGTGTTAAACCCTATTTTAGATCCATGTCTCTAACATTTTCTTAAGTCCCAAGATTCACACCTTTACATGACTTGAAGATAATCTTCTACAGATGTAATTTATCTCTACTGTAACTTACTTTGATCTCGGTCTGAAACATGATGTCATACTTAGTTAGAGCTTTAAATGTAACGAAGTAATAAGCATAGATTAAAACAATCGATTATTTAACATCGTTGCAAAATTCCTCCTTGTATCAATCAGAATGTAAAAAAAAACCTTCGTTATTAACAAGAATACAATGTTGTCTGCTACACACCACTTCACTCTGCAAAATATTTAGTTATAACACAATTACAACATGGGTTTAATAAAATAATAATAATCATTTGTGATACGAGGGAAGGGCCAATTAGTGTTGTGGCAGAAAATCCCTGGGATAGATTAGCCTTGATAAAACGGGGACATACCTGAGAAAATCATGTGCTACTATAAAACATAGAAAACAATGAAACTATCATTTGGTATTACGCTGGGCTCATTAATTATGGGCACAAAATTATAATAGGTGTCAAGGGCCACTGATTACAATGTCATTTTTCTTGTAATACATTTGAAAAATTCAGATGAGAGTAGTACTTTTTACAACATGCATTCTCTTTCTTTTGCGTGTGTGTGTGTGTACTGCCCTAAAAGAATTTTTATCAAAAGAAAAATTAAATAAAGCATTCAAAAAATTGAAGTTTAAAATTTAATAGATAAAAATTAACAAGATTTTAAAGAAAAAAAATTATCTGTACTGGAATTTTCAGATCTATCATTATTGAAAAGTTTTATCTTTGAAATTATATCTTGAATCCTGCTTTAAATATTATTAGTAAAATAATTTTAATAAAATAATAGATGTTCTATATAAAAAGAAAGTTTTTGACCTATTTTGTTAATCTCATTGAAACTTTTAATTTGGTCTCCTCTGACAAATTTATATGCTAATAAGAGAGTCCTAAAATAACAATTTTTTTAAATCAAATAATATCTTTTCAAAATAAAAAATGCTGAATCTATTATGCAACATTGTATTTAAAAAGCCTCAGTATTAGTTGGGCTATAAAGCATTTAAGTACTTGAGATCAAAACAGACGGTATTGAAATACAAATTTTAAAAAGTGAAAGAACTAAAATTTATGTTTTTCTGAAATGTTCAATAACTTTATCCATTTGTTATTTATTAAATTAAAGAAAAATGTTTGATTCTGAATGGCTCTTTATTTATATCCAAATAGAAATTTTTCAAACTTAAATAATAATTTTTCAAAGATTAAACAAATAATGTTAAAATGAAATTATCCTCTTTTGTAACGTTGGGGTTAAAGAACTCTCTGTAAATGCTACCAAATGGGAGAGTTAAAATGTTTTTCTACAATGTTCAAGAATTAAATTTGAATTGTTATTTATTAAACTAAAGAAAGCAAAATCTTTGATTGATTCTGAATGTCTCTAAATTTCCAACAACCTAATTAAATGCAACGTCTTAAACGTTTATATTCTCCCTCTTTTAAATCATTGTAAACTTATAAAATCAATCATGTTCTTGAACACTAATATTAATGAAATAGATTCGATATTTTTCACGATTTTTGTTGTAAAAGAAATAATTCTGTTATTAAGTGTTAGAATCAATTTATTCACCTCATATGAGGATGCTAATTTAAGTAATGAAAACTTTAGTAAAATATATTTTTTCGATAAACTTTTATCTCCAGTGACACCTTTTATATATTTACACCTTAAATGCTACTTCAGGTATGATATAGTTCTCAATAAGTGTAGGTAGCACAAGATTGAAAAGTTGATGTATCAGATCTAGTGATAAAGTGAATATAGAAACAGAACATTTTG
>CM063505.1:69743748-69871248 GCA_032207245.1 Pardosa pseudoannulata | reverse complement strand
CGACACAACCCTTTTTAAGGGGCGGTCGAACTCATGCATCCATCCGCAAGTCAGAATTTAGATCCAAACCAGAGACCGATTCATCTCTGATTCAGTACCCCCAGAGGTATAATTTGTTATGGTAACTTGGAGGACTTTGCAGTCACGACATATTTAACGTGCCCCAACTGACATTAGCAACACGGCGGTCTTTGGCCGAGACGAGGACAGAACTCGCCACCTTTCGGTTACGAGACTGACGTTCTACCAACCAGGCCACCCCGGCCCGGGACAAGTCCTTTATATCACGACTGAGATTAATTTAAAACACCAGACGTTAATAGAAACAAGTTTTTCTATTCATGATTTTACGTATTTTCAAATTAGCTTCAGTATCTGGTTATCAGTGTGATAGCTAGATACTTTGGATAAAACTGAATGTTTTTGCCATTATTAATAAGACGTTTAATTTCTACTGCAAGACTCTAAGGTCTCAAAATCAGGGACAATAATCATTTTGATATTATCCAATTTGCCCTCATTGAAAGAGCATGAACCCGAGTTAAAACACAAAAGGCGACCTTTGTCCTCCAAGCATGGAACCTTGAATTTCCTCTAATTGTTCGAATGGAAACCTAACCGGTAGCAAACAAACGAAAGGAATAAACATCCGTTCTACTTCCAGTGACAACCGATTACTCTCTCAAAGGTCGCTTATAGTACGGTTCATTCATTATCATTGTATAGTATCAACTCATAAAGGTCAAATACCTGCACGAACTTGGGGCGGAGGAGAAGGAGGAGTTCGAATCAAAATTACTATTCCAATTAAGGTTGTATACAAGCAAGGAAAAACATCGACTGATAACAAAACAATCGTGATCTTCAATGGCAAAATATTCCTTTTCAAAAGACATTCAAATTAGCGATTATGTTATTCAATATCTTATGTAGACAGCCAACAGTAATGTGCAGATTATGTTGTATTAGGTTAAAATAAAATCCGATAAGAGAAAAAATACTGTTAAGTTTTAAATTACAGATCACACTTCAAAAAGTAAAGCAATTTATAGTATAGATCTTAATAAAAATAGCATGAATGAGACTAGATACTCTCGTATATTTGTTAATTCTGTTTATTTGATTTCAGTATTTTTAGCAGTATATGGGATTGTCGGGAGTTCAGTCACATCAACCCACATGATATTCGTATGCCAGAGATACTCTGATATTATATTTTATTTACAAATGTGTTCAGATGAGTAAAACAATTAAGGTATCCGTCTACCTTCGGAGAACTTTTTTCTATAAACGTAGAAACTAGTTCATGTTTTTATATTTTTATATTTATTTTTTATATTATCATAAAGAATTGCACTTAAAAAATTTATTCCTGGAGAAGTTTTTATAAAATTTCTAATAAATGAAGAAAATTTAGTAAAAAAAATCGGGTTTTTTTTCAAAAGGTGTAATTTTTTAATAAATTAAATTATTTCAATATTTTTTGATGCAACACATTTCTTATACACTGGACTAGTGAATCACTTAAAACCTTTGCTTAATTTACATTTGGTAAAAAATTTTGGTCTTTCAAAATCATATATATTGAATTTTTAACGAATTTTAATTACCTTTATATCTAACTATGAGTGTAACATCATTAAAAATTATCCAAATTTAAAGCTTTTAGGTCATTTACTAGTAAATACTATCAAAAGCATTCATAATAATTTTCAACAAAATATTTTAAGAACTTTTTGAAAAATCACATTTCAAGTTTCAACAGTTTATTAAAAATACCGTTCTGAGAAAAAAGTATTTGAAGTTTATGAAAACAACTTTAACTATCAAAAAATTAAAATACATGTTTAAAATTCCCCACACTTTCTTGCTTCGAAACTTTCTAATCCCCAAGTTGCTAATTATTAAAAATACTAGAACAATGTTTAAAGAACATAGAAATAAGTCGTTATGTTACGGTTCCATTTTCAACCAATATTTCTTCCCTGTATTCAAGTTGATTTTGTAAACTCCTGAATACATATATTTTCCTTTAACCCGGAGATATTGTTCATAATTTACATCAATGTTATTCGATTAATTTTTTACATTACTATTAAATGGTATATCATTCAGTCATCTTTAAATTCTTGACATATGTTTAAAATTTTCCTTGCATATCTCAAAGGAGAGTATAATGTATTAACTAACATGTACCCATTGTTGACGGGGAGAAGTTTATAACAAACAAACTTATCCAACTATTGAAATTAGATTATCGATTTACAAAAAACAACGAAAAGGAGAGAATCCTATTTTAGACGGAGTGTTGTACCTTTCTACGAACACTGTCTATAAATCTAATATATCCAAAATACTCTTAAAACAGGCTCTGTAAACGATTAAATGTGGTAAGATCTATCGTGTATAATTGGATGACTGTAGGACACTTATTTCTATGCGATGTCTAACGACAAACACGGTATCTTTTATTTCTTAGTCTAGATTACTATAAGTAAAAATCGGAAGCGTTATACGCAAGTGTAAAGATATACAATTAGATCTGTTGAAGATCTCTCTGTGAGCAAATTTTAGTGATTGTGCAAATTTTCTATTCGAAAATCTGATGATACACAAATGGTCTCTTCTATTTCTTAGTGTTGATTATTAAAAAAAAAAGACGAAAATACAAAAGTAAAGGTCTCTGTACTCGATTAGATTTACTAAAGATCTATCTGTATGTAAAATTCTGTAGATTGCAGACCTTTTTTTTCTATGCCAAAATCTAATGACAAACATACACACGGTCTTTTTTATTTCTTAGATTATTATAAAATGTCGAAAATTTAAAGAAATATTTGTACGTGATTAGATCGGGTGAAGATCTATCTACTTGGGTACAAATGTTGATGATTGAGGACGACTTTTCTCCTTTGCAAAACCCTCTCACTACCATACACATGGTCTCTTTTATTCTTCATTATAGATTACTATAAGATTCTCGAAAATCAAAAAAGACCTTATTACGTAGATCTGGTGAAGATCGATCTATCTGAGTGGCAATTTCGATGATTATACACGACTTTTCTAGTATGCAAATACCCAAGGGCAGACCTACACTGGTCTCTTTTAGTAAAGATAAATATATTACACGACATTATGCATCATCGATTTCTCACAATAGCATTTCGCATTTCATTTCATTCTACCGTGTTAAACGGCAATATTAGCAAGATTCGGGTGATAAGAGGATTACATTCACCCGAGATAACGGAAAAATTTTCTCTCCTGATGTGTTGCACTCTACTGGTAATATGTTTTTAATCACATGGTTTTTTAATGGTAAATTTAACTAATTCCTAAAGATGATGTGGGTATAGAAGAGAAATACTTTCTGACATTTCTGTGAAAACTGAAGAAGGGATTTCTAGCAAACACGAAATAACTTAGATAGAGATCTTTTCCTGCTGATGGCCCTGAAAACCGGCGATTAGAGATGAACTTCAAATAGCATTAAGAACACGGTCGTCACCGAGATTTCTATTGTTTTTCACAATGTCAGTGATTTATTTAGTCCATCACTTTACTTCGTATATATTTCATTAAAAATAGATGATAAGAATTACATTAAAAGGAGTCTTGTACCTTCTAAAGAAGTCTTGACGAATACTGAAAGCAAACCGAGGAAAGCGTACCCAAAGGTTAAAACCCGAATGATCTCGCATTGTTCGGCAAGGAAACCTTCTCACAGAAGTCGCTGTCTGTGTGATCAACACCTGCTGCTGTTTTAATTTTTAATGGCTAAGTCTAGGCTTATTGAAGTCATAACGCTGGAACTACAAATCACTTTAAGTTACCCTGGGGCTTCATGTGACAGAGGTATTAATTAAAATCTTCTGAGCACAAATTACTTCACCCTTTAAAGTCTGTTCACCTGCGATGCTCGGCGAAACAGCGTATGCGAAGATGTTTGCCGCGAGTTCCGGACATTTAAAAATTCTCATCTGTTCATTCTAGAAGGAGTTCAGACTAAAATTACGGAATGAATAATATAGTCCGACTATTTTTCAGTACCATAATATAATTAAAGAATAAACAACAATTATTACTATATATATATATATATATATATATATATATATGTATAAATAAATTCTCATCTGTTCATTCTAGAAGGAGTTCAGACTAAAATTACGGAATGAATAATATAGTCCGACTATTTTTCAGTACCATAATATAATTAAAGAATAAACAACAATTATTACTATTTGTTACGATATTTTTTAAGTTCGATTTTGAAACTTTTTTTTATCAAGCAGATTTTTAAATTGTCCTGTACACCTTTGTGATGCTACTTTTCAGAATGTTCATGCTTTGTTGAAAAATGGATAAATTCCTCTTCGGAACTGTGTAATTTAAAAAAATATATTTCCATATTTGTTTTTACGAGTTTTTTTTTCCTAAAACATTTAATAACTTCATAAATTTTCATCCGAATGGCATGATATATATATATATATATATATATATATATATATATATATATATATATATATATATATATATATAACTTCCAGAAAACTTTCAAATATTATCGATTTTATAAATATTTTTCTTAAAAATTTTAAATATAAAAAGTAGAGATATAAATTTAAAAAGTTTAAATATATAAAAGTTAAAAGTCAAATATTTTTTTAGATTAAAAGTTCAATATCGTCGTAAAATCTCACGTGATCCTAATTTCCTGGGAGAAAAATACCTTAGCAGTTTGCTAGGCAAGAACAGTACTTTTTAGCAAGCCCCCCTCAGAAATGTTAGAGGAGAGGCAAATTTGCTGTTTTGCCACTCCAAGGTTTTACTAACATTTTATAGTTTTGATTCGACCTTTGCCCCCTCAGTTGAAACGCCCAAATTACGCTCCTGAGCCAGATATTTCTGTTTGTTTACTCTCCGGTAAAACACAAACATAAAATATTGTGTACACTCAATCCGATAAACATATTTCTTTTGTGAAAAAATGAAGAAGTTTTATTACATCCTCGTAAAATTTTGTACCATTCCCCTACAACCAAAATAATCAATTTTAGTCTAAATAAAATATCAAACCTCATTCCTTACTTCAACTAGTGCTCAATAAGATTATAAAAAAAATGAGATATTGAAGACATGTTTTAACTGTTAATAAATTATGAAATTATTTTTCTTAATTGATTACAGTAAAAACATACACCAATTTTAAACTTTTTTTAATTGCATGTTAGAATGAAGTGGGCTAATTAGCCATATTTTTCTGTTATTTAGTTCCACCTACTGTTACTTAAAGACAGATTAAAACCGGTTGAGGTTCCTAGAGCAGAAAATAATATTGGGCCTCTTAAAAAATGGAAACATTCGATGGAATTAAAATACATACTGACCATATTTATAAATAAATAAAACATTATGTACAATTTATGTTTTATCCCAACAAAATTTTAATGTAATATTGGTAGGTTGGTTGTCTAGTGCCATGTCCATTTAAAAGTCATATTTCTCATGGAAAGATGGTTTCCATTGTATCGACAGGTTGAACATTTAAGAGTGGGTCATTTAAAAGCAAAAAATTAAGCAAAAAACCCCTAGGTTTGACCTACTAATAGTTAGGCTCCTGGTAAAACAAATTCAAGTCAATGGTCCTCATAAAATAAGTTAAAGTATAAGTTTTAAATGTCCAGAAACATTTTGAGAAATAGGGTAAAAAAAAATTAGATCACGGCAAGAAGTTCTTTAAATAGAGAATGCATTTCTCTATTCGAGGGTATTTTGCGAATTTCTTCGCAAAATAATCTTGGCAGTAAGGAAAAGTTTGCTAAACAGGAATTCGACTGTATATATCACGGGTGGCCAACATGCGGCTCGCGAGCCACATACAGCTTTTTGGAGGATTATTTGTGGCTCTCGATAAATGTACCCAAGTTCACTTTTTATTTTTGTGTTATTATAGTTTTAAAAAATGATTACAACTGGTGGAGCTTCGGCAATGCTAGGTAAGAAAATCGGTCTTATTGGGCTTTTAAGAGATAATTCTTAAATTCCACAATTCATACCGATTCACTGTATAATTCCCCGAGAACATCTAGTTACAAAATTTTTAAAATATCCTGATGTTACGAAAACAGTGTAACACATCGTAAATGACATTCGTACCAATGCAAAAAATCATCGACAATTTACAAATTTCCTTGAAAAATTAAAGGACGGAGAACTTCCAAATGACATTCAATAAACATAATTTCTGTAAAAAAAAAATTAATACCTTTTTTGCATACCTTTTAAATACGTTTTTAATTGCTACTCGCGAAAAACTTCAACTTTGAAAAATGGCTCGGATTATCAAGGAGCTTGGCCACACCTGGTGTATATGTATATATATATATATATATATATATATATATATATATATATATATATATATATATATATATATATATATATATATATATATATATATATATATATATATATATATATATATATATATATATATATATATATATATATATATATATATATATATATATATATATATATAAGACTAGATTAATATAAGAATGCATATTTATTGCTAGAAAATTAAACATTTTCTAACACTTTCTTTTTTAACCGTCTAAAAAAAGACAAATTTGTCGTCTCACTGTGTATTATGTTCTAATCCTCTGTAAATTGGTTACAACTTCTAAAATCTAAAACTTTATGGTTAAGATTTGAACTGTTCGCCTTTAACTTTTGTTCTCTAAGTGAGCATAATGCTCTCCCTACAATCGATTTTTTAACTTAAAAATAAATAAAAGTTCACAGTCCGCTTCCTTACCATCCGTCATTCTTCCCTCTAGGGATATGAAAGAGAAAAAAAAAATCCTTCGTTCGAAAAACAAGCGGAAATTGTTTCCCAATCTTACACCTAACTCCCCGCTTTGTCATCGATATAATCGAGTCAGTAGCGCGTGCACCACTTTCCTTATACCATTGTTGTGGTCAGCTCACCCTGCCTCTCTCCCTCCCTCTGTCCCAACACTCGCAACCTTATAATAGCCTATTACTGTAAAGAAAAACACACTAATGCACAACTCTTGTTTTCGAGTCTTCACTCCCTTAATACACCCTACGAGACAAAATAAATATAAAGGTATTATATGAAAGAGACGTTTCTGTTTTTGTCTTCTTGGCTTGAAATATTTCTCTTGGGTTGAATTAGAAGACGATTTTTCTCCTGGAAGAGTCGTTTTATTCTTATTTTTTTTTTCTTAGATGCCTTCATTCGCAAACATTCTTGTTATGTGGGCGTCTCATTATTTTCTCTCTTACATCACTCAACATAACTGGTGTTGTAGTGTTGCCAAATTACAAAGAAAATATATTATAATTACATTATAACAATGAATAAAGCGTTGTTTTGTTTTACTGAATAGAATCTCTAAATAAAGACGGAGTGGTTATAGAAACATAACTTTGACATAAATGCTAGCCATTCTTATAAATGTTTCGTATTTAAAGAAATGTTGGCCATTCGTGAATTACAACCATTTAAATTCGTATACAGATAATTGATAGCAAAACTAATGTATGTAGCGTACACCATTTGCAAAAAAAAAAAAAAAAAAAAAAGAAAGAAAGAAATCGCTTAGAAGATAAATTTGGTATACTATGACGGTGCTACGCGGAAAAATGCGAGATATATTTATTGCAAAGTTATGGGTGGACATGCCATTATACCATTTCAAAGGAGGTAGAGATAGCAACAAGAGTATGCGAGCTGCGGTAACTCAGTTGGCAAAAGCGTCGAAATCATAGCCGGAGGATTGGACATCCGAGCCTCGAACTGGTCAAATATCGTCGTGTTTACTAATGATGACTGTGAAACGTAAAATAGGTTCGTGATCAAAATATCCTATAACAGTCCAAATGATCACTCTGGATCTGACAGGCCAGTCCTGGATATCTTCTTCTTGGTCCCTGTTTCCTACTTAGAGCTCAAAATGAATCGTCCACCCATGCAATGCCCTTCAAATCCAAAATCGCAACTCTTCACCTTAAATTGAGTGTTTTTTGATTAAACAATACTCCAAATAAGTGCTCCAAATAATCGTTTTAATGTTTTTAAATTTTGTTTTCAGCTATGATATTTTTTACATAATTCTTAAAATATATATGTGTGTTAAAAAAAGAAAGCGAGAGTAAATATTCAATTTTTAATATTTTGGGGGGTAGGTGGATGAAAGGAAACAAATTTGGAAAGAAAAATTGGAAACTTAAAACCTTTACCAGACAAATACCAAAAATTAATTTGCCTTTGTTAGAACTACACATTTTTCATTGTGATTTATAAACATTTTCATGCAGTTGAGATAAATTTAAAAAAATAAATTACATACTATTTGTGTGAAACTACAAACATTAATGACTTATATAACTCTAGAAGTATGTTTCGGCAGTAACAAAAAAATTAAAAATATTCTGAAATGTCTTTCCGTCACAGTAAATAATGAAAACATTTAGAATATACTACAGTTTGTATGTTGGATTAAAACTGAATTCTTGACCAATGATTCCGAAAATTTTAATTATAGAACTTAACAGAAAATTAAATTGATTTTAAAATTATTAGTGTATCAATAAGTTTAATTTTTTACTCTAATTCCCTCATCCGATTTTCTAATTTTTTGCGTAAGGTTGGAGGAGCTGTAGGGAGAGCCGTAATTTACGTGACGTCACAGCTGTAGGGAGAGCCAAAGCCTCCTAGAGAACAAGCTTAAAACACCTCCGCGTGACGTCACAGACTGGGTCCGAGAATTTGGGCAGTTCACTTTAAGCGGAAGATTTTTCTATTTCGGCGTTCATTTAATTATTTTAAAAAAACTTTAAAAAGTCACTATATAAAGTATTTCTAATGATTTGATATTGTTTTTATTTATTAAATGAATATTTTCATATGTAACAGAAAAGAAATGTGTTTATTTTACCATCAAATGAAATATTTTATTTTTTCTTATAACAATTGTAATTACGTTCTTTTCTAAATTATCACTTTCACACATATTTTAATATGATAAGAAAATGCACCCTTTAACGTTTGGTTTGGTTTGGTTTGAAGCGCTACGGTCTACTTTTTGCAACACGAGGGCTAATGAGACCGGGACCTACTGCTTAAAGCCGATTCCGAAAGGCTACGAACATCCATGCCATAGTGGGATTCGAACCTACGAACTCCGGTTTCGAAGGCCAGCACCCTAACCATTCGGCCATCGTTCGGCCGCCCCCTTTAACGTATTTCTAATGAATCAAATATTTTTATAATTAACAGAAAGCATATATGTTTATTTCACCATCAAATCAATGTTTCATTTGTAACAGTTGTATTTATTTTACTAAATTATCACATCACACACATACATACTTTTTAAAAGTCATAATATTAATGTGGATGGTTTTATTTATGTTTGCATTTAATATTTAGATGCATTTTAGATTCTGTCTAGCGGGCTTTGGGAGAGCTCTCTCTTTTGTGACGTCAGAAACGGTTCAGAAGCTTTGTATCTGGGAGGTGCTGTACCAACGGAGATGGCAGTGTAAAATTTAGGTTAGGAATTTTTTTGATAATTATAAGCATAAATTAATTAAGCTATGACTTAATTTTTAACTTAGGTTTGGCAAATGCCCGTTCCTTTCTTGAATAATTTCTCGCCGAAACGGAGGGATCCAAGAAAATTTTACCAAGACAATATAACTCTGACAGATATTTCTAGGAACTACAATAATGACTAATGTCCAGTTTCATCACTACAGAGGTTTTTCTGATACACTGTCACGCAGAGACTTGCTCTATGCTTACTTTTCCGTGTACCCATTTTGCATAGCAATTCACTAACGCGTGTTCCTACAGCTCGCTACAAGCCATTGCAACATATTCTCTTTGCCACAGAAGCCGTGCAATTACTCACATTAAAAGACATCTTTTGTTCGCCCATAAACCACCGAAAGAGGAAATTTCCAGAAGCAGGAAAGGGAGAATCTGTTGCGGTTCTGCATATCTTGACCATCAGCAGCCAGTGGCCTTGGCCTTAATACACTATTGTCGCTCTAGGGACCAAAGGATTAGTTCCACCGACCGGCAGCTGGAGAAAACGATTCACCTGCTAAACAAGGAGAGGATGCCTGCTTTTGTTAGGATAATTTCAATATTGAAGATCTTGGAAAAGTGGGTTCTATACTCCTCCTATCTCATTGTCCACGCTCGGTAA
Organism: Pardosa pseudoannulata; assembly: GCA_032207245.1. Lineage (NCBI taxonomy): Eukaryota > Metazoa > Arthropoda > Arachnida > Araneae > Lycosidae > Pardosa > Pardosa pseudoannulata. The sequence goes on along the minus strand of CM063505.1, from coordinate 69,860,992 downwards.
AATCTCTCCATTCTCATGTAGATCAATCCTCCGTGTGAAATTTCGTGTTTAATGTAGGAAAGTAATTGTAACAGCTCTGGACAAAAGCCCAGATTTAGACGCCGTGACACGAAAAAAAAAATATCTTGACATTCAGAAGGAATTATTCGTAAATGCATTTCTTTCAAGCATAAAAACTGTATGTGAGTTCGTTGACAAAATGTTGAAAAGACCGTCAACAAACGGAATTTAAATGTAGACGAAATCCTTGTATATTTAAAAACACAAGCATGAGAAGAATATAGAGGAGAAACAATAGATAATTTACTTTCAACTTCATGTAATCAAATTATAGGGATAACGTAGAAATAAATTTAGAAACAAAAAGATACGTTGTAGAGTTCTCCGAAACAAGTTTCGCACTCATACACACACTTAAAAAACAAAAATATAAGTTTTAGACTTTGTAGTACAGTTGTCAATAGATTTGGATTATTTATGTAGAGTGTTGTGATTAGTATTTTTCAGTCATAAAACTAAATATTTATAGTAAGTTTTAAAGTAATTTGAAGCATTATTGTTTAGTCAATATTTGATATGAGACAACCAGTACTTGTTTTTTCGGCGCATTATTTAACTACTTAAAAAAGGTAAAAATAATATAAATATATAACCTATAAGCCACAGAAAATTCAAGTATGGGTTACTACCCCAAACGGGGTTACTAAACAAAATGCTGGGATTTAATTTAGACTTATACATATAAAGAAACCATAAGTTGCAATATTCTTCTGTCCCCCAGAACCATGTACTTTTTTAAGCGACTTTTTAAATAGGAATGTAGTTTGACGATGAAGATGCTTTATATCCAGCGGTGTCAAAACCCTTCACTAATTTAATTGATTTAATTTTTGCTATGCAACTATTTGGATCCAAAAGTTTTATACAAGGACATCCATCTCGTAATTTTCTATTACTAATTCATGTTTACTTGAAACCATCCCTTTCCATATGCATATGTTTTACCCCCAAAATAAATTATTTATGGTAAAATATTTATCTGTATATCGTCATTTTATATTTAACATCAGGGGGTCTCAAAGAAAAATTGTAAAAAAAAAAAGAGGTAATGAATTAAAGTTTAAAAAGTGTTGATCTAGGAAAATGAGTTGATTGTATGCTAAGATGGGGCTGAAAAACCCAGCTGTTGGTTTTAATACATTATTTTTTATGAATATATAACCTATCATTATTTTCTTTAATGGCCAAGTTGGTAGAGTGCTACCTCTTGATCCTTAAATCCATAAGTTACAATCCTCTTGCTGGCTTGGATATACGGAATCAACTTTAAGCACTAGATTATGCCTTAATTTTAATCCCTCGTGTTTCAAAAAACTGACCTAACGTTCCAAACCAAAACTACTAAACCACTTACTTGAATACAGATAAAGTAAAAAAGCTTAACATTCGGTAATCTACTAGGAATAAGGGTGAAATGTTCTTTACTCTTTTCTCTAAAATATAAATGATTTTGAAACTTTTCTCAACTACGTAACCAATTATTACTACCGAATGCAAAACAAGATCAAAATTTTATTACTAGTGTAATTAAGAAAAAGCACTTACTAAAAACAATGCTACCTAAATAGTTTTCATGTTCTCTCAGAATATTATACACACAGGGGGGGACTAAGCCCTAGGTAACCTAGGCACGTGCCTAGGGCCCGTAATTTTTGGGTCCCGAAAATTAGGTTTTTAATTTTAATTTTCATTTAACATAAAAACGAAATATATCTATGTTATTCCGAATCATTGATTCAATCAAGCGATGAGAGATCATCCCCTATATAATAATAGCCTAAGGTGTCTGTCGGCAAATTTTTGAAGCGGTTGTACCTGGAATGGATTCCTCGGCTAAGGGCAGGCGATTAAATTTATCAATTTATTCACGTAATAAATAGGTAAAAATAACATTTTTTTTCTAGCATTATGACGTCATTCCTTTAACCATCTCATATAATCATTTCTTGTCTTAAATTATTTAAATATCGCGTGCATTATTTTCATACGTTTTATCGCTGAACTTACATATTAAGCAAATAATTTTCTTTTATATTTGACTTAAATAATAGATTAAGTATATAAGTGATAATTTTAAATTCAATCATCGATTATTTTTTGTTGTAATGAAAATTTTATCATCGGTATTAACAATAAATTCTTTTCATATAAGTCGAGGACTACTAAATATCTAACTTTTAATTTATATATATTTGGAAATTAAGAAGTTTGTTTGTTTGTTATACATAACCACATGGTTTGACTAAATGAATTCCATGTGATTCTAAACTGCATTACAGGATCTGGAGACTCTAGAGGAGTATGACGATAAATAAACTATTGAGAGTGAACCAGATAATTCTCAGCCAAAAAACAAACCATTTTATTACCTGCCTCATTGGGTACTTAACAGTTCTGGAATATTAAAAATTTTACTGATCCCGTCATATGATGGGCTATATGCTAGTTCTCAATAATGACCAGAATGAAAAAATTTTTAAGATCCACATTAGACCAACAAAAATTAAATAGTTTATCATTACTTTATATAGAAAAAGAGTTATTAAATAACTCTACTAATTATGACAAACTAATTGACGAGTTTGCAGAATTAAAAGTGAGAAAAAAGGCAATATAACTGATCAATCTGGGTATATTTGTTTAAGTACTATTGTTCCTTTTAATAAATTATGTTTATGTTTGTTTGTTTTAATAAATTATGTTTGTTTAATTTTTGTACATGAATATTATTTTTTCCCTTTTTTTCTTGGAATCCGATAATTAAATAGGACTACATACTTGCTTTAAAACCAAACTGCCAAACGCAAAAGTATATGTCATGACTGAAAAATAGGCCCGGAATTACAATGTTACGCTTTAGCCTTAGTCCGCCATTGTATACACAGTACATTTAAGTACATTACACATTTTTCAATGCTTTATTGTATGACGTTATACTGAGAATTTCTTTCCATCCTTCCTAACTATTTCGTATCATAATCCCACTTATCACAGTATATAAAATATAATCAACCATTAAAAATCTATGGATTATATTTTTTAAAAAAAACCTATCAAACCTTTCAACATCTTTCTCCACAGATGGAGATACAGTTAAATCTTGTTAAGACGAATTATCATTAGTACGAACTAAATTCATAATTCCCAACCAAATAGATTAAAAACTAATCCCCTATATTATAATAGCCTAAGTTATCTGTACGTCTGTCCTCCAATTTATGAAGCGGTTGGACCTGGAATGGATAGAGGCATCCATTCAAAGCGAATAAAGTTTATCTTCTCCTAAACTATCGATCCGATTCTAAAATAAATTTGTATAAATATGCTTCATATCACAGCAAAAAATACTGTCGTCTTTAAAACGTTTGAAATCCAACCCTTCCCTCCTTTTCGAGAGTTTAATGCCATTATTTCAAGCCCTATTTTCCCCGGTTAAGAGCAGGCGATTAAATTTATCCATTTATCACTTAATAAAGAGGTAAAAATAACAATCTTTTCTAGCATTGTGACGTCATTCCTTTAAACATCTCATTTAATTATTTCATATTTTAAACTATTTAAATATCGTCTACACTATTTTAATATCTTTTATCACTGAACTTAGATATTACGTAAATAATTTTCTTTTATATTTGGCTTAAATAATAGATTAGGTACATACGTGATAATTTTAAATTTAATCATCGATTATTTTTTGTTGTAATGAAACTTTTACCACCGGTATTAACAATAAATTCTTTTCATCAAAGTCTCGGAGTCTATTTCACGGCCTAATAAATATCTAACTTTTAATTTATATATATTTGGAAATTAAGAATAGTACGAACTAAATTCATAATTCCCCACCTAATAGCCGCCGAACGATGGCCGACTGGTTAGGGTGCTAGCCTTCGGTACCGGAGTTCGTGGGTTCGAATCCCACAGTGGCATGGATGTTCGTAGCCGTTCGGAATCGGCTTTAAGCTGTAGGTCCCGGTCTCATTAGCCCTCGTGTTGCAAAAAGTAGACCACAGAACTCCAAATCAGACCAAACCAAACCAAACTATATAGATTAAAAACTAATCTTAAGATATTTGTTTTGGGCGAATTCCATTAATACAAACTTTCGGTTAAGACGAACGAAATATTAAAATGTTCATTATTTTTCCCATTCTAATGATTCGTACTTTTTTCTAATGGTTTTAGAAACTTTTTAATTTTGTTCGAGAAGTGTGTTATCAAATCGAAACCCGTTCTATTACTCAGACAAGATAATTCAGCGCAAATGATCACTTCTACAAACTTAAATTGTATATGATATTCAGTTGTATTTTAAAGAATGTGAGAAAAATACGGAGAAAACGTCTATAATGCAATATTTAAGTCGAAATAAAAAAAAAAATGTCAAATGTTTTCATTAAAAGATTTCCACGGTGCTGCATTGTATGCTTTTTTATTTCCAGTTTCTGCTTTATTACTGGTAACAAGAACAAATTTTGATGATCCCTCAAAATTAACGAGGTTTTAACGAGTCTTAACGTGGTCTGAGTGTATTGTGCAATAAAAACTTATTTCTTCTGATGTGCAATTAAATTCCAAGCATTCTCTTATTTTTATTTCCGCTTTAATCGTGTAGTTAATATAAAAGACCACATAACTCCCGAAATATTAAAAAAAAACCATTGAATATTAAGATTTTATTCCATTTAAAGCCACTCCTTTCGGCCTAGAGTTAATCGAAGACTGGGAACAATCGGAGTGATCTGTTTGCAAGGTTCTGATATTCTTTGGTATTCGTAGGGCATCTTATGCTGGATGATGTCATAGTCGTAATTTGCAAGAGGACAACAGCGCTTGAATATGTGGGAAGAATTAAGAGGGTTCTTCAGGCGACATCCTGTTAACAAAAGATTAATAATAGTATTAATTTCTACAGTATAGAGGTTTTCAAGACTCACGGCACTTTTGGAACTATACAAGGCATCCCAAAACGACCACATGAACTCTGCACAGCTCGATTCCTCGTTGGGAGTACATAAAAACTGCCCCCAAAAAAAGCGTTCCTGTACGATCCATAGTTTACGAGAAAAATACGAAAAACAAAGTATGATGTCACTTCCGGTGGAAAAAAACCACTTTATTGAACATATCAACAACAGTATATGTACAATTTAAAGCAGATTTTCCCTAACAGTTCGTAAAGCATTTCCATACATCAGGTACATGTCGCAGTAGTCAAGAACGGAATACATGACCACCATACGAAGACTACCGGTACCTGCAAGATGCAGCCTTTTAAATACCAGTTCAACGGCGGCTTAACGTCATTCCATAGCGCGCGCCCATGCATGACGCGATATGCGCGGCGAATGTTTTAAACATTATCGTCTGGAAAGATATGCAAATACTGTTGTTGATATGTCTAAAGGCCCTTCCACACTATGGTCCACTGCAAGTCATTACCACCATCTGGGGGGGTGTGGTTTTTCGTGGCCGACGGTGGCAGACGATAAAATAGCCTTGGTGGGCGATGGCTTCGGAGGCGGTTTTTCTCCAAAGATCAAAAGCAGCCAGATGCGCAACTAAAGTGCGCATAGACTCTATGAACGAATCCATGCGCTCGGTTTATTTAGTGGCCCAGCGTGTGGATGCAACACGTGAACCATCGTTCGAGGTCACCATCAGGAAGTGGTGAACAACTGGACATAGTGCGGAGGCTACATAATAAAGTGTTTTTCTTTTCTGGCACCGGCAGTGACGTCATACTTTGTTTTTCTTATTTTTCACGTAAACTATGGAGCTTCTTTGGGCACTTTTTATGTACTCCCAACGAAAGAAACTAACTGTGCAGCGTTTGTGCGTTTGTTTTGAGACACCCTGTATATAGACTTCTGATGGAATCCTATAGCTTTCACCAAAAGCATATGTAAGTCAGATGTTAATTACGATATATAGCTGGCAGTAGTAATGAAAGTAAAGAAAAGTAGAATTGTATTGAATAGGATGTACTTGAATTTTTGCACAAACAATTGAAATTTAGCTCTGTAGATGTTATTCGTAATTATATTTCAAATTCTGCAAAGTTTGTTCCACTATTTCGTTCTTGTTCCCCCACATGCGGAGAAAACGATTTTTCCCGTAAATAAGTTGTCCATACTAAGCGTTTTTACACATGGGTTTGTCTCATAAATAACGTGTCAAAAACATAAAAATATCAAGAAATCACAGGAAACAAAGATAACCATATATTTGAGTAAATATGCGTGCGTACTTCTTCAACGATACAATATAACTGGAAAATAAAAAAATAAGACTCTGCGAAAACACCAAGAGCTAGGTTATGATAAATGTAACGTAAATTTATAAAAAAAAATCTTTTGTTTTTTTGTTTTTTACCTGTAAAGTTTACAATTCACTAGGGATCAGTTCGCTGGATTTATTACTCCCAACATAAACAATGTTCGACCATCTGCAATTTTAACTGGTCAGTATTAAGTAATGCGCTCTAGTACTGAAAACCATAATATTCAATTTTTATCAAGAAGAAAGGAAATCTGATGTAGATACCCCACACTTAATAAATTATAACTTATAATTTTCATTGCTTGTGCGCCATCAGAATTATCATTCGCAGATGCCCTTAAAAGTTATTTGCGTTTCTCAAATTAAATATGTTGTCTGTGTAGATCTCAAGTTCTGCCATCTGGGGCAACGTGCACCGTTAATATTCGTTAAATTGATATTTTTCATTATAAATATAGATCTTTGTTTAACAAACGCCAAGTGTGTACCGCGCTCGAGTGTTTGGAGCCCGTCCTGGGTCATAAGAAAGTAATGGATCGAGACTAACCTGTATAACCAGGAACAATATAGTCAGGCATAACTAAATGCCCGTGATTGCAGACGGTTCCTCTGTCTTTCAGAACTTCCATGAGACAGTGATCAACTCGCCCTTGCAGGTGACTTTGCCTTTGCATCCATGGCATGCGATCGACCATTTTCTCTTTGCACGGTGCTCGGAGAGTACGTATTTCGTTAGGCCGAGGAAGGATCATATTGTGTGTTGTGAGAGAGTTGAAATGCTTGCCTGAGTAGTAACTATCGTGAGGGGTGATATCCAGCGGTCTACGATAAGAAAGTTTTAATAACACATACGTCACTAGTTTCAGATTTAGGGCCAGTCTCACCAAAGTCGTTTAACGACTAATCGCAAATAATCTATGGTGCTAACCAATTGTAGGAAGCAGTTCTTCGTTTAAACAGAGATTAATCGAGGTTAACTGTTAAACGACTTTGGTGGGACCGGACCTTATTCTTTAAATGCAAAGATAACGAAGGAACTAGGATAACACAGTGGGGTACATTAATGAAATCAGCTTAATAAATCGTATGATACATTTCTCTTTCTTGAACTAAAGAATGAAAATAATTATTTAGAGGAAAATAAGGTGCAAGTACGGAAAACTTGAAAAGTATGTTTCACTTCTTAAAGTTGGTTGGTTTGTTTGGAGCGCTAACACCTAAATCCTTAGTCAACATCAGTTAAGATGTAACTGCTTCTAGTGAACCATATGTCCTCCCATAATCCATCTTAAGCGCCAACTGATTTTGCGTCTTCTAGTGATAGCTCTCAATCCTACGCAACAAAAGACAACTCTACTCGACTTAGAAGCAGCCGATGGAGAGAACTACATATATGTTTAACGTGCATATATCGCGAGATATCTTTTATAACTGTAATTATTTTTAATGCATTGTGTTAAACTAATTTGATGATTTTCCTTTCTCCATCGACAATCATCGCTTATGTCAAACGCAAAATAATTGTGTAAAGTGAGAACTTAAATGTGTTTACATGCTCAAAGAGCCAAAGAAAATGGAGAAAAATCCCATTCACCAACCGACCAAACCATGGCCAGGGACATCGAGCTAAGCTAAACAGTATGTATTAAACTACAGCATTCGCCAGAAGCGGTTCCATTCGTCAAAGGCCATTACAATCTAATGTTATACAGTTTGCTGTTTGCTACACAATGGCTTATGAAAACGGTACCTATTTCTTAAAACCGATTTCGAATTGCCAGACACCCATGCTATAAGTCAAATTCTAATCCATGAACTTCAGTACCGAAGAGCAGTACCCTACCCTTTCATTGCTTAAGGATTGAATCATTTGCGTGAGAAGATAAAAGTTGGAAGAAGGGACTCCTATCATTCAGAATCTAAACACAATATATTTTTCACGTAATATATTAAATGCACTTATCCAGAAGTTTTTCAGAGCCTCCCCTTTACTCTTATGATTTTCTAATTGAACAGATGAAATATAGATCAGTGGAAATTGTCCTAAACAACACAATTCAATATTTTGTTTTGTGAACATAAAACAAAACATAAAAATAACTATCAGTTATATAATCCGTTCAATTAGAAAACCATGACTGATTGTTGGGATGCCCTAAGAAACTTTTCTAAGTAAACACATTTAATATATTACAGGAAAAATATATTGCGTTTATATTTTAAATGATAATGAGCACCCCCCTCCCTTCCTTCTTCCATTTTCCTAAGCAAATTATTCAATCCTTAAAAAATAAAACACATTTTTCAAATTTTCCGTATTTGCGGTTAATTTTCATTTTACATATTACTTTTGCTTTTTCTAGTTCCAGAAAAAGAAATATATTTTATGATTCATTAAGCTAAGCCGCGTGGCTCAGTCATCAAAGGCAGAGAACTCGTAACTGAAAGGTTAGGCGGGGCTGGAGCCGACCTAAGATCCACCGTGTTCGTTAAAGGTGACTAGGGTAAGTAAAATATATTCGTGGTCTCAATATCCTTCAAGTTTTCAATCGATACCTTTGGGGATGGCATGCCAAGCCTGAGGGTCTTCTGCTTGGCCTCTGCTTCTAAATTACGAGGAACCAGCAGGGGTAATGTTACTCGCGTCCGTAGCATACCTTAAGCTACACGTGCCCCCGGGGTGGTGCTAACTGGGTAACAGCTTCGCAACCTTGTATAGGCGTTAGGCTAATGTCTATATCGCCTGCTGCGTTGGAAAAAATGATTCATTAAGCTTCTTTAGAGCATTTAGTGAATTATTCTTCAGTTAAATCTAAGTTTTGTTTTAAAAGTTATGTTTTTTTTTAAATAATTAAGAATAGACTTTGTCTTTCACAGCAGAAGCTTTTATATTTCACTAAATAGGCATTAGAAATCAATAGGACTGAGCGATGTATCGATATATCGCTAAATATCGATTATAACATGCCATCGATATAACATCATGACACAGATTTCTAAATTTTCAGTTCAACTATGTATCAAGATGTAGAACGAACACCGATATAGCTAAATCAATTTAAATTTCTCCACTGCTCTCCGACGGGAAATTGCCTTTCCGATATCCTGACATCGTACAAAAGAGTAACGGCGCATGCGTGATATAGCGTTCCTGATATATAATCATCGTCTTTACGATTTCCCAACTTCCTACGAGGAAGTAATTGCACATGTAATATAACCTAATTGTCTATTTATCTATATCGTGAATTGGTTTTTCGGTCCGAGGGCATGTGCAGGTGTTATATGAAAATTTGTTCAGTAAAACATAGAAAAATATTTTAATTCAACCTAATTAATACACACAGTTTCATTACTGCCCCAAGCTACAAAGCTACTACTATTTTTGTTCCAAAAGAAAATTTATATTCAAATAATTTCTTCATTATTATTATTATTAAAAAACACATAGTAAAAAAGTTAAATGTTTGACTTGTTTATACACTGTCTACCAATAAGTATTTGGACACCTATGCATATGACGATATCTGAGGTCCTGAGGTACATCAAGGCCTCTGCCGGTATACATCGTGTAGGAAACAGCATCGGCATGCAATTAGTCGTATGCAAGATGCCGTGAAGTTCGGAGCTCTCTGATTTCGAGAAAGGTATAATTATCGGGTATCACAAATGTGGCTGTTCCTTAAGTGACATATCTAGCGATCTGAAGTACCAAAAATCGACAGTGGCCTATGTGATTAAGAAGTGGAAGGTGAGCGGTGATTGTCGGAATGTGCCCCAAGTCGGAAGACCAACGAAACTGGGGAATAGAGAACGACGAGTGTTGTCCAGAGAAATTCGGAAGAACCGCACCCAACCGATGGCCCTCATCCGCGAGGAGTTTCAACAGGCATCCGGGAGTATTGTTTCAATGAATACCATCCTTAAGGAAGCACATCTGCTTGGTTTTCATGGTCGTGCTGCTGCCCATAAGCCTTTGATCACAAAGTCCAACCGCGCTACTCGGTTAATGTGGTGCAAAGCACATCGAAATTGGACCGTAGATCAGTGGAAACGGGTTCTTTGGAGCGACGAATCAAGGTTCACCCTTTACCGTTCGGATGGCAGGGTCTGGGTCTGGCGTCTGCCTGGAGAACGTCTCCTGCCAGAATGCATTGTGCCAACAGTCAAGTTCGGCGGAGGTGGAATTATGGTCTGGGGGTGTTTCTCCTGGTATGGACTGGGACCCTTGGTCCCCATTCATGGTAAGCTCAACGCCGATGCCTACTGCACTATTTTGGATGACAATGTGCTTCCTACGTTGTGGCAGTTTTACGGGTTGGACCCCTGTTACTTTCAGGACGACAATGCCAGTTATCATGTTTCGAGGTTAACCAAGGCTTGGTATGGTGCCAATGGAGTTCATCGAATGGACTGGCCTGCCCAGAGCCCAGACCTGAATCCTATCGAGAACCTCTAGGACGAGTTGGATCGCCAAATTAAGGGGTGCACTGCCCGTTCAAAATCGGTGAAGGAACTTGTATGTCTACTTGAAGCCGAGTGGAAGACAATACCACTAGCTGTAATACAAAGACTTGTGAAAAGTATGCCCCGGAGGGTTCACGTTGTAATTGCCTCTCGTTGAGGCTCTACCAACTATTGATTTTGAATAAAGTTAGTTTTTCTTTTCTATCACAGGTGTCCAAATACTTATTGGTAGACAGTGTATGATGGAATAAAGCTTTAAAAAATCCTCAAAAAGCAATTTCTTATATCGCTATATCGTTAAATCGGGATAAAAGCTTGGTTCTACATAGCGAAGCAAGATTTTCAAAATTGCCTTCTTCTGGCAATGAGACCTAGTACACTTAGAAATGACCTGAAAAGGGCGTTCATTTGTTAAAAGAATATAAGATATAAGAAGTTTTGAAATGCATAATAATTTTCTCTTGATTTTTATTTTTACTACCTAGTTACTAAAAAGTTATAAGAATAAATAAGTAGTAGATAACACTACTCAGTACACAATTTTTCTCAACTATGAAATCGTCATTTCTTACTAATCTAGTGGCACTGGTAATAATTGACAATTGTCTCTTTACAGTTTCACAGGTAGTAGGTTCCCTCAGTTTTTTCAAACATACAAATTTTTTTAACCCGCAAATAACGTGTTAGTATTGAATTGTGTAAATATTAATCACACATGCATAAAATATCTGAAAATTTAAAATTATGTTCCCTCCAAGATATTAATTCCATCCATCGCAGTCAGACCTTCTGTCTCTATGACAGAAGCATATAAACAAAGTCCAAATGTTTCTTCAACTACTTCAATACAAGTACAGATGACATATTTGCATCTGAGAGTGGTAGTTCTTCTCATGGGTCTATAGTTTGAAATTAAAGTACAATTGCTTTTATGCGAGTGGGACAGTTTATGATATATCACATACTGTACATAAAATAAAACAAACTCGCCAAATTATTTAACTGCGGTCTTTTTAGTCGATAGTCTAAAAGTTAAAAATGTATTCTTCCCTCTAAACACAGAGGTACTGGTCTTTATCAGCATTCACCTGTACAATATCATAAGGTTGTTAACTATTTTATTATAGGATCACTGTAGAGTCGGTCACCTCAACTTCCAATAAGGAAACAGAAAAAAAACTTGTTCGGTTATTTCTGTGTAAATAATTTCTAACTTTCGAAAACGTGAAGAAAATACAATCTTAGCGAAATCCTTAAAATCTTACCTCGAAACCCCCATAATTCCACATCTTAAATAGAACACTTTAAAACTTACCCATCTTGATATAAAATCGGTATATAATCATGTCGAAATGGAATGTTGCGCTCTTCCATCTGAAAAAGTATGTGCTTTAAAATATTTCAAGAGCGGTTACGCACGAAAATAAATTCCAATTTGGGCTTGACTAAAGAACTGGGTTCCCCACCAACTTGGTAATAATGGTTTAAGTATGTCGCCTAATATTTTCTCCTGATCTCACCGTGTCCAAACAATCTGTATCTATATTATAATTTATATGATATTTGCATCCAACTCTCCTTGTGTAACTCTTTTCTTATATATTAAAAGTGTATTGCTTAAAAAAATTAAATATAACAAACCATTAATGGCTCACTATGGCTGATTTTTAATAATTTGGAGCTGTTGCGTTTGTAAACTGTTAAGGGATTAATTGCCAATAAATATAAATGTCTGGTTTTCAAGTAGTTTTCTTTAATTACGTAAGAGTATATAATTCTATTACGATGGCGCAGTGTGCATTAATTAAAGTCGCCAGAAAAAAAAAAAAGAAATACAATGTTTGGATGGCTTATCTTTGTGTTTTAGTAAATATCGCCAATATTTTCACCAAATTTGCCAAGGGGAACCCAATTAATCAGTCCCACTATTTGTAATCAAACAAGATAAATCAAGGTAAATTTCAACTTAAAAATCTTCCATGTTTATCACGTTATAAGCATTTCATAAATACTAAAAACACATTTGCACGAAAAATAATCTTAGGATGTAAAAACAGGATTTACAATTTTATAATTTTAATAATAAATATTTACTTTTTGGATGAGAAGGAAGATGTAGAAACGGAAGTTACATATTTTAGAGGAAAAATTAAATAAGGCTTATTATCCGAATATAAATAAATTTTATCGAACTACCTAGCATGAAAAAAAAATGTATTCAAGTTAAAATCAATTACCTCGCGAGCACTAATTAGCTGTAAATCTACAATTATACAATCATGAGTGCTACCAATATTGATGACATCATCCATTTGAATATACCTTCCCCAAATCGACAATTTTGAAATTGAAGGGTTACTTTAATAAGGCGATTTCACGCAGCAGGGCACATCTCAACTTATGACATTTCTGGCTTTAGTTTCAAACGGAAGAGCAGTTTATTGTTTGTCTATTGGTTATTGTAAACATGAAAATGAATGGGAAGGGCATTATAGTAGTTCGTGACGTTGCGACAAATTGCTCTATTGGCAATTTTTTTTTTAAGGTTACAGAATTGATTTACAGTTGCTAATGTTTTTCAAGATATTACCAGCGTTCCTTCAGAAACAAAAAATATTCTCTTCCCCAGAACAAATTTTTTGTCTTCCTTTTTTCCAATGCAGCAGGCTGAATTAACAACTGTCCTAACACAATACAGAAATCAAATACACAAGTATTTTATCTCGAATGTACAAAGCTGTTACTCATTTAACACCATCCGAGCAGCACACGTAGCCATGAGGAATGCTACAGTTGTGAGTAAAACTGTCCCTACTCCAAGGGGTCCTCGTAATTTGAAAGCAGGGACCAATCACAAAACCCTACGGTTTGGCCTGTCATATACAAATGTATCGTATGAACTTGGAGGACAACCACGTAATATTTTACTTGCCTCCAGACGCCATTCCATGATGGTTTTGAGGTGGATCGAGCCACGAACCCACAACCTTCTGACTATGATTTCGATATTTTTGCCGACTGAGCTACTGCGGCTCAATCCCTCTGAAGAATTTGAGTAATGGGCACTCATCATACGGATTATTTTAGTTGAATAAAATCGATAAACAGAAATTCAGCTTTTTTTTAATTGTTAAAACAAACTAACTTAATCGTTAGACATATCACGGCTTAATCTGTCTATACCGGATACGAATAGGAGAATATGCATTCATCTTCAAGGTTCCTAGATTAATGGTTTGATTTGGAGCGTTACGGTCTACTTTTTGCAACACGAGGGCTAATGAGACCGGGACCTACTGCTTAAAGCCGATTCCGAACGGCTACGAACATCCATGCCATTGTGGGATTCGAACCCACGAACTCCGGCTCCGAAGGCCAGCACCCTAACCAATCGGCCATCGTTCGGCCCTAGATTAATTTAATGAACAGAGAGAAAATGCTAATATTCTTACCTTGTTATGTGTAATCAAAAGAAAAAAGGGTTCGGTAGAACAGCAAAATGCTGATAGTTATTTTCTAAGTTGAGAAATATGCTTCAGTTAGAAACCTAAATAGTAGATTTTCATATGTCAAAAACGTGGGATATAGCAAGGTACTAACGAGCATTGAACACGTGAAAAACCTTGGCATGAAAAAGCTTTTTCTATCTGATTATTATGAAATGTTACGTTTTTTTTTTTTTTTTTTTTTCCCCAACTAAAATGAGACTATTTTTTTCATTTGATTTGTAACTTGCGATCAATATAGTATCGTACAGGATCAGCGTAGCCCTCCAAAACTAATTCAGTGAAATAGTTTCACCATCTTGACTGAGCACATGAACGTTTGGTTTGTAATGAACGATCAATATGGTATTGTAAAAGATGAGCATAGCCTTACAAAACTGAATAATTTAACGAAACGATTTCATCTTTTTGATTGATGACCACACAAACATTTGATTTGTAACGCACAATCAATATAGAATCGAACAAGATGAGCGCAGCTCTACAAAACTGAATAAATTAGAGATATGGTTTCAGCTTTTTGATTGATAACCTCACAAACATTTAATTTGTAATGCACAATCAATATAGAATTGTACAAGATGAGCGCAGCCCTACAAAACTGAATAATTTAGTGAAATGTTTTCACCTTTTTGATTTATTACCACACAAACATTTGATTTATAACACACAATGAATATAAAAATGTACAAGATGAGCATAGCCCTCCAAAACTGATCAATTCAGCGATAGGGTTTCCATCTGACCAATGATCATGCGAGCATTTCGATGATTATAAATACGCAATTTTTATGCTTTCACAAACAAATTTTCAAAAAAAACAAAAAATGAGTTATTTCCAAAAAAATGCAGTTATATGAAAAACTATGCTTATATGAAAATAACTACACTGTTATAAACCAATTAGCTTCCATGGATGTCCCCAAATGTTCGAAAACAAGGGTTTAATTAGCCTTCACGTAATCAGACAGATGCACAACCTTTACTACATGAGTACCTGGTGATCAGGAGTAAGTTCAGAGTTGACTGAAGTACACCCATCCAATATTTATATTTAACAAGAATATTTTGCAAACTCACTATTTATTTATTTATTTAAACAGTTAGTGAATTTAATTTGATTGATTTGGACTTCATAACCATATGAAAAGCAATATACTTTTATATATTTATTATATGCAGTCATCCAACATAAATGTAAACTATTTTATTTACAAATCATTTCAAAATAGCAATTTGACCGAGTCCTAGACATTGGTTTCATTTGACTATGCAATGACTTGGACGGTAATCATGGACTTTTATACCAAAAGGTCATGCCTTAACTGCTCAGCCACTGTTTGGTAGGTTGGTTGGATTGGAGTACTACAATCTACTGTTTTGCTATGCAAGGACTAATGGACAATTTTCAATGGTTCAAACATCGATGCCAGCAGTTGGATTCAAACTCACAAACTCTGTTACTAAAGAGAAGCAGCCTGCTGATTCAGGTATTGTTTGGCCTTAGTAACTGTTTAATTAAATAAAATAAAATGCAATCATACCATTAGTCTCATGACAGAACCCCAGTAGCTCAGTCGGCAAAGGCATCAAGCACATAACCGAAGGGTTGTGAGTTTGAGACTTGAGCCGTCTAAAGATCTGCCGTGTTCATTAATGGTGGCTGGGGCACATAAAATAGGTTTGTAGTCCATTCACCCTTGAGGTGCTCTTCAAACGAAAAACACACCCCTTTACTTTAAATCAAGTGGATTCTGGCTTATGTGCTTGGTTTGTCAAAGTAATATTAGCACCAACAACAAAAGTTTTATGATAAGGCTTTAATATTTATGAGATGAATAGCAACAACTGAAAAGGTTGGTGGTTGGTTAGTACATTCTGAGCACCACAATCAATTTTTTCCTACAGGAGGGTAAATTATAATTAAGCTAAAAGTTTTTTTTTTCCTACATCCAGGCTGCGGCCATATAGGCCATAATCCCTGTTAAGATAAAAATTGATTCATAACAGTTACACACGTCCATGCCAACAGTGAAATGGCAACTCAAGTTACAGAAAGGTTTGAACTTACCTTTTCAGTCTTCATTTGGTTGGTAGTTCTATATAATTATACTAGAAGAGTAATTCCACATTAATCCTAACAAGGTTCATCTTATGTTGATCTAATAATTAAAGCATTTATTGAATTTCATTACATAAGCATTTATTACAAAAGAAATGCTTCTGCTAAGTGAAATATTTAATTTCCATTAAAAAGTGATACAACAATATAGTTATACTATCACATCTAAAATATGAAAAATATTTCTCAAAATTACAGTAAAGGTAAAAGATGTATTTCAGGGAAAGCCTCATAGGAGGTCACCAAGAGTTACCTTCCATTTTTTCAAAATATAAAAAACTGTATTACAATTTTTCATAATGCATAGAGCTACATTATAGTTACATACAGCACCTTTTCAAAATAACCTCTCACTCTGTGGAATCTTAGTCATAGAATTTAGATATAAGTGTAAAAACAATTCTGTGTGAATTACTCTATCCTTCGTTAAAACAAAAGTTGCATCCCAGTGACTATTACCTGCTCACAAGTCTCAAAAACCTGCTTCAGGGAAAACTCTGGCACAAATGAAAAACCCACATTCATAACAGCAGCATTTTTAGAGATCTCAAAAAAAATTTTCTACAAGAAAGGCATCTAAAAGTTAGAGAAGAGCTGGGATGAATGTAACTCTCTTAAAAGGGACTAGGTGCTAAATAAAATAGAATTTGGAAGAAAAAACATTTTTTAGCAGTTAGTCCTGTGACTTTTGGATCAATGAGTTATTTATGCTTAGATTTTGTATCCTTAAATTTAAATGCATATCTCCACTGCAGTCATTTTGAAAAAATTTAAAGCTTTTTAAGAGCATAAAAATGTGTTTTTTCAAGAAAAGACTTCTTTAAAATATGTCAAGGCATTAGCATTGACATGTTTTAAAGAAAAGTACTATTTACAGCTAAAATTAAGTAAATTTGATGGAAACATTTTCAATTTCCCCTGCATCCTCCTCTCAACAATTTTTTGTTGTCTTTCTTTGTAATATGTCCAGGTACTTATGGATAGTGTATATATTTATATATGATATATTAAAAAACTAAATACACAGAACCATATAACTCAAATCCCCCCACTCAAAATTTTTTCCCATTTGCAGCTCAGCATAATTCAATCAATTCTAGACAAGATCAACAAACTAAAGCTTATTTTCAGAAATACAACAGGTTTAGTGACTTTAAATATAATGAACTTTATATTAACAGAACATTATTTTATTTTATACAAAAAGCATTAAGTGAAAAGAAGTTTTATTTACAAATTGTTTCTTGGTCTTGCCCAGCATTTATATTAATGAAAGGTAAGTCTAATAGCAACTTTATATTAAAAATTTAATAGCTTTAATTGATTGTATTTTCACATTTACATATTTTAGTATGAAAAATCAATAAAGTATTCAGAAATTACACATAGAAAACACAATTTTATTCAAAACTATTTTATTCAGTTAATAAAATACAGCTAATAAACTTTTTGAATTTTAAACAAGTAATGCAAGATTAATTTAAAAATAGAAAATGAATTTTATTACTGACACTTTTAATTTATATTGCAACATTTTGTAAAGTTTAGTCTCTAAGAATTATACAATAAAGTATAATAGCAGTGTTTTTAAATATAAAAAAAGAGGAAAAATATTAACAACTGAAAATAAATTTTTAAACAGAATTTTCTAAAATGAAAGTCATGACTAAAAAAAAAGTTCACTTCCTACCAACTTGAATTTTTGTATATGTTCCTTCCACATACCGCTTAGAATCTCGAATAGAAGCCTGTGCCAACCTTTGAAGAAAAAAAAGATATTTTACATTGCATAACAAATATTAAAAAACTACAAAAATAGACTTAAAAGTTAAAATTTTTATACAGTCTAATATGAAATTTTTCTATTTATTATTTATATTATGATTCAATGTTTAAAAATAAAAAATTGTCATAACAAAGAACAAAAATTTTAAAAAAATCTTAAAACAATTAGAATGATATTTAGCTTATAAAGGCTTTATAAAACGTTACCGTTTAGGCTGAAAAAGCAAAAATTCCGTTTAGGAATCCTTTTGCTGTAGAAAAGTATGGGGATTTCTCATGTGACAGCAAAAAATTTTCAACTGGCTAAAGGCCTTATCACACATCAATCTAAGCCAAAATAAATCAGTTGGAAATTTTTTGCTGTAACACAAGAAATCCACTCATCCTTGTGTTGATTTCTTGAATGTGTAATTTCTTATATTACAGCAAAAATTCTCAACCTATTTATTTTGGTTCAGGTTAATGTGTGATAAGACCTTTAATTGGTTAAAATTATTTGCTCTCATACAAAAAATCTACATATTCTTCAATGGGAAAAGGATCCTAACCTGAATCTGTTGCTATTTCAAAATGTACATGTTGACATGTCATAAGACTTCTAGTCAGTAGCAATTTCACTACCTCAAAAGATCATGAATTTTTTTTAAATCAAGTATTAAATAAGTCTATAGGTTTCAACATTTCACCAATGAAACATAAATAAGAACTTAAGGGACATGGTATCCTTTCTTATTACTTTAAGCCTTAAATTAAACATTGTGGTTATTTTGTATTTTAGAATCAAATTTACAGTACATTCTAGAAAGCCAAGCTTCTGTGAAGAATTTGATTAAAATTTAAAATTTTTAAAGTTTTTAAAAATCTTTTTCAAATATAAACATTTTTGATTTAAAAAATCTTTTCTTGAGATCTGAACCAATTTTCATGCTTGTCTATGTGATAATCAAGCCCTGAAAATGGCATCTCAAATGGCCACATGAGGGATGCATTTTGTTCCAGTGGGATGTGCTTTTTACATATATAGTAGTATATAAAAAATTATTCTGATGTTTTTCAAAATTCTTAAAACTTTTGTTCTATTTTTTCACGATCTTAACTTTTTTAGCCACCCAAAATAAGTCAAGAATATGAGTCAGTGAGATTAGTTTTGGGAAGTATGGAAGGAATACTAAAGATTAAACTAATAATTGTTATAAATAACCATTTCTTTCCCTTTCCTAACCCAGCTGTTGATTTTCCCAGAAAAAACTGAGGATTTTTTCAATTTATTACCATTGTTTGTATTTTCAGCCGTAATATTTTAAAAAGCCACAAAATAAATGCTGATCTAAAACTCTTTCTTGTGAGAAGTCATCCCCATGATTTTTCTCTCCTTGGGATGCCCTTTTCACAGATCAAAAAGATGCACATTTATCTCTTGTTTAAGATGTGTTGATCGATTCTCCATCTTAATTTTACAATAAAATTAAGGATTTTAACTAAGTATTTTAATTTATCTTGGATTCTTAGAGACTTTCTTGCCACAATAATACAGCATCTGAGTTACATTGCCAAGCAGCCCTGGCTATTAAAAATATGGGCTTTTTTCCCATGTAATTGGTGAAGAGTATTTTACCATTTATGTACATATATATATATATATATATATATATATATATACATAAATACAAAGTGTAGCCTACAACATAAATATATAAATTTTTAGATAAAAATTGAAAACAACACATACTTTTTATTATTATTCATTAATTTGCAATCAAACAGCTGCATGTTTAGAGCTACATAAATAATTATAACAATAAAAATTTAATAAAATAATTGAATATTTAATTTGCTATAGTCAATAAAATATATTTTTAATTATAAATTTCATCAATTCCCCCATAGGCAGTTAAATTACACATGGCCAGCTGCTATTTCCCCCGACACCTTTGACTTACATGCATTAGGATAGGTTGCACATTGACACTTATCAAACATATGGCTTTGAGAAAACAGCATCAGGAATTATGGTAATCAAATTTTAATCTTTTTCATTTGTCTAGGTATTTTACTTTCAACTTAAATGTAAAGATTTAAATAATATTTAAATACTTACAAAAACAAAAAACACAAAATGCCCACAAAAAAAGTATATGCTGATTTTTTTTATTTTGACACAAAGTTAAGTTAATTTAACTTAATATTTAAATAGATCAACAAAAATGCATATTTAAACAAGCATTGGTCATACACATACTCATTTTGTACTTGGATAGCAGTTTTAGGAGAAACTTCTCGATCTGGAAGATGTTGGGTTAACACTGGTATAATACTATCAGATGTATATCTTTGCTTCCAAGCAGTGCTAAAATTAGAAGCAACAAAAGTTATAATTTTAAGTTAAATAAATTGTATATGAAAACAAAAATATGTATAAAACAGAAAAAAATACAGAAACACAAAATATTAAAAATGTAATCAATTTTGTAATCCTAATTTTTTAATTACTTTCAGATGATACACATTTTTCTATGCCATAATTTAAAGAGATAGAGCAGATCAACAACCTTTTAGCAATTAACAACATTGATATCATTATAAGGTATATAAAAAGTACAGGCTTATTATACAATCTCAGTTACCAAAACATTTATTATCTGAATGATCTTGAGAAAAAGTTCAGGTATTAAAACTTTTAAAAAAGTTTTTAGTAAAAAATAAACTCAATCCAGTATAATTCCAAGAAAGATATCAAGACGTAACTAAATTACTAATTTTTTAAATTAAAATAGTGCAGAACAATGAGTTACTCTATTTGGTTTGGTTTGGAGCTTTTAGGTCTACAATTTTGCTATATAAGAGATAATGAGAAAGGGGCAAACTGTTTAAAATAATTTTGAACAGCTGTGAACAACCATGACAGAAAAAGATTCAAACATCCATGAACAATGGTCCTGTAAGGTAGTGACCAAATTTCTCAATTTGAGTACACAAAGCTTATGAATCCCCACAGAAAAACAAAGAAATAGATATATTTACAAACTCAATACAGTTCAAGATTTTAGTCAATTTCTAGGATGAGCTTCTACCCATATTTTTAATATGCTAATACATAGCTAACATACTGTATTGTAAGTTACTACAACACAGAATGCACTTGGTCTTCACTTGATAACATGTGCAATCAGAGAAATGACCCTGAAAACCAACATATAGGAATAGAAATGGAAAGGGAAACACACCAATGATACCATTCTATTTGCACAATTTGAATTAGTTTGCATTATTAGCAGTTAACTCATCATGGTTTGCTATGCTCAGTTAACTAATTCTTTTTTCCAACTTCTTATTATATTTTTACTATTATAATTTTTGAATATATATTTTTTATGAAGTAGTGTAAACTGTTAAGATGGCACTTAATAAAATCAGTGTTTCAGAACTAAAGCAACTGCATTTTTCAACATTTTCTTTGGAAAAAAATTGAAATGATTTAATAAATGACTGGTGTCATTAGTTTTCTACAATTTGTCATAGAAAGCAACTTACAGTCTTTGTTTTTGGAGTTATGTTGTTAATTATTACTACTTTAATGACTGCTGCAGCTGAGATATGTTTCTCAATTCCAATTATCTTAACTCATTTTAAAGGCATTTTTAAGAAGCACTATGAGCAAAGACAGACAAAACATTCCAACCATGTTCTTGACTGAAAAACAAATGTTAAATGATATATCTAAACTCAATGAAAATATTACTGATTTGTTTGCTTTAAAAAAAAAGAGTACATTCAATTTATAAATATTGTACTTGATTATTCTGTAATCAATACTCAAAGATATATTTTAAGCATTAGTGTGGTTTTATTACAAACCATAGTAAGAAATATTACAATTTTTTTTTACCTCTGAGAACCTGTTTCCTTTAAGCTCCATAGTTTTCCTTGAACTTGTGAAAATACAAATATATTCTAACTTGTATTTCCATATTTAATTTTTAAAAACCTGCATTTAAATAAACCATAAGCTGCCACTGTTGTGAGGCCCAACTCACTCAACCATTACTTGGTTCTACTTTAATTCACTTGATAGTGAATTAATGATAACTTATGCCACACTGATATCAAATAAGCATATTCGCTTTCAAACATATCTTAACCATAAAACAAACACGTAAAAAACAAAATTTATGGAAATTTTTTACAAAAAATGATACTAACACTTTTTTTCTTGCTTCTTTAACTCTTGTTCCATCTTTACATAATACAAATTTTTTAATTTCAACAGGTCTGAAAAGAGAAGCAATAAATTTGGATAAACAACACATTAAAGCTGTTATACAGATTTAAAATTTGAAGAATTTCATTTTAAATTAATTTTATACAGACTATTTTAAAGTTAAAGACCATGAGCAACAGAGGTATAGACAGTGTTAACAATGTTTAGTTAAATTTTGAAATTTAAATAAATGTAACTAAACATTTTTCATTTAATTAATTATTGGGTGAACATTTGAAATGCTGAATTTTATATACATACAGTTAAATTAATTATATTAACTTTTCCATTAAATATAAACTTCAAATTTTTGATAATATAGATAACATATAAC
Source organism: Pardosa pseudoannulata (assembly GCA_032207245.1). NCBI lineage: Eukaryota > Metazoa > Arthropoda > Arachnida > Araneae > Lycosidae > Pardosa > Pardosa pseudoannulata. The sequence goes on along the minus strand of CM063505.1, from coordinate 69,838,178 downwards.
TTATTTACACTTATTTTGATGCCTACATAAAGGAAATACGAAAAGATAAAAACTCCATAAAAACTAATTTCAAGTATGCAAAAATAAAATTAAATTAATAAATAAGTAAATAAAAGATAAGAGTAAGTCTCCCCTTGACTTTCTTGTATACTCATAGAAAAAAAAGCAACCATTTTCACTAGTCATAGTTTTGTTCTTAAAAGTTTCTGTCTTTTAGCTATACTCCGGGCACAGAGTGGGGAGTCTTAATACTTGTGATCTGACCAACACCACCGGGACAAGCCTGGCAGGCCTTACAGCCATATAGTCCCAGATCAGTGCCTGATTGACTGTCTTTTAGCTACACCAACATATTATGAGCTTAAATAAAAGCATCAGAAATAAAGATAGTAACCAGAAGTAACCACCAGTATCCTAAAATAACCTAAAAGTTGATAGAAAACCACAATTTTGCTTTAATGTAAATAGTCAAAATTTGATTACTCAAGTCAAAACATGCTCAATTTATCCTGTTCACACTCACACACACACAGAGACATAAGTCCAAACATGATATTTTCAAACTCAGAGAAGTTCATAACATGAAGCTAAATCAAAATTTCATGGTCAAAGTTTTGGACAATTGCAATACTTTTCCTATACTACATATATGAGAAAGTTATGAAATACAGTGGTAAGAAGAGCTTAATTTGGGCTTTAAAAAAAAAAAAAAAAAAAAAAAAAAAAGTTTTGAGGGTGACTAACATAAAAAAAAAATCACATTTTCTGGTAAAATGATTTCTTTGAGAATTTACTATAGTACATGCTTAACTTTTTATTAAGAGAAATGTGAAATGTATGTTGTAATTATTATTTATCATTAGGGCCGAAATTCTGATGACAATTTTGCACTTTTAAATCAGTTTTTAAAGATAATTTGAAATAAACTTTCAACAAGTTTAGCAAATTTTTAAATTATATATATATATATATATATATATATATATATATATATATATATTTTACATTAGATAAATTAATACATAAGCTAAATTAATACTTGATGTACAGCACATTCAAATTCAGTTTGGGGCAAAAACTGACCTTATGATTACTATTTGGTTAAGAGAGTAACAAAATTCAAGTTAAAGTTTAATTTATGATGGATATATAAACTTCACTCAAATGTCTAAACTGTGTAAATTTAAGCCTACTTAAGAATTCTTAAAATTTTGAACCAAGAATGATGTATACATTGTCATTAAATATGAAATAAATAAAAGTTTTTTAATAGCATGAAGGAATCAAATTTATACTTGCATAATCTACTAGTGATAAATAACTATTAAGTATTTATAGATAATAAATATGCTTGTCTTTTATTGAAAAATTACAAATTTATGTAGAGCATTTATATGGAAATCTAGATTTAAAATTTCCAGTAAAGTTTCATATAGGTTCATATTTTTTAAAAATTCTAACCTGGGAACCAAAATGTAATTGCACTGACAAAGGTTAATTAAAATACAAGTTATATATTTTGTTCTTTATGATTACAGAACAACTTTTTTTCCCATCATATCCAAAGATCCCGGTAATAATTAGAAAATAAATAAATGAGGGTTGCATTGTAGCCAGATACAGATTTAATGTTTAAAAAATACAAATACAAAATTTAATTAAATAAAAAAAATTACTAGAAGAGGATATCATGCAAAATAAAATTATAGACTTGAATAAAAGTCACAAGTGCAAATGCATTTGTAAAAAAATGACATCAAATAAAAATCATAGTGTCTAATAATGATAAATGTCTTTAAATGGAATGTAGCATGTGTAAGTTTACTAATAAAGATTACAATTAAAAAATTTTTTAAATGAGAAAGAAAGAATGAAAGAGAGAGAGAGAAAAAGAATATTTTTAAAGTTTTTACAAGAGTCTGTCTCTTATAGATTAATATTCTGCAATAGAATTAAGGATAGTTCTTTTTTTATTTAGAAAAATGCACATGATTACAAAAAATTTAAGCATGCATATATCAATATATGGAACATAAATTATTTTCAAATAATGATACTAGTAAAACACACATAAATGTCCACCAATAAACCATATGCTAATTCTCTATCTTGATACAAAAATAGGTAGTTTTAATTCAACTTGTAAATATTATCAGTTCAAATATTTATTACAATAAGTATTGGTTAAAATCACACTATTCATTTTAAAAAGCAAAAAGCATTAACCATTCAATATTATTTAGTCAATTTTTTTAATTTAAATACTAAATGTTAATTATGCATATATTTACAAAATATCAAACATATTTTTATATAAAGTTTTTGTACATTTTTAGCTTCTGAGTTAACTACTTTTGTGCTACAAATATAACACTTAATAATTTGGTAAAGAATAAAAAACTAGGAGACAAAAACTTACCAATACAGTGTTATAAGGAATTATTAAAAAGGAAAAATGTAAATAGAAGAATCATACAACAAAATTATAATCATTAATCAGAATTTAAAAGGAATTCTTACTTCCTGCAATATTACATACCTAATATCATCAAAGTCTAAAACTGGACCCTCAATGCATGTATCTTTAAATTTATTACTTAATATTTTAATTTTATGTAGCAAGAATTCTAAACGAACTTCAAATTCTTCAGTAAAAAGCTTTTTATCCAAATCTAATTTAAATTTTTCAAGTGAGTCACTGAGTTTTTCTTCCTAATTTAGAAAAAAAAAAAAACATTGTAACAAAATAAAAACATATATTATTAAATCTAATATTTTAATGCTGGAATAAACTATTTCATTTATTATATTTTAAAATATATTAAAAAAAATTTAATTTAGATATAGAGTTAAAATAAATTAGTGTAAAAGTTGAAAGGATCTTAATTTTTAACAAACCTGAATATTTTGCATTTGCCTAGTTTGTGTTCATTTTATACATATGGTGATGTATGAAGCAAACAAAATGTTTATATGTTTCACATATAATTTGTGAGTACAAATGTTTTATGCAAGAATGATGATATCAGCAAAAAATTAAGAGGACAAAATTAAAACTTATGTTAATAAGTGATGTTTTTATTTTAAATTTCTCCACAATTTTAACAAAATTCCTGAAGTTTTTCAATTAGTTAGTCCTATAATATAATCTTTTAAACCAATCAGATATAAAAAAAGTTAACATTTCTACTATAGTTCATTATCATTAACAAATTCAACAAAGATCTGTATTAAAAGCTTTATATACAGTGGCTTTATAGTATAAATAAATTTTAAAAAATCATATTCTCCTGTAGCCAATTTTACTGACTAAAATCAGTGACCACTATTTAGTATTAACATTTTTACACTATTTTACAAATAAGCATTTTCAATGTTTTTACATCACTTAAATAATATTAAAAAAAGGAATCACAGAAACAAATCAAAGTTTTAAAAAAGTTACATAAATAAAAAATTAGAATCCCAAAGGGCTTTTAAGTCTAGATTACCAATAGAGCTCAAGGAGTACTTGCCCAGGACCTACAAATTTAAAAGGATCAAAATTTTAATGTAATTAATGAATCCTAAACTACAAAGATACGAATGTAAGAATTTTATAATATTCCAGACTTTGATTATAAGAATTCTTTTGTTATCATTATTTTTGATACCTTGTATAACAGTTTCTAACCTACAAGTATGCCTTCTGCTAATCCACAACGTATAATTAAAATTTAAGACTAGTTTTTCACAAGAAAATTTCTCATTTTTTAATATAGTTTATCCAAGAAGTATATAAATAAAAAGTGTTTTAATTTGAATAAAAATTGGATATTTATACATAGTAACAATTTTTTACTTTATTTCTAAATGGATAGGCTCTACTAAAGTGTGGATCGCCTAAATTTCAAATTTTTATTTGACAACAAACAGTACTATAAAAAAAACTATTACATAATCTCCCTGTAAGAACATCATATTACAATAAGTACAGTTATATTGCTAGTATAATATTTTATCAAACAATATATTGCTATAAAGAAGCACACTAAACGAGGTAAGATAACACACTAAGGCAAATTCTGATTATAAGTACATTATACATGAGTCTAAATCTAAATTAAAAGGGCAAGTTTAAGATAAATTTGTAGATCTGAATTTATTTTAAATAAATGTATAATTTAGTTTCTGATTTTTACAGCTACATTTTACCTATGAATAGGTCATGTGGCTTTATAGTATGTTACAGTTCCTAAAAGCTAGAATAGGAGCATAAAATTATCATGAAAGTGCTTTGTATATGATTATTAGTGGACAATAAAGATAACAGTGAACTGAAAAGTTTCAAGTTGCTTTTATTTTGCAGTGTAAGTACATATGTATATCTGTGTATGTGTTATAAATTAGTAATACAAAAGAAAATTCAAACTTGAATTCCATTTCAAATTTAACAACATCATTTAACTCATAAAAATATTCCAATTTGTAATGAATCTAAATTACTGTAAAAAAAGCTATTAAAGAGCAGAAATTAAATTTGAATTATGCTTAATAGTTAACAACACTTAATAGTTTACAGATTTTGCTATTTATTTTAAATTTAAGCAGCTTAAAGGCTGAAAACTTAAAATTTTTATACATTTGTTTTAATAATCTTTACAATATTTAGTTTAAGGAAATTCTCATGAAATGTAACTAATTTATAATAAAACTAATTTCTTAAGTATAATAAAAAGCAAAGAAATAGCATTAAAAACACCATAGTAATACACAGTAGTTATACTATAACTACTGTTCAGCCAAATAGAACTTAATTTCAAATAATCATACATTATAGTGTCAGTAGAAATATCACAGTAAAAGTTTTATTAGTAATAAACTTATCAAATTACAAATATTTTCTAACCAATTTGCAAATTTCTGAGCCTGTTAAAGCACACAACTTTACAACTCTGTCTTCAATGACTGTTAATTCTTTCCTGCTAACTTTTTGATTTACTGCATATGCTTCAGCTTTCTAAAAGAAATGTTTCACTAAAATACAATTTTTGTAAATTATATACATATATATGCCTAAAACTGAAAAAAACAACATATATTATACAGGTGAACTTACTTAAATATTATTTTTGGGGTAGTTTAAAAACCTTTCAAATAAAAAAACACTTCACTTTCCTCTCATTTAGAAATTTAGCATGCAGAAACCACCAATTTAATTATTAAGAGAAAAATAAAAAAAAATAAACTCATTTCCATACATATATTTTATAACATATATATACATTATATCTATTACATAATTTCCCTACCTTCTCCCTATTTATTGTCTGGAAACTCAATACATACAGGCTAAAAACATAAAACCATTTGCATCATTACTATTTGCAATGTTACTAAGGTAAGGACATAATGTGGTTTCCAGACATATCTTATAAATCATTCACCCAACAGCAAAACATTAGTATATATTGCTAGTAATAAAATAGGATGAAATGATTCCAGCATGAAAAAAATGTAGCATGTTATGCATGTGCTAATTGTATATTTTACAAACATTTAGAACAGCTCACATTAACAAAAACTTAAATAGCTTACTCGATCAAGGTGGTGCATTATTGCCCCAATTGATACTTGGTGATTTTCAGCCATTTCTTTCAAAGCCTGCAAACAAAATGCTCAAACTGTTGAAATGAAATATAAGTACAAAATTAAAAATTTAAAAAAAAAATTGCAGTAATTAAGAAAATGATACGTACAGCAAGATCTCCAATTCTTTGATTAAAGTTTGCATCCATAAACATCAGTTTTTCTCCAATATCTTTCAAATTTTTTTCTAAGACCTCAATTTTTTTCTTCATTGTTACCAAATTACTTTCAATCTAATTGATATCAAACATAAACTAGATTAAATTATAAAAGAAAAATTATTGAAATATACATTCACTATACATTACCATGTTGAAACATAGGATAAGTGAATAATGGATCAGACATTGAAGCCATTGAATATCTTTATTGCAATTGAAATGTAAAACACTTCAAGATGGCTAAGGGATGTGACATTTTCTACTATGATATAAAGATGCAACCATATTAGGCAGCACTCTAGGTGGATGGCATAAGCAGGAAAATCAAAACAAGGGGGATTTTGAAGACTTGTATCATACTGAGAACTTCTACTACACAGTCTTGCAATGCCTAATACAAGGAGAAGAAACTGTCTAGACAATATCTCACAATGCAAGCGTGAAGATAGTTACAGAACCTACTGGAATGGGAAGTTAAGATTACATAAATTTGCATGTAACTTGCATACTAATTAAATTAAAATTAAAAACAACATAATTTACTCACATTAAATTTCTTTTAATGCCAACTGGCCTTGAATTCAGAACCTTTGACTTGAAAAGCAAGAACCATTTTGCTGTACAATAGTTGCCTCATCAAGATGTATCAAAATGGTCTACACAATTAATTTAAAATTTTACTTTTCTTTATTAAAAAAAAAAAAAAATGTGTACATATTCTTGCAACATTTAGAAGGTTACCTATGAAATTTCCTTTTCTTCTTAAAACCTGACTGGCCAAACAGAAAATGAAAATATAAATATATTAAGCATATGTACACTCAAGAGCCATTATATTACCCTCCATTTAAAACAATAGCTAATGTCATAAGGATTGAATTGTCCAGGAGTGGTTTGAGTAACATTCCAGTGTCTTTCAAGTCATATCTTGATCTCCAAATTTACGTGATATTAATCCAATAGAGCATTTGTGGTCCCACCTGGAAACCCAAATTCATGCTGCCATGCTACCCCCTTGCAATGTGCAGGAATTGCAGGACCAGTTGGTGAGCACTTGGTACCAGTTACCTCAGACTACCTATCAGCACCTTCTGTTGTCCCCATGGTACCCATGCTGGCAGTTTTGAAGACTAAAGGTGGTTCTACATGTTATTAATAAAGTGGTGATAATGAAATGACTGTTCAGTGTATATATGCATGTTTGTATGTACAAAATTAAAAAAAAAATGAATAGCTAACTCACATGCTGCAAGTCTATTTCAAATACATGGAGACGATTCTTGACAAACACAATAACTTGCCCTCTAAGCTGACGTGAATGTTCTTCAAGAATATCAGGTGATGTAAATGTACTAGTTTTAATATCAGCTGAACATTCAGCAGCCATTTCTTTTGAGCTAGCAATAGCTGCACTTGACACTCCAAAACCTTCATCCTGTAAAATGCCCATTAGAATTACTAAAAGAAATAATTATAATGCATGAGAATTGATGACTATCCTAAAATATTAATCCTAAATCTATTTATCAAATGAAAAACAGAATGCATTAGTAAGTTTCATGTTTTAAGCAATTATTCAAATGGTTATTTGTAAGATTTTCCAATATTTTGATTAAATATTTCATATTTGAAAACATCATAGACAATTTAATATCTTCATTAAAAAAATTTATTATGTATGCTGTTAAGTGTACCCCTAAAACATATTAATACCACTAAAAACTTTAAACATAAAAATGAATCAATTAGATTAGAAATGTTATCTGTCAATTTACATACTTTTTTTTTTAAATCATAAAGGTAGGTCCTTACCTTAGTTGTCAATAAATTAACACTTTGTGGTCTAAGCCTAAGTGTCCCTCGAATTGCCATTTTTATTGAAGTGAACTAAGCCTGGGAGTCACTCAAAGTTAATTTTTTAACTCCTTGAACTACGAAATTTACACTTATGTACATTTATGATCTATTCTTTTTATCTATAAGCCTTTTATTTAAAATCAAGGTTTGTAGCAGTGAATGAAAGGTAAAAACAAGAAAAAGGCTGGGGAGCCTTGTAGTATTACTCCTTATGCAAATTTATGCTAGAAAAAATATGATACTAAATCAAATTTTGCTAAATAATATTATTACAAATAAAAGCTATGTTTAGATCTTTGAAAACCATTTGGATTTATTCAAGTTTATTTAAAATTTTATGTTAAAACATATGCTTATTTAAATTTACTTCTGAAATATTTATTTTATTTAAAATTTTCCTTTTCTATGATGTTTCATTAAATAGTAATTGATATAACATTTAAATAAATTCCATATTATGAATAGAATTGATTTGAAATTCCTAATTAAAAATATTAAGTTATATATCTTTTGAGTATTTTACTTTTTTGTAATAACAAAATGTCTGTTAAACTTCACCACACGGTTGAAATGCCTCAGACCGGTGTTAAAATTTAAAAAAAAATCTTTTTTAAAACATCCATTACCTTTTTGTGGGTAGTTTCATATTGTGGTTCATCATACAAATAATCTTCTTCCTCATCAAGATCTCCATAAAAGTCATGTGCTTTAATCTTTGCAGGACGTTTTTTCTTTTCCATATCATGAATTAAAGCAATGTTACGAGAAACAGCTAAAAATCTTCTACGGGGAACACCAGTAGCTTCAGAAATTCCCTCTTCCAAAAAATCCAAACCTTGAGTAATAAATACTGCAGTATTATTCTACACTAACATACTTAAAATCAGGTATTGGTTACCAAGTGACCCATCTGATACATTAAAGAGACATTCTCCAAAAATAAAATACATCAGTTCGCATATAAGAGTCAAATACAGCTGCATTTATAAAGTGTAAAATATTTAAGAGGCTAAGATTTATGATCAAACACTAGAAATTTGGTGAAAAATTTATCATAGCTGCCCACAGAAGTTTTGAATGATTATAAGTAAACTGTAAACAAAATTTTGATTTTACATAATTCATCATGGAGTTCAAATAATCATATCAGGATGTTATACCAAAAACTGTAATTAGACAGCAAGTAGCTCTCTTTGACACCAGATATTTTGATTCTAGTAACAGTTTCCAAAACTCATTTTTTGAAATTGAACTGTGCTGCATTTGCAATATTTCTTTCATTTCTAAAAATTTTATTTCTCCAACTGACGTTTCCATAAACATTATTTTATAAATTGGTGTTACACCTACAGTAATATCAAAATTAAATGGATTTACAAAATATGATTGAAAACTGCACTGAGCTCAATGAAGTGCCACATTTAATCACTATTGGTATATTATATAAAATATGTGTATCTCTGTGTGTGTAAGCTATGAAACTAGGCATGAAACAAAGACTTTGAGCAAATTGGAAATAAATAGCCCTTTAGTTTGATTATAAAGATTTAGTAATGAACATGTACAAAATACAAATTTTATAACTACTTGATGGGTATATCATTCTCTCAGTTGTAGAACTTGTTAAGTACTGTTCAGTATCATAAGATAGTGAAGTAATTATACTTAGACAATGAAATAATTTTTATTTTTAATGAAAGTTATTACCATAAAGAAATAAAGAACAAATAACAGATTATTACAAGATGTATGGAAAAAAAAGCATAAATGTATCAACAATGATGTCAAATAGATCCATATATTATGAAGTGATCTAATTAATGATAAAGCTTACAATATTTAGCAATTCTTTCCTTAAAGTGAGTGAATTGCTAAATGAAGAAAAATCTAAATGCATTACTAAATGTGCATTTAAATTGACATCTAAAGTTTAACATCAATGAGCTGTTGATATTGAAGAGATTGTTTATAAATAGAGTTTATTAAATATTTTTGATATTATAAAAATTAGAATTTTGAATTTTTATGTTGTTTTCTTATGTTTTGTTATGTTTATGTTGTTTTTGTGACTTTTTAAAATGTAAATACTCACATGGAATGTCTTTTATGTATTTATATTTTAGTTGATTTTAACCCACAGATAAAAAGGTTGTGGATGCATGCTTTAGAGCAAGAAATGGAATCATTAAAAATGGAATCACAATTCATTCATCTCATTAACATATTTAAACCATAATATTTGTATATTGTTTTTAAAATTTTAGAAAAATTTATCTTGGCCCACCAAATTTATTTTCTTTTCATTTTTGGACTGTGACTGAAAAAGTTTGCCCATCCCTGCTTTAGAGCAATAAGAGAACAAGAACTGTTTTAAATTAAATGTATATTTTTTCTTAGTATGATTATGCTTAAAAATTTAGTTTTGCTGTTAAATGTGTAATTTTATTAATGTTCTACAACTTCCATTTCTTATAAGCAATGTTAATATAACATTCTTGAACAATGTTCCTGCTAACAGAAGCATAATTCAGAAAAGTAAAATTGCATAAATTAGATGTCATATAGATGTATAAAAGAAGTTTATAATGTTAATTCCATTTCTAAATTATGTTAAGAGCTGTTGACTTACCTATACAGTAACTGTAAAAAAATTAAATTATAAGTTGGCAAATAATAGAGCATCTTTCAGAACAAAAACATCTGACAGCAAAGTTAAGAAGTATAAAAAAAAAATAAATAACTGAACCTAGCTTTAGATGACTTTTACTGAGAAAGAGTTCTTACATCAAAAGAATTTATCTAAGCATATATTTGGAGTGTAAAACAACAGAACGAAATAGTAGAACATAAATAAAAGGTTTGCTGAAATTGATTAAGAAATTTCATAATTTTAATATTTTAACATGGGTGAGAAGATAAAATTTTACAGATGTTAAATGAAGTATTTCATATGTATAAAATAAATTATTTAAATTAAAAAAATTAGTGCAAAGTAAAAAGCATAAAATAACAATTAGGCCATTCAAGATTGATATGGAATTTTTAAGGCCTTTTTAAATAAATGGTTTAAATAAAATAATACACATTATTAAATTCCAATACTTATTTCTAAGACAACACTTAATAAGGAGATTATTAATTAAAGAAACAAAGCTCGAATATTCAAACAAATTCATTTTCAAATTCATTTTTATTTGCTTTAGATAGATACATAATATAAAAAAATTTGGCAATACCTCTATTTTCCGTTTTTTTCAAAATTGGTCTAAAAATTTCAACTGCTTTTCTATCAGCAACTGATATTTTTTCAGTTATTTTTTCAGCTTTAGAAATAAATTTTTCTGATGGAGTAATAGCATGTGGTTGCATCATCCTATGCTTTTCTTCTTCCTCTTCATCATCTGTTGAAGAATAAAAAGTTTACATTTTTTTACATGATATTTAAGTGTGAGGTGGAGAAAGTAAATTTTAAGATTGTAGTAGAAAAGTTTATTTAATATATAACATATTTTTATACATTATATATTAAGCTACTATTATAAAGTATCTCAAGAGTAGCAAAAAGTTAATATAGTCAAGTTTAGAGCACTACAGTCAATATTTTTAAACAGACTTGTTTAGACCCCAATCTACTACTAGTAGTACGTCTTTTTCTAACTACTAATCCTGATTGGCTACAACATCAATGCCATTTGCAGGTTTTGAATACACAGAACAAAAGACAATGCCTTATTTATCCAATAAGTAGACAATATTAAATAAAGTTGTATTATGTGCAACCTAAGCAGTTTATTCTTTTACATGATTATATATCCCTACCCCAATTCATCCAAACTGAATTCTTTGAACAGCATTTACTTAAATGTATATTTATTTTAATGCTACACTACAACTGTTTAACCAGCAACCTATTTTAAGATCTGTTGACTATTTTCATGAAAGAGATCTGTTAGACAGCACATATGTGAAACCAATGAAAACAGTAACTAAAGCAGGGTGAAGAAGAAAAGAGTTTTAAGAATTAAATAAAAATATAAATATGCATAAAACAACAGTGTGGATGAAACTTCAATTGTAATTTTCAAAAATTAATAATAAACATCCAATTTAACATAGAACTCTAAAAAATTCCAAATAGAAAAGTATTTTAATGTATTTTTTATAAAAATAAACAAAAATTGCATGTTAAAAATTATTTAAATACTTGTAACTAATATGTTTGTTTCATAATTGCTACAGTGATATTTTATAGAATTTTCAGTAATTCTGCCATTCATTTAAATTTACTGTGAACATTTGAACAATTAAAACTAAACCTCTTGTACTCATATTACCTCATAGAATCTATTCATGTACACTAAATATATTATCTTTAGAAAAAAAAATTAATAGAGAAGTGCTTTTTTATATTATCATAAGCAAATAAGTACACATATTTCCTAAAATAAATCAGAAAGCCTCTTTTACAATTTTCATATTTATAAAATATAAGATTAAATTTGTTACGTAAAGAGAGTTAATTTTATGTATAGGTTAAATTTCGATATAAAAAGTCTCTGATTACAGCAACCAGCAATGGAGAAATACCCCAAGAGATCCTAAAGATGATTTCATTTATTCATTTATAAGGTAAATTTTCAATCAGTTATAAATTTAATGCAAATTTCTATAAAACTATATGCTTAAAATTTAAAAAATGTTTTACTTCCTTACATTCATATTCATGTCCAGTATATACATAACCCTGAAAGATTATTATGAATTAATTTCATGAGCAAATCTTAGCATAATACAATTAAATAAGAAAAGAAACTAAAAAAGGATGAAGAATTGATGATTTAAGTTTGATAACTAATTTATAATGTTTACAATTTTAATTCAAATATATATATATATACGTACATATTTGTGTGTGTGCATCTAGTGCAGCTTTGATCTATCATTTTTCAAGGAGACAGAAATGAAAATTTACCAATGCACAAAAATGATGGCTTAAAGAAATGGATGAAGAAATTTAGTAAAATATATGACTGTGAATAAATTATTTACGATAATAATTGAAAATACTTAATATTTCACAAAATGTAACATATTTAGAAAGATGCTCAATTTTTTAAAAATGTTTTATAATTGATACCTGTTTTGTACAAGTGGATCATCAGAGTGCAAAGAGGGAATGTTCTATCCTCTATATCTCTGCAACTAGGAATTTTAATACTAAATAGAGGATCCAACACAAATCAAACTGTTAATGTGCCTAACAACTATGCATGTATGTTGTGGAAATTTTATGCTGAAAGATAACATAGTAGTACAATATGACAAAGACAGTCTCTCTTCTTACATATGAACAGCAGGATTAACACATTGTTGACCAGTCACGAGTTAACTTGTGATGCATTTTTGTTTTGCATCGCTGTTGTTTTCTCTGTTGGTGACCATACAGTGCAATTGTTGGTCAGTATAACACAAGCTGTGTCTCTCTTGCTTATAAGACTCGCCAAATCTTTTGTTGTAAAAAATATTTAATAATTTAAAAAAAATTTTTAAACGGTGACGGAACATAATGCAGAATCTTTCAATGAATTATACACGGATGCTTTATCTGATTGTCCAAGTGATTTTGAATCACATTGAGGTAACTGTAAAATAATAGCCGGTGACATGAGATAAATTTTCAGTAAAATTGCCAGTCAGCAATGTGTTAAGAGTAACAACTTGAGTGCATCTGTAGGCTTAGCTGATATAATAATTTTCTTTTAATATTCCATTCAAGTAATGACCCTTCTTGGCCTTTTTATCACCACCATTTAAAAGAAAATCCCTCTGGTGGTCTAGAAAAGAGCCTTAATAAGCCATAAATCTTTTTGATGTCTGAATGACTTTGGAAATTTATATATATATATATATATATATATATATATATATATATATATATATATATATATATATATATATATGTATGTGTGTGTGTGTGTGTGTGTGTGTGTGTGTGTGTGTGTGTGTATAAATGAAAATGGAAGGAAAACTGAAAGAGAGAGATTTATTTACCCAGTTTTTCTATTACAAGTCAATAGTCCTGACTTGAAAAAGTAACAGGACCTGGCTTTTAAGACAACAGATGAAGGAAAACAAAGATTCCATGAACAATGAATGCAGAGAAAAATAACATTGGTTCTATGGGATTAAATTCAGGACCAAATGAATTGAATGACTTATGCAGGAAATTAAATAATAAAGGAATGATAGATCGAGGTTCCACTGTGTGTGTTATTCTTTACTTTCTTCAAATGAGCAGCAGAAAGATGCAAAAAAGAAATCAAAAATAAAAACACTGAATTTTTTTACAGTGACAATTCTTATATACACACTTGCATTGTAATATTTTAATTTTTTAATTATTTTTTTTTTGTTACTGAAATTTATTTAAATTGGCATGTGCATACAAGATTGTTTGCTTTTCTAATTGGACCATAAATACACAGCTTTTTTTTACATATAAACTCTAAAAAAGCAACGTGGAGCATTATAAACCACATTGCATTTCAAGGATAACACTGGGCATATTTAGTGAACACCTTCCTGCATTATTTTGTCATAGCAAATCTAAAAATCATTCATAACTATGAAAGGTCTTCTGTTCTTTATAGAAATGATTTTGTTTTTATAATGCTCTTTAACATTTTGAGAGAATGAATTTATATTTTCAGCATAAATAACTGTTACTGTACTGTTTTGGATGAAATGTAGAATAAAAGATTTGTTTTGAAGATGGCTCAAAAAATTGATAGATGTCTTAAAGGTTATGTAAATGAGCTTCCTAACAGGAAATATTCATATCAATAAATTATAAATATAATTGCATAAAAGTTAAGGGAGTAACATCTCAGAGACAAGTATTCTTAATACATAAAATTTGGAAATGAAAAAGACATTAACTAAAAGTAAAAATATAAAAATAGCTTCAAAACCCTATGATTGTTCAAATGTATTGAAATTAGGTTTGTCATCTGACAGTGTAAATAAAATCATTCATACAGATTTAAAAGTTTAAAAAAAAAAGATAAAAAATGAATTTTAAAGTTTGAGAAAATAAGTTTAGAACTAAAGTTTCTGTTTTTGCTGAAATATTATATGAATAAGAAAACAAATTGTACACAAATAAAATATGAAAAATACCTAGCTGTGCAAGAATAAAAATTTATGATAATACTCTGCAAGAAATGGGTATATTTAAATTATTCTAATAAAAAGAGTGATGTACTGAAAAGTTAACTAAAAGCCATGATTATTGAAGTTAATTAGAAATTAGAATTTAGAAGATTCATTACAATGGTAAATTAAAATTGAGAAAAGTAAAGAGTAGAGCAAAAGTTAGTTCACTTTTCTACCAGTAGAATATCTTAAAACCATTTTTGAAAAAATTTCAGCTTTCTATGGGAAGATTAACAATAAAGTTAATATTCATATGGACAAAGCCTCTCATGACAGTTCTAAGTCAACTGCTACTTTTTTAGCAAAGAAAAAAATTAGAAACAGAAATAAAATGGAATCAATTTAAGAAAATACCTTTAAAACCACCTCACAACCTGTATAGAATTTTCTACCTACTCTTTGTTAAAAAAAAAAAGTCTTAGGAAAATGACATCCAACAGTACTGAACAAACTGTGGTAAAATGACCAAAGAGAAATCGGATGAAATTGACATGACAGTTCTATGAAAGGCCTTATTTTCGGTAAAAATTCATGCTCTAGGTATAAAAAATCAAGGTTATAAGTTAAAAGCAAATAATTGCAAAAATACTCCCTTTACAAATAAAAATCAATTATCAAAACCATCTCCATAAAATGTGAAAAACCATATGTACTGTGGCAGCTGGTCACAAGAGGACCAGAAAAAGGGTCAGTCATTCTCAAGACCTGTGGGAATTTATACCCCTGAGGAAGGCAGGAGCTCCAGACCCAGAGGGGTATAGGATTTTTATGTCCCTGGATACCTCTGTGTGGAATGCCAGCTGTTGAGAAGGAGTTAAGTCTGTTGACCATTCCTGTGCTCTCAGCCCTTCTCCCCCCCCTTTTGCTAGGGGTCTTTCAAGAAGAAATCAGTTGATTGTTGGGGGCTGAAGGTAAGGGTAGAGAAGGATGGTTTCTCTCTCCCAGTAATGTTATTTTGTACCTTGTATATATGTGTAAATATTTGATATAATAAAAGTCTAGGACTTTAAGCTATCATCCTTACTAAGCCCCCACAAACACAGAGGTGTATGTCTGTTGCGACATTACAGTACAATAACTCAAAATCTGCTAATGAATAAAATGAATTATTATAAATAAGTCTTGCGAAGTTTATACTAGATAAGTCAAAAAAGACTGCTGTGCAGGCAGAAGAAAAAAAAAGAATAAGAAGTTGCTATAAAAGTTGTACAGTAGCCATTCTTCAAACATATTTTCCTCACTAGTTTTGATTATTAATAAAAAAAAACTAAGATTTCTCCAGCATTTGATACTATCAATAACCAAATTATGGTATTAATGCATGAAAGGGGAAAATCAGTCTTAAGCACAAACTAAACCTTAAAATTAGATTAAAAATTATGACACCAACTAAACGAGATGCTTATTTTTATCACAAGCTTCTAGATATAAACTACATTTATTAAAGTACCTAAATAATTGTTTTTAGAGAGAAAGGAATAGATACTTTTAAATGAATATATTGTGTTGAAAATTTTTAGTCTAGTTTTAATTATGTTTATGCACAATAGCTTAGTAAAAGATAGTAAATTCAAACTTTTTTTATAATTAAAAAAATTATCTCAAAAATAAAATCAACACCATTAAGAACATCTTAAAAATTTCACTTTTAAGATTATTTTTCTCATTCTCAATTTTTGCTTCATTCATTATCAAAAAATATTTAACTTAATTATGTATGCATATAACTATAATACAATTTAGAGGAGAATTTTAATCATAATTACATACCTCCAGTAGTTCAACTCTATTTCTTAAACCAGGTAATTCTGTCAACACAGTAACCTTAAAATGAAAAAGAAAAAATCATAAACCAGTTACATTTTTAAAATATAAATCTGTAAAATGACACGTGTGTGTGTGTGTGTGTGTATATATATATACAGTGAAACTTGCTTAAGGTGTTTTTCAAGGAACCCAGAAATTAAAATTTCTTAAGCAGGAAAACTGAAAAAATGCATTATGGAAACTAGTTTAAATTTTTTGTAGTTATTGGTTTTTTACCTCTAAATGTACTTAAGTGTAAATAATGCTATTTTACAATTAAAAATAAATCTGATATTTTAATTTAATCTAGAATGAATATTTTCAACCATATAAAATACTAATTTTAACCAAGAATAATTCAAATGGTCAAATTGCAAAAATTATTAGGTACAGGTAAAGAAGACTAAAAAAAATCATTATATTAAGTTATGATAACATATTTTTATTCTTAAGAATTCTTGATGTCTTTATAACAAATTTAACGTAATAACTCCTATTTTTCACCTCCATTTAGGATGGTTTATGAAAAGAACCAAATTGCACTTGCCATATCTTACAAGCAGAGTGTCAAAACTTCTCAAGTTTTGACAATTGTTTCTGTAAATAAATATTGTTTATTGCTATTCTCTACAATCATTAAATTCTTCCACAAATAACCTTTTGAATATCTGTTAGGTAAAAAATTAAGTTTCACAGTGAAACTGAAAGTGAATAAAACTTCTTAAATGGAGAAATTTACAATAATAGATTCACTGAATAACCATTACATTATGACCACCTATTAATAAATGAAGGACTGCCTTTAGCCCTCAAAACCACCAGCACCCTATGTGGCATTGACTCCACAAGGTACTGATATGAAGTCTGAGGTAACTGGTACCAAGTGCTCACCAACTGGCTCTGTAATTCCAGCACATTGTGAGGTGGTAGTGTGGCAGCAAAAATTTGGTTCCCCAGGTGGGATTATGGTCCTAATGTGCTCCATGAAAACATTGCCTACACCATAACACCCCTGCCCTATCTCCATCTAATTGTGCATCCAGGAACCAGGATTTCCTTCAGGAATAACATTACAGATACAGGAATTAAAACCTCTTAAGCAGAAAATCTTCTTAAACAAGAACTTCTTAAGCAGATTCCAATGTATACACTTAAGAAAAAATTGTTGCGTTAAAAGTTTTAAAACAATCATTTCTTATATATCTAGCTAGGGTAACTAATATTAGAAGAAAAGGCTAGCACATTTTGAACATGATACCTGGTTATAATGCAATGAGGTGGCATCAGCAACACTGTAAGAGGGCAATATAGGCAGGGAAATTGACAGAGCTAAGGGGTGGATTTCAAAAATTTGCATCACACTGGGGAAATCTACTGTACAGTCCTGTACACTTTAATATTTTAGGACCAGAACAAAGAAAAATTAGTGGTTAAAGCTAAAGGAAACTCGCCCTAACAGCCCATGCCATTAATGAAAAGAAAATAATAAACTTCATTACATGTACCTACCAACAGATTATATTTACTGCAATTCTCAAATTTATCCCACAATATTAAATCACAAAATAAATTCAAATTTTCCAGTAGTTAATTCAGATGTTTCCAATCAGCAGAATTTAAATAGGTATGAAGTATAACGTTAAATCAACTATAATCTAGTTGTAAAATGTTATAGTAGGAGGCCAAATTATCTAGAAAGCTGATTTATAGGTTTAGTGTAATTCAAATTTTCTAAAATTAATATAAAAATAATTTTAAATGCATTTCAAAACAACACTTTAAAAATTATTTTATCTATACTTTGATTTGGTTTGGAGAGCTACTGTCTATGTCTATTATATTTCAACATTTGGGCTAATAAGAGCAAGATATATTACTTAACACCATTTCCAAATGGTAACAAACATCTGTTCTGTGGTAATCTTTGGATTTAAACCCACAAACTCTGTCTGGTACAGAAGAGTATTACCTTACCCTGTTTAGTTACCATTCACCTCAATACAATTTAGCGCTCAGTTTAAAATTACTCAAAATAAACAAATTTTAATAAAAACAAATAATCTTTAATTTGAAAAAGACAGCTCTCTCTCATATTTTAACTAAATTTTTAAACTTAATACTATCTTTAAAATTTTTAAAGGATTTTTAGTAAATTTTTAAAACATATTAATTGTAGAAATAACAAAGCGATTTCTTTGATAAGAAAAAAATATACTGAGGCATAAGTGAGAAATAACAGAACATTTTATAATATGAATTCAATTCTTAACTAACCTCTAAAACTGATTTTAAATAATATAATAATTTTTTAAAAATTGTTTTATAATCTAAAACAAACATAGTAACAATAGAGCAACTAACTTCTTTTTCCACATTTTCTAAATCATCTCTAATTCTTTCAAAACTGTGAACTGAAAAATAATTAAGTTTTGAGGTGATAATTCTGGTACAAAAATATGTCTATAAATTTTTATAATATATTTAATTGCTAAAACTTTTCAAAATGAAAAATTAAAAGGATTTAGTTAGTTACAGCAACATTCATACAAATATAACCCATGCAATAAAAAGGAGGGAAATAAAAAATTAATTCATTAATCACCTTATCTACATTAATAAATAAACAGGAGCATAAGTATATAATCAAATTACCATAAAGAAAAAAATTGGCCTACAGTCACAAAATTTTGCCTTCAGATAGATATTCACCAGATCCCATTACATATAAAGTCTTTTTATTATTTTTTATTTTAATTTTCAATGCAGAACAATAAAAATTTAAATGTCGATAGCCTGTTATATATAAAGCACTCTTAGATTTCTAAGTTCTATTTGGATAAAGAAATACCATTCCATCTTAAATAAATTTCTCAAACTTTATATTAATTTCAATTTTAGCAAATATGAGCTGATTTTAATAGTTGGATAAGTTTTTCCTGGGGTTCATACTGCTAGTATGTTAAAAGCAACTGCCTTTAAACTGCCTATAAACCACCTTTGCACCAATGTCTAACATTTTCACAATTAGAAAGAGTGAGAATAATAGTGGAAGTTTGAACCTTTAGTGTACCTAAACTCCTATAAACTCTACTGCTTATCTGCCACATTACAGAATTCATGAAGTCAACAAATTTAACAGTTAAGGGACAGTCTGAGCATGACAAAAATCTTTGCAGATGGAGACTCCTGGGGATCAAAGGGTCTGGGGAACAGAAAGTATGATAGTCAAGAGCCAGACAAGGTGCGAATTGGGTTGGAATGCATATAATAAACCTGACCACAATAGAAGGTTTGGTTTGGAGTGCTACGGTCTACTTTTTGCAACACCAGGGCTAATGAGACCCTACCACAATAGAAGGAGAAGATTAAAAGTAGAGCCTGATTTAGGCATGCAAAGAAAATTCCAAACTCCAGAAGAGATCTTTTTTGGAAGAATGCTCATGGTGTAATCAACAAATTTTGTTTCTTTGTGTACATCAGAGAATCTTTTGCATTGCTAAAATCACTAGTCCATTTTGCTGCAATGGTTTGGCTTTGAGTTTAATTTTTATATTTTTATTCTATACAAACAAACTTAATAGTACACTATGCTGGAGTTAGGATTATTTTCTTAAAATCTATGTAACAGAACCCACAAAATCTACTTCTATCCAGTAGACATGCAAGATACTCTACAATTCTCTCAACACTTTGAAGTTTGAAAATGTTTCTACTACTTTCTTTAACCCCTTCCTGGTTTTTCCTGAGCTGAACTCGGCAGGTTAAATATACCATCCTGACTCATCCCCGGTGTAGCTCGGGCACTGGGAAATTTTACACTGTGCAATCAGTCTTTCCCAAACTATCTCACATGTGCTTTTTATGATTTCAAATGTTTTTTACTTTTCCGGCTACTAGATTATTTGCTGCTCAGAGAGAGACAGCATAGGGAAGAAGGTAAGGAGAGAAACAAGATTGTACTTCCCAGATTGCAAAGTTGACTCTGTGTTAGTACTGTGTCTTCGACTGTATCACACACAATCAAATTTTGATTAATAATTTCATAATCATTTTTGTAAATGCAAAGGATATAAATAAAATTTAATTCAAGATAAAAGCTAGGTATTCTAAGCTTTATATTTATAGTTAGTGTGAATTGACTCCAAAGTCTAATGATTTCTGACGCACAGAAAGCCAACTATACAGGTAAATTACTCATTTATTTAAATTGATTTTTTTACATTAATTTTTAGGAAATTTTGTATGCGAATGATGCTATTATGTTTAAAAATCTTTGTATGAGAATAAGCATAAAAAAATTGACATTTTTTGACCTATAATCCCAAAATAAAATGAACCTGGAAGGGGTTAATACTGATCAATAATGGTTTAAAGTAAGATTTCTAATTATTTCTAAATGGTTTAGAGATATTTTTCTTTTCCCCCTTTCATATAATAGAAAGTAGAAAATTCAGTTGTCAGTTTGAAAATAAAGTGGATGTAGAAAAGCAAATACGATAAAATGGATTACAAATAGAAAAACCTATTCAAGAAAATGCAAACTAAATATTTTTTAAGGCAAATTTAAGACTGCAGAAAAAGATGAGCATAATGCTTAAAAACTAACATGGTTCTATCAATTTAACACTTTTGGTACATAATCTAACTTTCATTGACATGAAAATTATCAGAATTAAAAAATACTGATATAACTTTAATATTTTACAAAATTTTAGAATATTTCATTTAATATTAAGTTTAGCAAAATTTCACTAGTATCTTTATGGACAGCACCAACATATAAGATGTTTTATCTCCTCTTAATGTTATTTCACATTTGAACCACAGAAAAATTTTTAGAGGTTTTAAAAGTTAAAATGCATTGTTGCCTTTATGATAATTATCTTACAAAAAATATTAAAAAGAGAGAGAAAAAATAGCAAAATTGTAATACAGTAAGGAATAATAATAAAGGAGAATGAAAGAAATATAAAAATGTCTTACCCATTCCATCCCAGCTGGTCTGAAAAAAAAATTTAGAATTACTAAGTTGAATAGCAAAGCCTTTATTAATTACAGCACACATACTGAAAATTAAATTTTTATTACTTTTAGGTATAAATATATGAAGAACGGTCACTATTTGACGAATAAACATGAAAGGCACATATATTTTTTCAGTGAAGACTTATGCTATCCACTTTGCTGTGACTGGAATAGTCTTTTTCTAATTTTAAGATTTCAGTAACATTGCAGTCTATGAGGCAAGTTTTCAAAGTCTGTATTTAACCACCAAGTTGTAATATTTTAATCTGCATCAAATTTTAATATGTAATAAGGACTAATATGAGAATATTCTCAACTATAAATGTACTCCTTAACTTAAATAGATTTTTTTAAGTTAAATTTTTTAAACCCTACATTAATTCTCGGGAGAAAACTTTTTTACATCAGAAAATTGCAGCTGAGATGAAAACTGAGAAGTATAAAGATTTGTACTATATCATCAATTTATACCAATGAAAGAAATGGAATCTGAACAGTATGGGCCCCTTTCATATTTCAACATTTTCAATAACAAATCATACATCCTAAATTACATACAGATCATCCATTTTTATGCAAAGATAAATAAATATACACAGGTAGGACAATCTCTGTCAGGTTTTAGTAGTATATTCATAAAACTATTCAATAGATGATTTGAGTCAGATTTATCATAATTATAAAACAGAAAAAAAAATGAAAACACATTGAAAAATATCTTACTTTTAGAGCTTCAATATCTCCATTCCATTTACTAAGAGTCTGTTCTGAAATATTACATTGTTTGTATAATAATTTTTGGGAAGAAATACACAGGTTTTGTACATTTGACTAGTTTATCTGAGTTATCCTAATTTGAATAGTCATAAAATGCATTTATAATTAAATTATACCACATTTAATTAAAATGATACTGGGCTTCATCATAGTATGAAAAACAAGCTACCTTATTTATTGTTCTCAATCATTCCTGTGTTATTATTTTTTTCTGGTTTTAGTTTTGTCACAGTAAGTTCAGTCAGACTTACTACAATAATGCATAGTTGAACAAAACAAATCAATTTGAAATATTATGAGAGAAATTACACTTTTACATAAAAATTATAGGATACATATACAAAAATAAATAACCAATAATATTTGATAGATTTATAAGAGATTTACTAGTAATATATTTGTATTATTCAGATTTGAATAATACAGATAAGTTACAAAATGTTTATATGAATAACCAGAACCAAATTTATGTTTAACTCAACCAGAGGTTTCCAACTTCTTTTGGTCTACTGTGCCCTTTGCAAAAATAAGCTTACTGGCTTTCATCCTTGAAATCAGTTGATGTAGTAATTTTCAAAATTTCAAGCTCATATTTCACTTTTTCAAACAGTGGTTTGATGATGCTCCTCTATTAGGTTAAACACACTGCATTATTTAATGAAAAACAATTTAAACTACTTAAATAAAAAATGAGCAATTCTGGTGTATATTCTGAAAGTTTTATTAGAAAAATATATTAAAAATTGATACATTTTAGTATGAGAACTGAGCTTGGTGTGGTGAAAGTAATTTTTTAATATTTAGTATCATGTTTGTTTACTGACAAAAACATTATACTTGAGGGGTTCACAACTAACCAAGTTCAGCAAACCAAGTCCATTTTTCTGTTAAAACATGAAATTGATTATTAGGTTATAATGACTTGTTATTTCATATGCATGCACAGGTAAATATGGTTTAAAAATACCTTAAATAAGCACTTTCTAAAATTAATTTAAATTTTCAGGAATTAATCAAGATCCAAACACTTTAGAATTCAATTTCTCTACATTATTTAAAATCGACTTGGTTCACTTTGGCTGTGAACTACTCACTATTTGTTGAAAAATGTTTTTGATTATTTTTAACATTGATCTAGCTCTTCAGTATTCTCTAGACAGTATAGCTTGAGGGTATGGTGGGATTTCAATTCCCACTAGATTTTCCTTACACTAAAATAGCATCCTTAGATTTCTTCAATATTTACTGGTTGGTAGTATCATTCCCACTGGGAAGCACTGATCTATACTTATATAAAAGCTAAATGGTAACCCATGTACAGCTATAAATAGTTGCCTAAAAAGTTAGTATTTTAAGCTCTGAAGGATAAAATATTTTAAATAACATGCAACATAACTATGCTACATAGTTTAAAATTAAACTGTATTGGCACATCTCTTTACTATATTACCTTAATTAAAATTTTAATGATAAGATAATCTTACCTATAATTATATTCTTCTCCTGTAAACAAAAATCCAATGTTAATTAATACAATTTTGGTAAAGTAAATAGAAAGAAGGTTTACCATAACACAATTTACATTGAAAAGTCTTTATATAAGAGTCAAAGTATCAAAATGTTTCTAATGACTAATAAAAAACATCTTCATATTGAATATACCATGTCAAAAAATTTTTACTAAATTTATAAGAGTTTAAACTATTTGATAGAAAGTGTGAGAGTGCAGCTATGTTTAGGTTTGCGAAACTGATTTGCTTGCTGCAAGTTTTTTTCGCAACTCCAGGAAGCGTGTGGTGTGGGCAGAGAAAATAAGTGCACTTAAACTTCACCAAGTTTTGGAGAATTGTGATTGGTTTCCAGGAGACGATTCAAAACCATCCTTGGAGTCCCGGTCCTTCTGGCCAGAGCCGGAAAAGGACGCATTGTAAAAAGGACAATGGAACAACGAACAGGATAATGGAAAAAGTGTAGGGTTGCCTGAGTCAAAAGAAGGAAGGAAAAGAATGCAGCGTTCTCTTGGACTTTGGCATTTTTTTTTTTTTTTTTTTTTTTTTTTGAGGCATAGCACGTGGAGTGCTCCTTTTACTTTTTATACATCTTTTTTGCATATTTTCTTGTCGTTTCTTCTAATTTTGAATATTGTAATATAGAACAGTGGTACAATACTATAATTAAAAGCAATGTAAAGCAACTTGGTGTTATCAATGTCTTCGAAATAACAATGCAATGTACTACACCACAACAGAAAGCATGAATAGAATGTAAACAATATGAGCAATGTATTTTAATTAATCAATGACTCATAAAAAGATTTTAAATTGTAAAGCACATAAAATTACTTCTTAACTCCTTTCACTGCAAAGTTTAACTTAGATACTAAAGAAAGTTTTGACATTGTGCATACTGTTAACAGTATTTTTATAAGTATAAAGTATTCACAAAATATACTACTAAGGTAAAATAGACTTGTTTACATCTACACAATACAAATGTGTATCTGTAAGATAGCTGTGTTGACCATAAAACTTTAATGGACATGCAATACTACATTCATTTTTCTAGGAATAAAAAGGATACCTGATGACTATCCAGTATCCAGTTGATTTTTAACTATCCAGAATTCCATCTGGATTCCTGGTGAAAATTGAATATCTGAATGTCTATGCTGAATTTGCAGTACAGATATCAGGAATGAAAAAAAAATCAAAAAACATACTACTCTCCTCAAACCAATCATTAACAACTATAATATTAAAGAACAAAAATTTAATCTGGAACTGCAGATTCAATGGAGTATCCCTTCATCCCCCTTTCATATCACTAAGACATTCTGCTTCATGAATAATTGACAGAATATCGATGAAGAAAGTAGGAGGGGATAAAGAATCTCAAAAACACATAGGAAAATAATTCCTTCATCTCATTCAGAATTTCCAGGCCCACACAATTTCCATAGCCAGAGTCTCTCCTCTTTTGCTGCCTAATTCAGTTTCAAAGATTTATAAAACTATAATGAATACTGGGAAAAAACAAACATCTTCTATTTTTTAAGGTACAATGTTAACATTTTAAACCTGCTACCTGCATTTGAGAGATTCACTGCATACCCACTAGGAATAGCTCTGATAACATAATTATGGAACATTATTCAGAAAAGTATGTTTGGTATAAACAAAGCTTTCTGCCATTAAAATAATGAATCAGTCACAATAACATCATTTTGCCTCATACCTAATACTGCTTATTAGGGATAAAAAGCAAACTAGAGGGTAAGCTTATAAGTTAAAAGTATATACACTAAATGGTTTGGTTTGGAATGCTATGGTCTACTCTTTTGCAACACGAGGGCTAATGAGATCGGGACCTACAGTTTAAAGCCGATTCCGAACGGCTATGAACATCCATGCCACAGTAGGATTCAAACCCATGAACTCTGGTACCGAAGGCCAGCACCCTAACCAATCGGCCATCGTTTGGCTACACACAAAAGGGATCAACTAAAAACATATAATAAAATGTATTATAACAATACACAGACATATACTTTTTATCAAAAATAAACATTTCTTCTATAAAATTTATTTCATTCTTACCTTCAGAGCACCTATATCTGAACTAAATGTTTTATCTAGAAAGATAAATATTTTGTGGTTAAAAAAATAGAAACAATTTTATATATTAATATTTATATAAGATAAAATTTAAGTAATATAAGTTAGGAGAAAAACTTACCAATGGCAGTACATTTCTCCTAAAATGCAAAAAATATAACAAATTTTAAAAAAAATTTCAATTAGTTCATAACATTAAAATTTAATTTTTTTAAAAAATTAACTAAATTGTGAGACAAAAATCAAACAGAAATACATACAAACTATTAAAACACAAGTAAAGATGCATACTTTATTGTTTTGAAATAACACACATCAAAAACACAAAAGATACAATAGCAATAATTAGTTACAGATATTTATTTTTATTAAAACTGCCTTTATTTGAAATTAAACAACCTAAATCAATCTTACAATGATAAAATATTGATCAACTACAAAAATCTTTTAGTACTTTTATGTATATGTACGTATAATGTTGTTGTTGTTGTTTTCTTATGACGCTTGGTCAAACCAAGCACGATTGAGCCGGAGGCTATTCTTATTAACGCAACAGGGTGCACCTTTTGTTTTTAATGAGCACCACAATAATAAAAATACAACTTATACTAAAGTGGATCCTCGTAATTTTGAAGCAGGGACCAAGCAGAAGACCCACAGGCTTGACCTGCCACCCCCTGAGGTATTAATTGAGAACTTGGAGGACATTGTGACCATGAACATATTTCACATGCCCCAGACACCTTTAACAAACACAGCAGATCTTAGGCCAGCTCAGGCTCTGAACCTACAACTCCACAGTTATGAGAGTGTTGCCTTTGCTGACTGAGCTACCGTTGCACTACACATAATGTGCATATATATTCCAACAATTGCAAATATTTTAAGCAATGTAATTTACTAATATGAACAACAAATTTTGTTGTTCATATTAGTAAAGTAAAACGTATTAGCTACCGTTGCACTACACATAATGTGCATATATATTCCGACAATTGCAAATATTTTAAGCAATGTAATTTACTAATATGAACAACAAATTTTGTTGTTCATATTAGTAAAGTAAAACGCATTAGCTACCGTTGCACTACACATAATGTGCATATATATTCAGACAATTGCAAATATTTTAAGCAATGTAATTTACTAATATGAACAACAAATTTTGTTGTTCATATTAGTAAAGTAAAACGTATTAGCTACCGTTGCACTACACATAATGTGCATATATATTCCTACAATTGCAAATATTTTAAGCAATGTAATTTACTAATATGAACAACAAATTT
Source organism: Pardosa pseudoannulata (assembly GCA_032207245.1). Taxonomy (NCBI): domain Eukaryota; kingdom Metazoa; phylum Arthropoda; class Arachnida; order Araneae; family Lycosidae; genus Pardosa; species Pardosa pseudoannulata. The sequence continues at coordinate 69,810,806 of CM063505.1, read as the reverse complement.
TGTACAGTGTACTTCTTTTATATTTATGAAAAAACTACATTTTAAAGTATAAAAGAAAAACATTTAATTAAAAATAATGACATTTAAAGAATGCATATATATTATACAAATATATACATAATTGAAAGCATGTAAAGTAAAAAATTTATGAGGTATTTAGATATACCGAAATGTTATACTTTGTTTTTAACAGATTTCAAAAAAATCATAGAAAGTACACTACAGTGTGTACCTTATTTACTTTGAATACCTGTATAATTTATTTTGAATATGTCAATTATACAAGGTTAATAAATTTCAAACAGATAGAGAAATTACATGAAAAACAGAAAAATAAGTATAAATATAGAATGAATGTATACAAATGTTAGAGTTATTTACTTAAATGTTTGTACATACCATTAGTTTATTCACTTGAGCTGATATCTTTAGCAATTCAAAATCTGAGGAATAAATTATAACAGTTTGCTAGTGTAGACAAATCATAAAATATTTTACTGTTGATTTTCATTTATTTATATTTTTATAAGTTTTTATCTATAAAAGCTGTCATTCCTAATAAAAAAAACTTACCCCACTGGCTTATATCTGCTTGAGCTGCAATATCCTTAAATAAAGAAAAAGCCATGAAAGTTATGTATACAATATAATGTCAAGTTAAATATTTTAAAACTTAAAATATGATAATATTATAAAAATATCAAAAATTAATATTACTGAAAAAGCAAACAATATTTCATCAGATTTCTACTTTCTAAATAACTGAATCATTATTTGACTTACTTTCTTTTTAGCAATTACAAAGTCTTTATCATCCTTTACGTCTTTCCTACTACTTGTCAAATCTTTCACAGTTCCTTTTTCAATTTGTACTTTGTCTTTTTCAGTCAGTGTTGAAGTAACTTCTAATTCTTCATCTGATTTTTTGCTTCTTTCAAACATTCCTTTCTCTTTATCAATCTTTCTTCTCCTGTCTCTTTCAGTTTTTCTTTGGATTTCTTTACCCTTTTTGGGGTATTCTTGGTTTGATTTTCCTTGGTCTACATCCACTTTCCTTTGATCTTCTTCAGTTTTTTCTATAACTTCACTTTCATCCTGGACTTTTTTAGCCTCGCCTTTATCTTCTTTTTCTTCATCTGAACCTTCACTACTTTCGATAAATTTGTGTTCATCAGTACTTGTCTTTTCCAATTTTTCAGCAATACAGACTACAATATTCAATAAATTTTACAAATAAACAATGAAATTAGACAATAAGAAAAATTTTACCTTTTTAAATCTAAAACAAAAATATACAAATCCATAAAATTGTATTATGCTATTTTGTAAGTGATTGTATACAGTGACTTTAGCTTACATTTTACACATTGTTATTTAAGAAACAACTCTTTAGAACTGATGAAAATGATTATATGCTTAAACAACAATGGGCTGATATACACTCACCTGTTTTTATGCAGTCTTTTTTAATGCAGCTTATTTTTTCAGTGACTTATCATGGAAAAAATCCATTAAATGGATATAAACAGAGAATGTAGATGTACAACAATCAGACTCTATCTCCTTTCTCTTTACATGCATATATATATATATATATAAAATACATCAAAATTATTTCACTTTAATATTTCCTTAAAAATCTCCTTTCCCATTCTGATTTCTTAAAATCTATATTCCCTGCCTCAAAATATCTTAATCAAAGGAGTGTCCTCAACATAAAATTCTTCCAATACATTTTCCAAAGTTTTCTGTCCAATACACATGTAAATTTTCTGTCCATTCAACATGCTTTCTAGCTGTAGCTGGCAAATGTCTCGGCTTGTTTCCTGATCTAACAATTAAATTCACTAAGTTTCTTGTCCCTTGGGAAAATTCTATCTAACTTCACTCTTGGGTACACCTCTGTTCGAGCAAAGTGTTTTTTGTGTCTTTCTCTTGTCTGTCATTGACTGGTAAAGATCTCATTTTTAGCAGGTAAAGAATAAAGTTTAAGTTTAGCTATGAACTGTGCCTGTTCTTTTTACCAAAATGGCTTGACTGCAATTTACTTAAATAATCTAGTTGCTGAGGCTTCTCCTTGACCAGCAGCCCAGGCAAGTAAAAAGAATAGGGGCTATAATTTCAAATGTGTCCAGCAGTTATATAATTTTTGGATTACACGCACATATATATATATACTTACAAATATCTATATATATTTACATATTTCCTTGTTTAGAAAACCAAATTCTAGCTACATTAAGTGATTTGTTACGTCATACTTTTTTTTAATGTTCCTATCAACCAGATAATTATTTTTATATGTGCTACAAACAACATATTTCACAGCTATATATGAAGTTTCAGGATACTTTTTATGCAATTTCTTTTATAGAGCCCCTATCCCTTGCATAAAAATATATTTGAATGTATTTTCTTATACTGATGATAATAATTACCATTATCAGTATCAAAATATATGAAAACTGTCAATGATTTGCATAACCAGATATGTGTAAGATGTTTATGATGCCTACAGGAGAATCCCTCCAATTTTTATCATCTTTGGGAAGTAATGTCTTTCTTCTGATTCTAAATCTTACAGCAATCTGCCACCCTTTCAAGCAAGAGGTAATTTAAACAAAAATTTATCCTGCACATTCTTATAAATTTATACAAGAGAATGTTTGGAGCACATACCATGCTCAATTCTAAAATTCTTTTGTGAGAAAAATCAGTTTACCATTAATGCTTTTTTTTTTTTTTTTTTTTTTTTTTAATATAGGCATTAAAACTGCAGAAAAATTGTTTTACACATGCTTTAATGTATTTATGTGTCTAAATTTAATTTAAAAGTTGATTTAAAAAAAATCTATCAAAAGAAAAGTTGTGAGAAAATTATTTAACCTAAACAAATAAACTTTTTATTAAAAATCAAATTGAAACATTAATGTTCTAAAAATGGAACAAACCAAAAAACATAGAAATATCTTTCTTTGAAATTTTAATATATTTCATTTAAAAGAAGTTCCTAATTCTAAAAAAATTGATGTGGACACTGCATGACAACATTCTATGCTTATTATATTATTCTTTTTATGCTGTATAATGTATCATCTGAATTATCATTTGGACACTTTCTTCAAGATTTAAAGTGAGTTTTTTCTTCAAAGTAACCATATTGTCTAAGTATAGCTGAAGTACTACCATCTGTACTATTCTCAATATAATGAACATTAGTATTTATTATACTGAGACTGACTATTAACATTGTAGTCCTAATACAGAATTTCAACATTTTATGGCTTATCATTTTTCAGACATGCTCCACAGAGTTAATATACATACTATTGGAATTTTTCATTACATAGATTGTAGATTGCTATAAAAAGGGGGGGAACAAACCTAAATGTTATAATACTAGTAAATAAAAAATTTCAACATTTTATGGATAATCATTTTTGAGTTATGCCCCACTATATTAATGCACATTGTAATAAAAGTTTTCACTGTATAATGAAAATTTATGCAGATTGAAATCAAAAGGAGAACTAGATGTTATGTTAGACCTAAACGCAAAATTTCAACATTTTATGGCTAATCAATTTTGAGTTATGCTCCACAACATTAATACACATTATATTGAAATGTTTAATAATATAGAGTGCAGATTGCAATCAAAAGAGGAAGTCCAAAACTAGACATAACAGTCTTAAATTTAAAATTTCAATATTCTATGGTTTGTTGTTTTTTAATCATGCAAAGTACATACATACTTGCATACATACACAAGTTAAGATAAAAATAGTCACAACCGATTCAGGAAGGGTCTAAATGTGTATTTAAAGTTCCAAGATTAAAATTTCTTTGCACATACATACTGAACATAACACAGAAACTTGTCAAAATTAATTTTGGAACAGTCAAAATGAGTAATTTTATTGAATTCTGAACACCAAAATTTTTCATCATTATAATGCTTTCTTTACTGTATACAAGGAAATAAAATGACATGAAGAGTATTATCTAGCCATAGTTCAACATTCAAATGATTAAAACTGATTTGTTGCTTGGATTAATATAATGGGTGTACATCTGTTGAAGTAAAATTCTTTTTAAATTTAATTTTAGGTATTGTTTTATGTTACATAATATTATTTTCTACTAGTTTTATGACTTATATTAGTTTTGGTCAGTATAGCATTTTAAAATTCTAAAGCTTAAAGCCTAAAGTGATATTTTTAAAAAAAATTAAGAATACATCAATGATATTTTGAAATTATTCATTCAGTTATTGTAAACTTTATATTATATATTAGACAAATATATATTACTTTTGTGATAGCCTTTATAAATGTTATGTGTATAATATAGTTATAGAAGATAGTGATATTTTCTGCATGGGTAAAAGAGATTCATTCAAATACTTTATTACACACAGAATCAACATAGAGAAGCACAGGAATACAATTAATTAAATCAAAAAAAGATATTAAATAACAGATGGTTCAACAGTTTTTAAATACTTGTGTACCATAAAAGTAGTAATGGAGGAAAAAGAGGAATGACAGGCAGAACCTAATTTTTTTTAAATTTTGCCTATTAATAAGTAAATTAAACCACCTTGGTATTGTAGAATAATCTAACAATGTTTTTCTAATAATAGGTATTTTTAAACACCTGATTTTCGATTAAAAAAAAAGAAAATAAAGAAGATGTTTTTATACTTAATAAGAAATATTTAGGATAACATTTATGCTTTGAAGACATAAAAGATGTAATATTTTACATGTTTAAAATATTTCATACAAGTACTTAAAAATATTTCCCTAACAAGAAATGAAAAATGATGTTTAAGTAACTATGGTTGAAAGTAATATAATTTTAAAAAATAATATAGTATCAATTAAAAAATTTAAAAAAAAAATATTAACATTAATGTTTTTACTGGCTTTTTTAAAAACATAGAACAAATACTTGAAAAAAAAGTATAAAACAACTAATATTACATTGGGAAGATAAAACTGTCTATTTTTTATTTCCATAAGAGCAAACTATGCACCATTTAAAATTAGTAATATTAGAGATAAATTCCTTTTTATGATTCCCACTGTGAAAATCATAATGTTTTAAACACAAGTTGTCCCAATCTTTTCTCATTGTGATAAAAAAATTCATTAGCTTTTAAAGGTATTTTTTAACAGAAAAAATATCATCATACGAACTTAATAACTATTTGTTTAAAAAAAATTACTTACTAGGTTCCATATTCAAATATTTCTAGAAGAAATAAATATTCAGTTATAAATCATTGAATACTACTTGAGAATAAATTTAAACAAATAATAAAATAGTTCTTAAGTATTTTATATAATCATTTATATAATTATTTAAATTACAATGAGTTCAACCCACATATGTAAAATAAAATTTAACATACTTTTATTTCATTCAATTCATCAAAAAGCCTTTCATATTTGGCTGAAAGTTTAATTTCATACTCTAAAAAAACAAATTATTTTTTAGGTAACAATATATAAATTAGCAAACTTAAATACAATATCAATAAAAAAAATTAAACATAAAATTTTTGTTATTCATTCAGACATAAATATAAGATACAGTAACAGCCAAATTTCATCTGAAGATAATTCGTGACAAATTAATAACATAATTTTTATACTTTTTAAACTTTAAGGTATGTGATGTGTTATATTTTTCAAATACCATAAAGGCAATTCTATAGTAACACTAAAAGTGTTGCCTCTAAAAAGATATTTTAGTACAATTTATACCATAAAGATTAGAAAAAAAATTTGATTTTTATATAGACTGACAACATTTTAAAAGCAATTTTTTTATTGAAAGTTCAAACTTATCCTACAAATACAGATAAATTTATATATCTGTATAAGATATAAAAATACTTTACTATAAAAATACTTTACAGTAAACACTTCAAAACTAGTATATACTAAAATCTCAGTTGCCAGTAACATGTTGATAAAAATATTACTAGCAGTAGAAATGAAGACATTATTTATTGTTTTTGACTTCAAAAATTGGAATAACTACATACAATAATTTCAACAAGTACCTTTCTTTTTGCGTTTCTTATGCTTTACTGGGCTTTCATCTTTGGTAGGCTTTGCTTCCATCCTTGACTCATCTATAAAAGTAAACTTCTCTTATAAATACTTGAACATGAACACTAAATATATAAATTATAATCCTGAAAGAATAAAAGCTTAAAATACCTAATTTAGTATAATCAGGTAATTCTTGGTCTTCATCTTCACTTTCAGTTTTTAATATTGCTTCAGACTAATAACAAAAAATGTAAATATATTATAGATATAAAACTTAATTTACAATTTTAGATAATTCTTTAATGCATAGAAGCTTAAAGATTAAAATTAAAGGCTTCAAAATTAACCATAAATTTATCTCAAAATATAATTTCTCAAACTCAAAAATTTACAAAAATTAGGAATAAAAAAATTACATGTATTAAAATAATTTTAATAGAAAACCTGATAATGTTTTAAATTGTTATTTACCCCTTTATATAATTTGCAATTCAGTATCATGGTAGAAACAAAGGAAGGATAAAATCTTCTACAGAAACATAAAATCAAATAGATTTAAAAAGCATAAAATTGCTTTCAGTCTCTTCTCTTTTAATATGTTACTTTTTCCATTACTCATAACAGTACCTGTTATTCATTTTGTATGAATTCAAGATCTTAATAAAGAAACTTCAAAATCAGGATGTTAAAGAAATGTCTTTTATTTAGTATATGGAAGTCTGAATTTTGTTTGAAACAAGGCTCATGCAATCAAATCTTATCCCTGTCCATTACTGAAAAAAGAAGTATAACAGTAAAGAGTAAGAAGTGTGTGATTTTGACAAGTCTTTTTATAAAATAATTATACGACATGCGTACATAAATGTATACATATGCTCAGGAGTATCAAAGTTTTAATTGTGAACTAAGAAAAAAAAATCTAAAATCTGGATAAAATTTATTCTGCATTTTTATTCATCCGTATATACATAGTGTTGTATAATACAGCTATTAATGTTGATTTGTGTAACTGATGATTAGTGTACATAAAGGGAAAAACTAAATATATTCAGAAAAACTACTAAAATGAAAATTTTTACAACACAAGAGAAACTCTATGATCTGTTTAATAAATTGTTTCATTTAAAACTTTATTAGATGTGCTTTAGTAGGTAGATCCAGAAAGTATGTCATAAAGGCAATCAATTTGTTAAAAGCTGAGGCTAGTAAATTTCGCCTAATAATAAATGACTAAATATAAATGGGAACTAAATTTTTAGAAACTACCTATAACCAATTTAACCCCTTACCATTCATCTTGAAAATTATACCTTTAAAAAAGTATCACAGTTCAAATATCTTGATACCATTGCCTGCAATAACAATAATTTGACTTTTGAAATAAACAGAATAGACTATATAAGGCAAACAGATGTTATGATCTTAAAAATCAATTTCTGTCTTAATAAATCAGCCCTAGCACTAAAATTAATATACATAAAACCCTATCACCATTTACCTTATAAATAGTATAAGCAATTAGTATACTATTTATATTATACTATATTGAGTGCAATCTATGATACTTTATGGCTGTGAATGTTGGGCAGTGACTAAATCTGTGAGAAACAAACAACTGGTCTTTGAGTGCAAGATTCTAAAATAATATTTGGTGCAGTGTGAAAATAGTGTTTGGAAATAAGTGTTTAGCTTTAAAATCTGCTAAAAATAAAAACCAGACATTGATAAGATCATAAAAAGTCACAGGACTCGGTGGCTAGGACATTTATTCAGAGCTGATAATACTAGCCAAATAAAAAAGCTTCAGTTCACCAAATCTATGGGAAAGGCAAAGACCACCACCAATTATGTAGCTGGACTCAGTTGAAAGAGACTTAAAAAACTTCCATAAAGAAGACTGAAGGGACATTGTCTTGGTTAAGACCAAATAGTGGTTTGGAGTGCTACAGTCTACTTTTTGCAACACGAGGGATAATGGGACCGGGACCTACAGCTTAAAACCGATTCCGAACGACTAGGAACATCCATTCCATAGTGGGACTCGAACCCACGAAATCTGGTACCAAAGGCCAGCACCCTAACCAATCGGCCATCATTTGGCTAAATGGTGGAGACTGATTGAAATGGCCTTGGCCTGCATTGGGCTGTAATACCTTAGAAATAGATGGAGAGTATGCATTAATGAACAATCAATTAAAGAATCTGACCAATTTTTACATCAAACTAATTCTTTCCTATCATTACTGCTGAATGATGGGCAAACACTTATAACTGTGTTTTAGTACCCAAGTCTATGAGTTTGAATTCCACTACTGGCATAATGGCTTATAGCCATTGAGAAATGGCTTTAAGCAATAATTTCACTTTCTAATTAGATTCCATATTGCAAAAAAATCCCCACAATACTAACAACTCCAAACCCAAACCTTTGTTTACATATTTTGTATTATTCTAAAAGCATTTACCTTTAACATTGATACATCAGAAGAGAGACATTGTAGTTCTTGAGCTAAAAATATACAAGAAAAAACTTCCATTAGTTGATTACAAAATTAAACAAAAAAAATACTAAAACACATAAATAAAAAAAAGTTTACACACTTGCTTCATATCATACTGATATGTGTCTTCTACAAATAAAAATCATAATTCATCCTTTAAAAAAATAATTTTTAACAAGTAGCATTTACTTATTTTTTAATATATAGAAACAGACTATTCATAAACAAAAGTAAAACAAATTACGAACCTAATTTTTTAATTTCTTCGTTGGATTGTATCTACAAAATAGAAATTAATTACAATTACCTATATTGATAATCATATATTATTTGCTTCCAACCTTAAATCAAATTTTAAGTAATTGATATTTCTTGGTTTTATTTATCTTAATGAAAATTCTTTTTAATTCCAAACAACCACACAAATGTTTCAAATTATTTATATTTTTAATTCTAATACTGAATAAAATAAATACAAAATAATAATGCTATATTTATTTTTCTATAATATATGCATTTTCAAAATAAAATTTTATAACCATTTTTTTTAACCCAAGAGAAGTCTGTGAAATACACTTAGACTTTTTCCCCCTAGCTTTGTATTCTGCATTTTCTTTTGTTTTGAATTATTTTTTAAAACTCATTAGCTAAATTTATAAGAATGTACTATTCTTAAAACTTACCATGACTGAAGAATTTTGTGCCTTTACATAATATAAAATGATTCACCATTATTATTAATAATAAAGAGGAAAATTTTTTCCATATAGACATATTCATATTAATCATTAATGAAAAATCTTACATTGATGCTATACTAAAAAACAAACATTTTTTAAAATTAAGTAATAAATTTAAGATCACAATTCCCCTTGAATTAAGTAATGATATGCTGAACATCTATTTAAACTTATTTTATACTGATTTTATAAAATTTTAAACTATCTACAATATTAATTATTAAACTCTAAAATCCACTAATTTAACTCATGAATAAAATGAATTGAAACAGAATTTTTAAATAATAACTTACAGAAAGCTTCAAATCTGCAATCTCTTTCATAAATTTCGTTTCTGAAACAAAATTGCACTTATTTTAAGAAAAATATTACTTACTGAATATGATTCATTTTGATTTTATTAAAATAATAATAAACAATATTAACTTTCTATTTAAATTATACTACATATTTCAGGAATAGAAATATGACCAAGACATAAAAATTAGTAAATAGTATAGAAAATTATAGTTAATTAAATTTTTTCCATTAGTATAGAAAATAAGTACTTCTAAAGAAATTATAAAACCATTCAGTTAAGTACAGTAAACTTTTATCATAATTTATTGAATTCAAAAACAGTGTTGGTAGAAATTTAAAATTTTTTAAATCATATCAATCTTATTTTTTTATTTAATACAGATTTTATTTAAATTTTAAAAATTTTATTAAAAAAATATTTTTACAAATTAAATATGACAAATAAAACTTTAGTTTATGATTGAACTTTTATGATTAACTATTAAGTTTCGGTTATCTCACTTTTTTTTAATGTGCAATTCTGTTTTCATATGACAAATAACGTATTAAATGTATGAAATATGATTTTCAATCTTTCCTCAAAAAACTCTTATAAACTGTTCATATTTTTCTTTCTCATAAATATAAAACTTTTTATTTATCAAATCCATCTTATAGCACTATTATTTAAATAAATATAAAAACAAATATAAGTAAAAATATATTTATTGATTTAATGAAAAAAAAATAGAAACACCAAAAATATATTTCTCCATGCCCTAAAATATTTAGATGAAATTTTGAAGAATAAAATAAATCAAGCTCTAAAGTAAGTAGCAATACCAATGAAAATATTACAACTGCAGATTCAAAAGCTAAAATTAATCCTTATTTAGTTTTAATTTAAAACATAAGCTCATATGCTCTTTTAGTTTCCTATTCTATTTCTAAATACTGATTCACCTAAACCAAAGGTGGAAAAATTTCTTTTAATAGCAGTGGAGGAATCAGTACCTGTAAACATATATTAAAAATAAATGTATGCTTAAATATTTTTTAAAAAGAAATCCAGTAATTTAAATCATAATTTAAATCAGGATCTATAACTAGGTAATATAAATCTACCAACCTTGTTCAGAAATATACATAAAGTATTTTATTCAAATTATAATTTATTGCATTTGAAATGATATAAAAGAGAGAGAAAATATGTAACTAGTCACTAAAAATTAAAATAATTTTAAATTTGATTTTTCTCTTTCGAAAGAAAGTCTTATAAAAAACATTTATATAACTTATCAAACAAAAATTTTTTAATTGTTATTTTACAAAACATTCTTTTGAAAGAAAGAAAAAAATCAAATTCAAAATCAGTTTAATCTTACTTTACATTTCTTTTTTACAAAATTTTGTCTAGTAAGTAATATAAAGTAAGATTAAACTGATTTTGAATGTTATTTTTTTTCTATCAAGTGTGGTAAAAAAACACTTTTTATATAAATTTTGTTAAGTAATATAGACATTAGTTTAACATTTTAACTTAATAAGATTTTAAATTAAAAAATGTATATAGTCTTAAGTTAATTTTTTAAAAATAGAATACAGGAATTTTAGATACATAAAATAATGATAAATACCTTGAAGTCCTGAAACTCTTTCCTAACAAAATAGAAAGATTAAAAAGATATTATTTATAATAGTAATAACAAAATAAACTTGTACATTTTTTATATTTATTAAATTAAAGCTGACTTTTTAGAAATATTTGAGGTCAAAATACCTTTTATTTATATTTCATTTGTGCCTGAAATTCAACCTACTTTTCATATATGTATTAACTCTAAAATATTGTTTTATTTCCATATGTTTGTATAAATTTACATTAATACTTAAATGTTGAGATTTTAGTCTTATAATTTTGTAACACTATAAAAGATAAGTTCCTTCAAGTACATTTCTTTCAAAAAACTATATGACAAGCTTTAATAAAATATATTATTTTACTGTTTTCTCAAGATATAACAGAAAGAGGAGAAATTATCAGAAAACATTGTTCAAAAGTTATTTGTGAGAATAAAAATTCATAATTTAGTAGAGTAAATATCTTGAAATGCATAATGTGGCAAAATGAAACTAAAATATTATATATTGATTAGAGGCAGATTTACAAATATGCTGTACCATAGACTGAACCAAATTACCACCTATGCTATATTTCTTACAAAACTAAAAATAGGCAGTAAAATAAGATATGCAAAAGCTATGTAAATGATCATTAGAATCACATAAAATGCAACAAAATATAATATTTTGTATTATCTGCCTAAATGCTTTTATCACCTACTATTTGTATGTGTTAGATCTATAAATTAGGAAAATAAAAGAAATAAAAACAATAACAATAATATAATCTGATTTGAATGTATTTGAACATTTCTTTTATTCTAGTTGAACTCTGATATATGAGCATAGGTTTATAGTCACAGAGAACTATATAAATAAGAAAACCTATAAACTTTCAACATAGAAAGAATTGCCCCTAATGAAACACTTCTTCCAGAGGAAACATGCTCAAATAACTTGAGATGAATAAAAGGAGGTTGTAATAAAAATTATGCTACAAACACTGTGGCAATATGCTTTTGTACAGCCACTACTAAGAAATGAGCAGAGAGATAAGAAATTTGGGGAAATTGATATTTTTCAGCAGGTACATTGCAGACTATAGCCTATTTATCCTATAAAAATCTGTCATTGGTGTTAATAATGGATTAATATTAATATTATTACATATGTCTGCCATTATTTATTTTGATTCATTATAGAATCTTTGCTTATGCATATGAAAAAAGAGAAACATGGCAGCCAAATTTCCTATGAATTTATCAAACTACAAGAAAATAATTTTTTATTTTAATCTAGAAAACATATTTTTTTTCAAACTTAAGTTTTGGGAAATTATTCAGATGCCTAAAAAGTTAACTACTAACTAATTTTACAGAGAAGATGAACTAAAAAAATTAAAATAAGAAACAGAAAAAAAAACAGAACTTTAGTTAGTATACTACTAATTCTGCAAAGGTTAAGATAATTTAGAAGGTTACTGTCTAATGAAAATCCATACCATTTAGAATAAAATTTCTTATTTAAGTACTTAATTGAAAATGAAATAGTGAAAGTACTCACAAAATTTGCTATCTTGTCTATAAGCTGAGAAATCAATACATGAAACTGAAAGAAAATATTGTATAGTATTATTTTACCTTTTGAATTCAATCACAATAAACTATAAGACCACATTTTTATATTTTTTAAACATCAGTTTCTTTTTAACAGAATCAGAACATAAAAAACACTTTATTTTTTTTTTAGTAATTTGTTATCTCTAACTATTTACTCAAATAGGACGATGAATCCTAAAGTTTGCCCTCTAAGTTATATTAATTTACTTTAGAGTCCTCTAATTTACAGTTTTTATACAAAATACAAAGGCATAGCTAATTATAATTAATTGCAAATAAACAACTTGTTAGTTGTTTAAACAGAAAAAAGCTCACTTCTGAAATTTCATCTTCCACAGCATCTAATCTCTTATATAATGTTGTTGCATTCCATTTAATACTTTGTTTTTCATAACCATCTTCAGCATGATGTTCAGTAGAACCTATCATTAAAAGATATTTTTCAAGTGTGAAATGGGTTATAATTTAAAACAAATATCATGCAAATTACTAAAATCAATGCTTCTAAAAAATTTTACTACTTTATTTTATTTTAAATTAAATTGTGCTATTTACCTACTATGTTTTTTGAAATTAGGGATAGTTAAAACATTCTATGATGGGCAGTGTGATTCGTAGACCACTGGCTGTTTATATGTGAATTAAAATTAGCCACTTTCTTCTTCAAACCTTATGTTTGGTTATGTGTTGGTTGATAATAATTTCACCACTCTTAAATTTGGTCATGTGCCATCTTTCACCCTGCTGGGATTGGCCCTGATGATTGGTGCATATTGATATTTTATGACCGAAGTAAATAAATAACATATTTAACTTAACAGAAGTTTCTTTAAGCTGCTGCTATTTCCAAAAGAAAACTCATTCCATTCCCTTTTCTTACTTTATATGGCATTTAATTCCTCAGACTTCATTGTTTAACTGCAGTTTTATTGAATAATTTGTTGCATTAGAAAATAACATATTTGGATTCATATTGCAATGTAAAAAGCAGAACCTATTTAATAGTAGAGAGAAATATAAATGGATCCTAACAATCAATATGCCATTGCTTCACAAATTCATTAAAAAAATATTTAATAAGATTAAATACTTATAAGCCAATGTTGCACACTATCCATGACTTTCCTGTGATCATCATTTACATGCTTATCACAAAAGCAATAAAAGTACAAAAATGGTAAAGAAAGGGAAAAAAATTTTGTTTCATTAGTTTAGAAGCAATTTATTGATCTATTACACCCTTTTATAAATTGTCCTCCAGTAAAAAATACTTGATTAAAATAACGAACATCTTGCAATAGACTTGGTGGAATGTATCCTGGTACAGGTAGTTAAGGAAAGATACTTTACATGAACTTCTAACTCTGTAAAAAAATACTTTTCCCATTTTCCATGGTCTTAGAACCCATGTATCAAAAAAGTAGATCATAGTGCTACGAACCAAACCCTTTATACATAGTATATTTTGATACCATGAGCTGCAATAGCTCAGTCAACATTATTGATCTTATATCTGGAAGTCTGTAAGATCAATGCTTAAACTGGTCAAAGTTATACCATGTTCATTAATGGCCGCTGGAGTACGTAAAATAGATTCATCATCACAATATTCTCCAACTTCTCTAATAATATCTCTGGAGGTTGCAGGCCAGACCAGGGTTTTGTTTGGTCCCTGCTACTAAATTATAAGGACTCAATTTGTTTCTGTTGCTCTAGGAAGTAATGCTGGCTGCCTATATGGTGTTCCCTTAATAAAATGGTCAACAAATTGTACAGCATTATATGGTGAATGCTTAACGGCCCCTGTGTTATTAAAAAATTATTTTGATACTGTTCTGTAAATCTGCTATATAAACATATACACTCCCTCTTTTGACTAATAAAAATTTGAATGCACAATGGTTTCACCTACACAAATCTTATACCTTATTCTTATAACATTGTAGAATAATAGGAGTAGTGACCATATAATAAAAATACTTACAAATTCTATTGATAGCATAAATACATAATTCATAGAAATATATTATTCTTCCCTTATGAAACACATATATATTAAATACAATAATAATCATAGAATTTTAGTACATTCAGAATCAATGGACAAACTAATTAAAAAGAAATTATGCTTTAAAATATAAGTTGTTTGAACATAGTATATATGAGACATAGTTAATCTATTGTACAATTTTTTAAAATATCACCTTTTATTCATTCACTTTTTATTTCAAAGTTCATGGTATAACTGCCTACAAACTACATTGAATTCTGTATATTTTTATAAGGGGATTTCTACTATAAAAATACCTTTACTACTTTATCCTTTCTTTCTTATTATTGTAAACACAGTGACCACAAAATCCAGGTAAAGAACACCCTGATATTTCCCTAATAATTTTCTGAAAATTCCCTGACATATTGTAGTCAAAAGGCATTTAAAAAAAAAAGTGCTAAACTTTGACCCAGCAGATGTATCTCATAGGGGTGAAGTTCATCATTTTTTGAATTTATATAAATAAATTGTATAATTTTAGGTATATGCTTACATAATATTTCTATCTGGATGTACTTAATGAGTTCACTCTCTTTGTAAGGTAGTTGAAATTCTAAAAGTCAAAGACATGTGTATCTAATCCCTATGCAATGGGTATATACAGTCAAATGAAAATCACATGTAAAAGAATACATACATTAATACAACTACATTCAAACTTATTTTGAAAAGCCGCTAAATTTTAAAAACTGTACATAAATCAGTTTGGTTTGGTTTGGTTTAGAGCACTATGGTCTACTTTTTTGCAACACAAGGCTAATGAGATCGGGACCTACTGCTTAAAGCCAATTTCGAATGGCTGCATGCATCCATGCCACAGTGGGATTCAAATTCACAAACTCCAGTACCAAAGGTCAGTACTCTAACCATTCGGTCATTGTTCGACACCATAAAGCAATTAAAAGTAAAATATTTATAATATTTTTGTAATGGGTTTTAACTTTTATAGTTTTGGTGTACAAAGTTCCAAGCAAAATAAAGCCTATAATTGCTATGATTTTTTTTATTATTTCATACAATATAATTGTGTTTTTATATTATTATTATATAATTTGAAAAAAAATTTTTTTAATTACCAATGTAAAAGAAATAAGAATCATATGAAGAATTATAGAGCTACCTTTATCTTTGGATCCCTTTGAAACTCCACTTGTTTTTGTAGTTTGTAAAGACTCTGCTGAAAGTGACCGCTTTAGAGGAACTTTAGGTTTACTTTTAATGCTTTCAGCTATTACAGATCCTTCAAGACTAAAAATTGGTTTTACTAGTTCTAGGCCTTGTTTCTCAATAACTGTTTTCAAAATATGATACAAAATATTGAAGTTAACTGCTCCAATTTCAGGGACACGTAATGCTAGCTCTAATAGCTGCCGCAAGTTATAATCATTATGATACATTTTTAAAGTAATTATTGATGAAGCTTAACTTCTCTATCTTTCTTGAACTCTTCCTTAAAATGAATTTGATATATGCTTTACATGACCTATAAGAAAAGAAAAGAAAATAAGATTAACTTCATAAACAGTAGAATTCCTCTTTCCTCATTTAGTTTACATTGTAAAAATTAAAAACAAGAATAGAAATTTTTAAGTCTTTTAAACTCTTGCTTAGCCAAAAATTTAATCTACAGTATACCAATGCATGATAAGCAAAATTATCTAAATATGATATGTGACTACTTAAAATAAAGTTTTTTGTTTACTCATGTCTAACTCTTATCCATCATTGTATTTTGATTAAGCTAAAAATTATTTTACCCAATTCTAAACATAAAATTACTGAGTTAGAAAGAAAATTCTCTGAGTGTATCCTTATGTTCTTGACAATAAATGCTAAAATTTACTTTATAATTTAAACTGTTCTTTAGTTATTATGTTTAATACTCTTTCAAGTGGCATACAATTTGACAGTATCATAAAAAAATTATTGATTCCTGGATAAATAATAAAAAATAAAGCATCATTTTATTATTTGAAAATACAAAGGAAAATCAAATTCCTTTTCCCTTTCCCCAAAAAAGAAAGAGGTAAATATGTTACCCCTTTTCAATTTTTTTGTTGAATGATTTCTGAAACATTAATTTTCTAAATATATAGCCTTAACCCTCTGACTGCTCAATTCAAAAAACCGAGATCTCCTTTAATATTGCGTATTTTTTTTGGCAAAATGTGCTTCTTAATAAAGGAAGAAAAATACATGCCCATGAAAATCGTGGGATAAGCAGTCAGAGGGTTAATCTCTTCAAAATATTTTTAACATATTTGTATAAAACCAATCTACTTCTACATCTTTAAAACTTATTTTCTTCAGTTAAAAGTTTTTATACTTCTTCAAGCATGCACTTTTTAATGAATGCATGTAAATTTCTATCAAACAAGCACTGAATTACTGTATAACTATCAGTTCAATTAACAGTTTTATTTTGTTTTTATGTGAGTGAATTCAATTATACATTTCATGTAAGTGCCTCTAATAAACTAAAATCAGAACAGAAATGCATCCAGTTTGAAGAGAAAAAAATGCTATTTTTCTGATACATTGAAACTTTTTTCCCTATTTAATCATTTTTTGACAAATAAAAAAAAAAAAAAAAAAAAAAATGACTAAATAGAGAAAGAGAAGAGAAATAGATATACTTCATAGATACAACTTTAAATAACAATGCAAAATGGAAACAAATGCTTCAGATTGGAATCCCAAGAACATCTAGAAAAATTCCAATTTTAAATTTCAAAGTATGGGTACTTATTTTTAACTATTTTGCTTAAAATATTAACATGTTAAATTTATTTACTATAAAATTGAGATACTAACTGTTTATAGGAAAAATTTTATACCTCAGTATTAGGTTATTTTTATTACAACTCCAAAGAACTGATAACAGAAATTTTTATACAGGTAAATAAATATAAAAGTATATATCACACACTTTTTGACTAAATGAAATTGTTAAAGAATTAAGAATAAAGTATGCCCATATATTGAACCCTAATATTTTAAAGACATTTTTAAAGTTAACACACTAAAGATTATCTAGGGTTTATTTAATTTTTTAGTATAAATGAATAAAAGCAAAATTTGAGAAAATACATGTATCATAGTTCTTGTTAAAAAATTACTTTAATGCGACTTTAAACATTATAATGGAACGTTTGCTATGGTTAAAATAAAGAATTTGAGTAGTTAATTCCCACTAATTTTTTTACAAATTAATAAAATTTTCTCTTTAAATAAATGGATAGTGTTTCAATTATTAAGCAATAGTCCTTAATAGTAAGTAGTGTGCGGGGATAGTGTGCATTTTAATTCTCATCCGTAAAACTTTATTTAAAGGGAAAGTATTTTTTAAACATTTTAATTATCTCTGAAACAAAAATGTGACGAACCGAAGAAATGTCAAATACAAACTAACGATCTTAATTATTATACTAAATATTGAAAATTTAATTTTTTTCCAGTGAAACCTTAGAAAAATTTATACATTACATCTATGCTTTACTTAAATTTACATTAATGTCCAAAAAACTTAAATTAGTATAGTGTTGTAAAATTTCAAAAAAAATTACACTATACTAATTTATAGTTTGTAGACATTAACCACAAAAATATACAAGCTTTCATTTGATTACGTTGATTCTCAAAATTGATAAGAATTAGTTCATGTATACCTTAAGAATTTATAAAGTTTTTTTGACGACACCATTTACTGCTCATTACGAGTGTAGGGAACCAAAACACATTTAAATTTTTGCAGCCCAAATACCGAAACAAAATCGTATTGCCACAAATCCAATTTAGCCTAAAAAGAAAATTAAAATTATAGATATTTAATTGATTTTTTATCTTTACATATCTCTTATTAAATAAAATTAGAAATAATATTATTAAAAAAATATGGCCTATTTCATTCATATGAAATAAATTCTTCAGAAAAGAAATTAGTAATAAGAACAATATGTTTGCAGATCGATAATCTCTGTAGCTGCGACAGAGATTAGCATTAGTAATAGCAATAATAGCTATCCAGAAAACGTACTTCCTTTTCTTATTTTTTTACGTAAATAGTTACGTTACTATGTAAAACATTTATGAAATGATGCTTTTATTATTGTTATTTTAAAAAAGCGTAAATAAAACGTAAAAAAGCAGTGTAGTCTTAAAACTTTTATAAACAGAAATTACAGAATCATTTATAGCGAACATTTTGTAACGTTTCAATTCAGAAAATCTCATAAACCAATATTGTATAAGGCGATTTCACGCAATAGGGCAAATTCTCAAATTATGACAATTCTGGCTTTAGTTTCAAACAGGATGGGCAGATTATTGTTTGTCTATTGGTTGTTGTAAACATGAAAATGATTGGGAAGGGCATTATAGTAGTTCGTGACGTTGCTACAAATTGCCTTATTATAAAAATTCAAGAAATTCACATTTATGTGATGCTTAAGATCTGTGATTGACAAACGATGGCTGAATGGTTAGGGTGCTGATCTTCGGTACCGGAGTTCATGGATTTGAATCCCAATGTGTCATGAATGTGTGTAGCCGTTCGGAATCGGCTTCAAGCAGTAGGTCACTGTCTTATTAGATCTCGTGTAATAAAAAAGCTGAACGTAGTGCTCCAAACCAAACACTAAGATCTTTGTATAAATTAATTTACACAGTAAATCTTAGTACTCCGAATGTACATGAAGGTATTAGTAGTTACTCGGATGAAATTTCAATTTTGAAAATGTCCAATCATATGTCTCAGAGAAAAATGGGAATGGTTTGACAAATGTTTTTGCTTTAAAAATTAAAAATATGCTGAAAAACTTATTAAAAATTTGTATACTGAAAAAGAAACGCTTTGCTCAATTGTAAAATATATTTCGCAATAAAATGAAAGATTATCCATAAGAGCAATACTTTTGATTTTCCCGCAGAAAACAAAAAAATAGTCATTTAATGAAATATTGTTATATATAAATAATGACAAATGATTTACATAATTAATTTGACTTTGTACATTGTTACCATAAAGGGTGTTACTCTATGATTGTCACTTATTTCTTCACTGCAATTGTAACTCTATCTTTTCTCTCGATTCTCCGGCGTGTTTGGAGAACTAAGTCTTAAATAAGTTTTCATAAATTAGGAAATTTATTTATTTTGTACCTTAAGATTGTATTAAATACATTTGTTTTAAGGTTTATCGTCATATTATCAATAAAATAACAGTCATCATGGCGTTACATGTACCCCGTGCTCCCGGCATTTCGCAGATGTTTAAAGAAGGAACCAAGGTTTATGTCCTTTTTACTATTTAATAAATTGATTTCATGGAAATCGTATTGATTGCTTGATTTTTTTTAAATTTTGGAATTTCAAATAACTAAAATACACAAAAGTTATGTGTACATTTTTAGATTTCTCCTAATTTGAGTATTTTAAATTTTATAAATATGATGCTCAATCATAGGAAATTTAAAACTTACGTTACATAAATATCTATTTCTAAAGCCATTAATCTGTTCTTTAAAAAATCAAAATGGTTTAATAATGCTTTTAATTGATAATATTAATTTCTTTTTGTTGAGGACTTTTGAAAATGAATTTATTTAATTACAATCTTTTCTAATCGAGTATAGGCGTGGCGATTAAGTTACTTAGGCAGTAAATCATTATATGATTGATTCAAGAAAAAATGTTAGTGATTTAGTGTGTGTATATATATTATAGGAGGTTATATATGATTGCATTTTCCAAAATTAGTTGTATGAAACATTTTGCTCAGAGTGAGTTAAAGTATGAGTGAAAGTACATCAAAAATCCATTAAAGATTGAATATAAAAAGCTTTCAGAATAGATATTTGGCAAGCTTTAATTGTGTTTTCGAAAGAAAAGATTTAAAATCCAATCAAGTATATTTAATTAAAGTCCTGGCTTTTGTGAATGAATCTAAGTTTTTCTTTCTATTATAGCATTTCCATGGACTTGATGAAGCTGTATGTCGTAATATAGAAGCTTGTGTCCAGTTAGCTGATACATTAAGGACTACATATGGACCTTATGGTAATGTCTAATTTTGTAATATTTTTTGTGTTAATTAGTAAAAATACTGAGTAGGTGCTGCCTTTCTGTATTGGAATCCATGGTCTTGAATCCTACTGGCTGCATGAATGTAGCAGTAGATCCTGTCTAATTTGCCCTTGTTTTACAGAAAATAAATAAAATAGCACTCCAGACTAAACCAAGACAAAATATTTGCTTTTGTGCCTGTCATATATTGATAGACCCAAAAATACTAAATTACTTTTTTCACTAATAATTTTGTTGTTAGATGCTTCAAGTCACACCTAAATATTCTTTGATATTCTGCCCAGTCCCATATTCAGTGCAATTTTTTCTAATGGGTTTTAAACATTTTCTTTTCATAATAAGCAATTAAAAGAATGTTGTTTATAAGACATTAAACTTTTTAGGAAATTTTTACTTTCTATTTTTCATTATTTTTTTTTTTCTAAAAGTAATCTTCTTTGTTCCTTGGCTTATAATTGTGGTAAAAGATTTATTTATAATTTGAAACATCCAAAAAATTGAGATTTTGTGCAATTCCAATTCTTTATTAATTATATCATTAGAAATTTGATTTTGCTTCTTTGTAGCTTGGCTATAGTTGATCAGACTATGCTGAAGTCAAAACCCATGGCACAAACTATAAATTATGAGGTCAAAGTGTGCAGTATTAAAAGTGCTTTTGTAAATTAATAAAATTGATATTCACTATTAATTCAGTATTTAATTAGTTTAACTTCATTGTTATGGTCACAGATATTGCATTCCAGACCTAGGAATACATAACTTATATAACTAAAGAA
The DNA here is from genome assembly GCA_032207245.1 of Pardosa pseudoannulata. Taxonomy (NCBI): domain Eukaryota; kingdom Metazoa; phylum Arthropoda; class Arachnida; order Araneae; family Lycosidae; genus Pardosa; species Pardosa pseudoannulata. The sequence goes on along the minus strand of CM063505.1, from coordinate 69,789,060 downwards.
TAATTGAATTATACATTTTTAAATATAAAATTTCTTAGAATACCTTTTAATTTTTGTAAATCTTTTTCCATTTCATTAATGTAGTAGACATTTAGAGGGTTTGGGGTTCATTTATGGTCAAAAATATAGTTACTTTTTTTCCTCCTTATCACTAATGTTTTTTTTTTTCAAAATTTAATATTTATTGATAAGATTTTTAATATATATATTATACATATATTTATCATAGATTTTATTAAATTGATTTTCTTTAATTAAGTTACAAGTAAATTTAAAAATATTTTAGTTATTTTATCATCTTAAAACTAATTTTTGCTTCTTTTTTAATTCTGTGTGTCTTCATACTCATAAGTTCTTAAAGAATGTTTTATATGATTTATGATATCACAAATTTGTTATTTAAAGAAAAAAAATTTCACATTCACTCATTTCTTTATATTTTATGCATCATTAAATAAATGATTTGGCTTTATGTTCAAGCATAAATTAGTTATAAAAAGATGTTAGCATTATATTAATTTCATTAACTCAATAAGCAATAAGCTGTTCTTATATAGAATACTTAATTCTAAATTTTTTTTTGTTATTTTTCATCTAATTATTAAATGTATTTTTGAGTAATTTGGGCTATAAATGTTGGTCAAGGATATATACCTATATTTTCTTTCCCAGTGTATTTATATGTACACATATTAACACATTTTTAAGGTTTTGATGTATGTTTTTAATATTTTACTTTATGTTATTAAAATCTTGCATGCATTTCTTCATTTGCAGGAATGAATAAACTAATCATTAACCACCTAGAAAAGATGTTTGTTACAAGTGATGCTGCTGTGATACTTAATGAACTTGAAGTAATTATCAAATTTTCCTTACCATTGTGAATGTAATGCTGTGTTTTATATAAGCATTAAACTACACATTTTTGTTTTAATAATTGCAATAAGTATTCTTTAATGTTATTAATAGACCTATTGCTTAGAATAATGTTATATGTAATTTTCCTTAACCTTATGCAGATATATGTAGCATCTCTTTAGATATTTTATATCTAAAGTATTATAAGCATGCTGGAATTGAGTATAATAATAAATGTATTGTGTACTGTTTGACATCAGTTTGAATGATGAAATTAAAATTCTTTTAAATTTGTGTTACCAACAAAGTTGGGTAAATATTATAACTATTATTAAGATATTTTTAAGACAATTGGTGTTTTCCCTAGCCATCTTTCATTAACTTTATTTTAGTTCTTAACACTAAAAATTCTATTTTTAAAATTTATATTATATAGTGTTAATTATTACCATAGATTGGTGTGACTTTAATTAAGTACTACATTCTCTTTTGATTAATATTTATTGAACACAAATAATTTTTAGATACAACATCCAGCAGCAAAATTAATAGTTTTTGCTTCTGACATGCAAGAACGAGAAGTTGGAGATGGAACAAGTTTAGTTATTATATTAGCTGGGGCTCTCTTGAAAAATGCAGAGGAACTTATCAGGATGGTATGTTTCATTTCCTTGACCACAGAAGTAATATAGCAACAACTAATTTGTTTACATTGTTTTTTTTTTTTTAAGCAAATGAATTATTCTATTTATTTCTCATTTATTATCATTTATTTGGCTTGGCAAAAGAGCCGGTAATTGAAAGCTTTCAAACTATAACATCATTTGTGTGTAATTATCATTTTTCTTCCTTCATAGAAAAATTATTCTTAGGGTCTTCATGAAGGATTTGAAAGAGAAATTAATGGTTTTGAGTTACTTGAAATATAACTGTTAGAAAATGCACCATGATTTTATTTTTAAATATGTTCAATTAAACTTTTCTTTTAATATTTTTTAAACCAAGTATTTGTGTATTTCAGGGCTTAGCACCTGCTGAAATTATTCAGGGGTATGAACTTGCTCTTGAGAGAACTTTGGAGATTCTTCCAAGTATGTTGCCATCTAGCTATTTATTTGTTTTTCAATGTATTAAAAAATTCCCATGTTAAACATTTTTTTTTTTGTGTGTGTTATTAAGTGATATTTTTTTATGTTGTGTGAACTCTTCATGAGAACATCCACAATCAAGGAGCATTTATTCTGTGTTACATTTAGCATATTTATATCAACAAAATTAAACTACTTTTAGTAAAGCATAAAATATATAGTCTAATGTGTTTAGATTAATTTTCATTGGGCTCATATAATTGGCATGTTGATTTTTGTAACAAAGTTTATAAATAGTTTTTTGTTTCTCTTTTAGCATAAATTTAGTCTACATATTGTGCAACACTTAATTTGACTTAATTGTTTGTGTTTTGAAATTGAGATATGTATATGTTTACTGTTACAAGGGACCTGCATGAAGTAAACAGATAAATTATGAATAAATGCCATGTTCATATAACAATGCCTGAATAGCATCTGATATTTATTTTTAGATTACACTTTAACAATTACATTCTGTATCATTTCATATTTATGTGAAATTTTGGTATTTTTATATGATTAACTTATTTGAGGAAGTTCTGAAAACTGAAACTGTACTTTAAAAATAAATTATGCATTCATTAAAAGAAATAAAAATAAATTGAGGGAAACTATTTTCTTTTCCTATGTAAAGTCAATAATAATAATAATAATAATAAAGGTTTATGACATAATTTAACAGTTATACAACTTGGTTGCTTAAAAACTTGAATATCAAATTCAATTTACTTAGCTCAAAATCAAATTTAAAAGTAGAACACTATTAATTTTTATACAAAATGAAATTCTGTGAAATTTATCTTTAAATAAGAAAGCAGTTATTTTGCAACATTCCTTCTATTTTTTATTTGTTTCTATATTAAGTATATTTCATGCTTTACTTTTCAGATCTAATGTGCACAGAAGTTAAAGATAGCCTTAATGAAGATGATGTTGTGAAAGGAATTAGAGCCTCTCTCATGAGTAAAGCTTATGGGCATGAAGATTTTCTGGCTCGATTAATTGCTAAAGCATGCAGTATGTAATTTTAAATAGTACTTGTATATATTATTTTATTTCTCATATAAAAGTAATTAAAATTAACTTCTTTTTTTCTCTTATAGTATTAGTGAAACCTGAACATACTACATTTAATGTTGATAATGTTAGAGTGTGTAAAATCTTGGTAAGTAACTAAATATATGTGATATTAAACTACTGATCTCTTTTAAAGTTACTTTTCATAGTCTGTGTTTGCTACTGTTTATTAAAGTGTTTGAAGTATTAATAGCATGTGTTATTGATCCCATTTTGTTTCATTTCCATTGTGCCAACGCAAATCTTGCCAAGCAAACTTCATTGAGGATGAACAATCATTCTTTGTTGCCAATACTGTTATTACATATTAGGAAAAAGACATGACTAATAAAAAATGGCTGTAACTTGTTTTGAAAATGTGGGGGTAAAACATTACCAACTATTATATTCTGTTTGGCATGGGTTGTATCTTTTTTGGGGAACTTAATGAATTGCGTCAGCGAAACGGAAAAGTACCATTTATTTTACAAAACTGATTAACTTTGTTACCAAATGTTTTGTTTTAGCAAAAATGTATAGAAGGATAATAATGTATATAAATTGATAATTAAAGATATTAAGTACAAAAATGTACTATTCAGCTTAAATATTTTAAGAGGAATTGTGCTAAAATATATAGTGCTCCTAAATTCTATTGGATTAGTACTTGTCTGTAAAAGACTATTGGATGTGATGATAGCAGCTCTTAATGTATCAACTGATTTAAATCATACCAACCCTGAATAATTTCCTCTATTTTTTACCTTTTTTAAAGAAAATGTTACTATGTTTCAGACAAAATAAAAGTATGTTTCTTTTTCAGTTTATTTATTTTCCCAGATTTTAGTTTAATTTTCACAATATTGAAAATGATAGCTATAATCCTACATGTCCTCTATTTTTTTATTTTTGCATCAATCTTTTCTTTCTATACAGTTTTAAATTAGGTTGTTTTATATATAAAATTATTTCCTTTCCTTCCTTAGTGGTGAAAAATATGTAAGATTTATGCTCACTGATATGAATATTGTTCTTTAATATATACAGGGTGCTGGAGTTGATGCTTCTAGTATTGTGCAGGGCATGGTATTCAAACGATTAGTTGAAGGTGATGTGCAAAAGGTGGAAAATGCAAAAGTTGTTGTGTATACTTGTCCATTTGATTCTACTCAAACAGAAACTAAGGTAAGTTTTAAAGTTATTTTTTCTGATACTGTATTGGATTGGTCAGCTGTGTTATAAAATATGACTATAAAAGATAAACAGACAACTATGCCCAAACATTGAGAAATAATTTGTCTTTGAGTACCACTGTTACCTTGTTTGCAAACAGCAAAAGTAGTGAGTCATTGCTGCAAAATTTTTGACATGTTTCTAATCAACAAACACTGTCAAATGAATATATTTAAAATTTAAGTACTGCTGCCTTCTATAGCCCTGTATATATTTTAAGAAAATCTAGTTAAGTCAAATGAGTTATTTTTTCATAAAGGAATTTTTTTTTTTTTCAGTGAATAATCATTTAGTTTTAAACTTTTCTTTTCAGTGCCAATGAGTTCAATATTCTTTCAAATTTTACTTTTAAGAAAACTTCAGACTTAATATGTATCTTTCTTCTTAGGGAACTGTTCTTATCAAATCAGCAAATGAGCTGTTGAATTATTCAAGAGGAGAAGAAAATTTAATAGAACAAGTAAATATTTTCATTTAACTTTGTAAATTTGTTTCCATTTTAGTTTATTAGATTTATTACATCTGTGATATTGGATATTAGGTATTGTAATATATTTATGAAATTGTGTTTAACAGAATGTTTACTCTGTTTTTGTCATCTTTGTTTAGTAAATGGAAGCTCTAGTTTTAAAACAGTGTTTAAAAATGTTTATAATAATCTGTTAAAAAATGCATTAGGATTTTAGCATAATTATATATATATATTTGTTATTTTTAAAAAATTTAGAAATGTATATTATAAATGTTTTAAATATTTTCTCTTTAATGATGTTTTTATGTTTTTCTACTTTTAAACCATTCTCTAGTTAATGTTTTCTAACATACTTCATAAAATGTTTTGATTTTACCCATTTAATGTCTAAGGACTCGTAATTTATCCAATAAATTTCATTTTTGTTTTATTTAGTTGGTTAGGTCTTACTATAAATTGGTTCAATTCTTAAGAAACCCTACTAATGAAATTAATACTTGTAGATCTTATTTTATGGTATAGGTTTATTATTTATTTTATGCATCCTTCAGATTATTATATCTTCTATATTATCAGTGTATGTATAATTTCCATTGTTGATAAGAAGTTGGTTGGAATTTGAAAGCCATTTTAAATACTATTAACTAATAAGTTGTCTGCTGTATCTTGAACTTGCCAATCAAAATCACTGAATTTAACACAACTTTGAACACTTTATAAGTCACAGTAAAAAAATAGTATGTAGTATTTAAATTTTAAAAAATTCAATGAAGAGAAAAATATAAAAGACAATAATAGGATGGAAAAAATTTCACATGTGCTGTTTCTGACTGGGATATCTTGTTTGGTGCTTTAATAAATTTATAGTACTGTAAATTTTATATGTAAGTTTTGTTTGTATAGACAGCTATAATCGGTCTGGCAGTATATCAGGTTAGTGTAAAATTAGGGTTCAATTGTTTTTTATGGGCTTATATATGATTAGAAGATATAGATATTAGTAATTTGCACTTAGAGATTGTTTACTTTATTTTTGCTTGCAAAATAAGATTGCTCATGTAACAATTTATTCAATTAAAATTGTAGTATTAATATTTATGCTGTCTAATTATTTTATTATTGTTATCAAATATATATATCTGAAATTAAAATTGATTATTTAATAAGTAAATTGTTTTTTGTTGATTTGAAAATAACATACTTTTCTGCATTTAGCAAGTGAAAGCTATAGCTGAGTCAGGAGTCAATGTCGTTGTAGCTGGTGGAAAATTTGGTGATATGGCTATTCATTATTTGAATAAGTATGGATTGATGGCAGTACGTCTCCAGTCAAAATTTGATGTCAGAAGGCTCTGTAAAACTGTTGGTGCTGTACCCCTTCCTAAAATGGTAATATAATATTTTGATGATCAAGTGTGTGTTGGTGTATTTATTCTTATACAAATGGAATTTTAAAGAAGTTTAGTTTGGTAACTAGGGCATATGTTTATATTAGTTAAAAAAACTGATTTTTTTTAAACTATTATTTATCTTTTGCATAAAAAGAAAGCTTAATTGTGCTTTTCTTTTGTGTGCAGACTCCTCCATCTAAAGAAGAAATTGGTTTCTGTGATCAAGTTTTTGTGTCTGAAATTGGTGATACTGCTGTTGTTATTTTTAAACAAGGTAAATTAATCCTTAAAAAAATTGTTCCTTTTTTATATCTTGCTTTTAAAAAATTATTATTGTATTAATTAGAAAGTTCATCTTAATTACTGGGTTGTAATTTTTATATCTCTCCTTAGAAAATGTACAATCTCGAATTTCAACAATAGTAATTAGAGGATCAACAGACAGTGTTATGGATGAAATAAGTAGAGCTGTAGATGATGGTGTAAATAATTATAAAGCTTTATCTCAGGTTTGTTATTTATTTTTATTATTATTATTATTATTGTTAAGCTTTTACTTACATGCTAGTTTTCAATCATTGATCATTTTATTAATAATTAAAAGTTTTTGTTCTAGGATGGAAGATTAGTTCCTGGTGCTGGAGCTACAGAAATTGAGTTGGCTAAACAAATAGCAAAATATGGAGAGGTAAATAGGCATAGATTTTGCTAGATTTTTTAATTTTAGTGTTTAAGGTTTAGTAGTAAGTTCATTATTTTATCTTTAATTTTCCTACTACTTAAATTTATGTTACTAGTTTTTAAGAGCAGTGTTAGGTTAAGCTTCTAAAGGTTCTTTTAATTACTGTTTTTAAATAAATGATTGGTTATGTAAGCTTTTTAATAATGCTGTGTCTTCATTGCTGTATATGCAAACCCTCCAATTGCTACAGATTTTCTGTAGTCTTTCCAGAAAATATGAGGTAATTGTTGAATTACTGGTAGTGTTAAATTCAGATTTGCATATAGTAAGTTTTTGTATTTTTAACAACATTTACGCCTTAAACCTTAATATTTTGACAGTTTTGTGTATCACCTTCCAGAGGTCTATTGTACCTAACAGTTTTGTGTATAAAACACAACAAATTTTAGTTCTTTTTTTTTTTTTTTTACTTGTGACTCTTTATTAGGGTAAGATAATGAATATCAAAGCAAAAAAATGTTTTAACCAACAATTTATGAAACAAATGCTGTATAAATGCAAAAGTGAAAATGTACTATTGTTTGGAACAAGCTTTATATATTTATATATATATAAAATTATGTACTTCATTGGTAGAGGTAAATTACCAAAAAGTATAAATTAGAAAAAAAAAATATTAATTTTGAATTGTTTTTCTTTTAAGGTAGTAACATGCTGTGGTCTTAAATCTTGCTTTTATTGTGCTTATAACTTTAGACTTATTTTGTATTAATTGAAACAATTCCCTCCATTTTCAGACCCTCCCAGGTCTCGAACAATATTCTGTCAAGAAATTTGCTGAAGCTCTGGAATCACTACCTAAGGCACTTGCTGACAATGCTGGATTAAAGGTAAGTTTAAAAATAAAATTGCTTAAGTTTCAGATTTTGTTAATTTAAAATGTATTGCTTTAATATTATTTTCATCTGTTATAGTCCAATGAAGTTATTTCAAAACTATATGCTACACACCAAGAAGGTGATAGAAGCATGGGTGTTGACGTAGAGGTATTTAGATTTCCATTACTTAATGATCAATTAGATCCTATCATTTAATAGACTTTTTTTACCTTTAATTGCTTCATTACATTTAATGTGTGTGCTTTTTTAAAAAAACTTCTAAACTACTATGTGCTTATAATTAACTAGTGTGTGCAGTGTATTCTGTTTAGGATACAATGCATAATAAATTTCTGATTCTTTTTTTAATAGAATGTTCATGTACTAGAGACCAGTATTTCAATTTATTAAATGTACATACACTAAGGATTATTAAGTATTGTGGACATTAATTAAAACACTGTTGAAAAAGAAGCGTCTTATTAAAAATATTCAAAAACAAAAAGCAATGTAACTTTATTGTAATAAGACAAGCTCCAACTATTGTTTTTGAACAGATAATGAAGCAGTCCAATTTTGTATGACAGCCGCTTTTTATATTCAGAAATCATTTGCACATACATGAAATTGTTATTTTCCTGGAAAGAAATGCTAGTTATCAAGATGTGATAATAATAAAAATAACTGAAAAATACAACCTCTTCTGTGTTGAAAACAATTCACCCTTCTTAAAGAAAGCCAGTTCTACGTATAGAACTGACATCTTTGCCTTTTAGACTTCAAAATATTGTAAAATAGATTTTGATGGAAACATTCTAGAATTCAGATTCAAATAAAATTGTGAACGGTATGAATGTATGTCTTTGGCGTATCTAGGAAATCCTAAAATAGGTGGTGGGGTTCAGTTCGTTACCATTTTTTTCTCAATCTGATTTTTTTGTCTGTTGTTCTCAAATGTGGGTATTTATCTACAGCATTGTAATCCTTCCATGGTCAAAACCAATGAGATCCACTTGTTCTTAACATGCTACTGTATAAAAAGAGATTAATTTAAGTAATATTATAAAGACTATATCAGATACAAATTGTAGTTCTCATGCAACACAGCAGCAATAATTCCCCCATCCCTTATTTTACAGAAAGAAAAATGCAATACACTCTTTACAACTAGTCTTTATAATAAAACTCTTGTTGAATAAGATTATTTCCAATTGCTTAAAATCTGTGTTCTTCAAAGGTTTTGCATATTTGTTGATATGGCTGAAAATCAGTTCTGTTAGCCTGTCTCAATGAAAATACTGCTACAATTTATAAATATATTTTTTATATATATTTCGACGTAATTTAACTATACATTTTATTATATTTTGACAAAAACGTGATAATTTTTCAATATATTAAAAACTTGATTTACTTTTGGAAACAATATTGGGCCCATAGTGTAACTGGAAAGTATATAATCTCATACATGTCATTTAAGACCATTATTTCCTTTATATAGTTTTCTTTATAGGCGCTTTATAATTAACTTGCATATTACAAAGGTTTTCTGTTTTTAGTAGAAATGACCATGTTGGAAAGGGAATGTCTATCCCAATCTCTATTCTGTTGGTAAAATCTTACTATAGACTTAGATAATTATTGAATAGTTGTACATATTCACTTTTCATGTATAGAATATATTGCTTTTAAACTTTTCTCAGCTTGTAGTAAGAATGCTCTTTTGGTGGTTCTTGAAACTATTTTGTAGCTTATTCTATATTCCCATATTCTATAGTGTATTTTAATTCATCTCAGGTGTTGTAGTTTTTAAATAAATCAAATTATTCTGGATTGAATGAATACTTTAGGAAAGGGTAAATTGCAAGAAAATTGTAATATGTTACATTTAATTTCTTTGGAAATGTGTTAACTCTTCCCTTTCTTTTTTTTTTTTTTATACTTAGTGCAAGCTGTCAGTAAGAATGTCAGATTTATTCATTACTGTAATGTGTAATCCTCTGATTTTAAACAACAAAAGTGTTATTTAAAAATTAATTTTCTAAAATAAAAAATTTAATCTGAATATTTATTTTTTCCCTTATTAATTTTCATGAAATTCTTTTTTCGTGTGTTATTGAACTTAAATGCTTCCCTTAGTGATGACTGCTGTAATTATATGTTATAATGAGAATAAATATATAGAGTTATATGCATTAATATATAAAATGATTTTCAGGGTGAAAACCATGGCATTAAAAATGTTGAACAAGCTGGTGTCTTAGATCTGTATATAACCAAACACTGGGCAATAAAAAATGCTGCTAATGTAGTAAATACAATCTTGAGAGTTGATCAAGTAAGTGAAATTATTAGTAAAAGTGATTAAATCATTAATTGTATTTGTTGAAAATATTAACATATTTCTTTAATTGTCTGAGGTATAATTAGTTTTGAGTTTAAGCATACAATTTGTATAAACTAAAATCATTTACAGAACTTGTGTTTTGTGGTATTATGTTGAAGCAAACAAAGCACTCTCTTAGCTTGTAAATTTCATATTATGTAATGTATCTAGAACAATTAGTTATTTCATTGTATTGTTCCACAATATCTAAACTTTAAATATAATATATATATTTAAAATAAAGTACTATTGTTAAAAAGCTTTGGGATGATTCATTATAGAAACATACACTTTTGGGGGTATCGTTCCATTTTTGCATCCAAAATATTAGTGTAGGTAAGTAATAGATTTTAAAAGGAAGATAAGTTTTATAACTTTGCTGTATCTTTAAATGTTTAAATTTTGTACATGTTCCTCATTGTACTATTTAATTTATAATTTGTTTGTTTTGATAAACATAAATTTGTTGAAATATTTAGTATTGATTCCCAAAACATTCCTTATGTTCAGTGGCAAACCAGTTATGAATCAATTAAATGAATATTTTTGTCCACCATGTATCCATGTGATATGTTAGTCTCAGATCTATATGCTCTTTAAAAACTCCTTAAGTGATCCTTAAAATCCTCAGTTATGTTGTATCCTTAATTTTAAAACAAATTAATATATTTTAACATATCTTATTTGAAATATTTTTCTAAAAGTGAAAGCCAAGCTAATAATATTGGTAACATATATATATATATATATTATGACCCATCACAAAAGCAGCAAGCTTATTTTAATTTTGCCTGTCATTAGCCTAAAAGGCAAATGATATATTCGGGGAATTTAAAGGAAAAGTCAAATTAACAACTCTTTCTAAGCTTCCTCAGGTATCAATGAATTGTCTTTCAATCAATTTGAGTCTTTAAAGCTTTAAAAATGATTTCAAATGTAAATGTGTATGTTTTGGTAATGGCAGTTTCTGTATTTTAAAAAATATTTCTAGAAAAAATACATTATCTTTTGTTTGGGGTATTGTGTCAACATTCATTGGCTGAGTTTGATATTCACAGATTCTGTAAGGGCAGAAAATTTTATTGGGGTATCTAGCAACCAGGTGATTATAAAGAAATTCAACAATTCTAAAAATTATCAAAGAAGTTGTGAAAAAATTTAAAAATTGGGGAATTTTCTGCTAGAAAAAAATTTATACAAAGTAAAAACAAAGAATACCAACAATCAAGATTTTAAAAAATGCTGTCCAATCACAGTACATTTAAAATAATGCTTATTGGCTTTTAAATGAGAATATGGTGGAACAGAGAAATCTTTGTAAAATGAAAACAAATGTAAAAAACGAAAATTGGTTAAAAAGCAATTGAAACAAAAAATGTCAATAACCAAAGATGTTTACAGTGAAATTAATACTATCATGGAACAAATTACATCTTTAAAAAATAATGTACAATTTTTAATTAATATATTAGGTTTCATTATTTAAATTTATAAATAATGTATTTGAATTTTAATTGTTTATATTAAAATTTTTAACTTTATTCAGATATATCTAAATATAGTTTTAAAAAAAAATTGTGTATTAAATAGTGTGAATTTATCAGGGAATAAATTGCAAATTTCAAGGAATTCCTAAAAAGGGATAATTTCTGTCTCATAAACAGTATGTCCCTGTTTATGAGACTTTCAAAAATTGTGAAACTTCCTGTAAAATTGTATAATTAAAACTTATAAATCAATTAAATGTCTTAACCATATTTTGAACTTCTCACAGATATTCTAGAAAAAATTCTTTAAAAATTCTAATTTTCAAAAACCTGTATAAACCTTGTAATTTTATTTGAATATTGTTTTCTTTCAGATCATTATGTCTAAACCTGCTGGTGGACCCAAACCAAGAGCTGGTCCAGGCAATGATCCTGATGATGATTGATCAAACTAAGGCAATAGAATGTAAATCAAATATCTGCAGTGTGATAGCTTCATTGACTATTTGGACTCTTGGTTAACACTCATGAAATATTTTTTAATATGTATGCATTTGCTCATGCTTCATCTTAATTTTGACATACCTCTCTAATAAAATTTTGTTTCTTATAGAGTACTGTAGTCCCTTTTTTGAATATTTGAAATGGGTCCATATGTTAGCTTAAGATCTGTGATACCATGAATGAGAATACCCCTATAATCAGTTAAAAGCTCCAGTAATTGTACTATAAATATTTCATTGGTAGGATTTTCTCTCCTAAGGTCGGCTTGACTGGTGGCAAATGGTAGAGTGTTGCACTTCAGAACTCGAGTTTGCAGGTTTGAATCCCACTGCAGGCATGGCCATTCAGAATGAGATTTAAGCAGTAGGCCCCTTTCTCATTAGCACTCATGTGTAAAACAGTAGACTGTAATATTCTAAACCAAACCCTCCTAAGTTCAAAGGCTAGATTTGTTTTATGTCATATTTTATTGTATTGCTAAAACAGGGTTCCCACAATCCTTAAAAGTCCTTAAGAACTCCTTAATTTTGGCTTTGGGGCCCTTAAAACTACTTAATTTTAGTCAAAGGTCCTTAAAAACTCATTTATTTTTAAATTAGCATGCAATCAGTTTCTTCCACAGGCTTGCAATTCCGTCACTTTTCTCACCTTTAGTCACTTGTTTTACCATTGATCACTTTTAGTCACTTATTTAAGTAAACAATCACTTTTAGTCACTTTTTTCATGGTGTATCACAGAAAAAGTCTGTTATTGAAAAAAGAAAATTTGAATTAATAACAAAATATTTTAATAAAAGACCAAAAATGTGATGCTCTAATCTTATTTTTCTTATTAAAATGTAATTAGTCATATGGTTTGCAGAATTTAGTGATTTTAAAAAGTCATAAAGAAGTTCCTGAAATCTACATTTGTACTGAAATGTACATTTAATACATTAAAGTAATTTACATCAAAGCACACATTTCTCTTTTTTTTTCTTCACAATTTTTGTTTAGATACTCTAATCTAGCTATGTACATATTTCAAAACATCATTAATATATACAGAAAGTTGTGATTATAAAATTAATGTATTGTATGTATTCAAATCTAATTTATAGATATTCTTGAATAAAAAGCAGTGTTGAGTTGTGTTAAACAAAAATTTTAACCTTTTTGTATTTGATGCTAAAATTATGTCTTGCATGAATCATTTGATTTAGAGTTAAAATAAATAGAAAAATGTTAATAATAGCATGTGTAATCAAAAGTAGAAAAAAAAATGTTTAGTCACTTTTTAGTCATTTATTCTGCATTATTTGTCACTTTTCTCACCTTTTTGAAAGTACCTCAGCAGTTGCAAGACTGCTTCCATGGAAAGATATAAAAGAAAAAGTAGCTAACTTAAAGAACTTGAGCGAAAAAATTTCTGAAACAAGAAAACGAAATCTGTTGAACTTTTAAAATGAAATTATTTATGTATGTGAACTTGCACTATTGGAAATTTCTTTGTAAATAGTAAATAAATATTTGTTAATATTCCTAACATTCTTTTACATTTTCTAACCAAAAGTGTAGTATTAATAATAAAGAAAATCCTCAAATACATATGTGTTATCAGTATATTACTGTAGTAATTCAAAATTCCTTTCCTTGATATCCTTAAAAAATTATGAAAATACTTTTAGTTTATTAGTACTTTTTTATGGTCACGAGCTAGAAAACTTATTTCAAAAATAAATAATCTTTCGCATACTGAAAACATTTAAAGCATAAAGTCAGCTGCCCTTTCCTAAAAGCTAACAATCATGAAGATTTTAATGAGACAAGGCATGGAAAGGGGGGGAGTTGTAGATATTTCTGTAACTTATGGAAGTTTAATTTTCCTTGCATTGAATGTAATAGAAAAGTCTAAAACTTTCTTCTTTCTCAGGCAACGTCAGGTATAATCAGCTAGTATATACATACATTTATATATATATATACACCAGTAATTTCTAAACCCTCAGAAAGTACTGTTTATAATATTGTATTTTATTCACAATTGAGTTTGATCACTCAAAAAACTTTAGATGTACATTTTTCAAAATTAGTTTTTGTCAAATAGATAATCTTATATTAATTTTTAGGCATTTTTAACTGTTAATACTGAAATATTGTAGGGCATTTATTGAACATACCTTATATGGTTCATAATCATTAAAATATGATCCTCAGAAAATAGGATTTATGTCGTTATTAGGATTTATGCTGTGTATTTCAAGTAGGTCCTTATAAAAAGTTTCTTTGGTCCTTAGAAAGTCCTTAAAATGTCCTTAATTTTTCTTCTGGAAAAAGAGTGGGAACCCTGTAAAAATTTTGAAAGTATCAATACCATTATATTTGTAACAGTATTCATTCTTTTAATATCAATACTGTTATTTTTTTAATAATATTAATAAATATTTGAAAATTACTCTTACAGTATAAAATGTTTTTATTACACTTTTTAGTGGGTTCATGAATGAAGCATATTATATTTATGAGAAAATAAGGAGTGATCATTAAAGTAGCAAAAGCACATCCAATACTGTATGTCTGCTGGATTATAAATGTTCTTCAAATTTGAGACATCTTTCAGCCTAGTCACAACAGTACTCTGGCTTGAGTAAGAATAGTCTGTCTCTTGATCATTCATCTTTTTGTTTCTTTAGCTATATTACACTGGATTCTGGGTATGTTTTAGTTTTCTCTACCCAGGTCTATGATAACTGATAGACCTGATGTTTCACAATAATCACAAATCTAAGTTGTGTTATTGATTCACCTTGGTATGACTATTCCCACCTTTGATTTTTATTTAGACAAGGGAGAAAAATATAGTAAGGTAATGCCATGCTGAATAAGCTATTCAATTTGTATTCATCCTCAAGTGTGCATTTTTTTTTTCTCTCTGTATTCTGTACCTCTCCCATCTGCTTATCGCTCTTTAAGCCCAGTACTGTAAAATGAAACTTTATAATAGATAAAGTTGTTCATCAATTCTCTGATTCAGTTGATTTACATCCTGAAAAACCCAGGTAGCCTAAATATATTGGTCAATGTTGTTAGCCAATATTTTGAATGCTGAACGTACAGTATTGGACATCTGATATTGACTGACATAATGTAAGATTAAAATTTAAACTGTTTTAAAAAGTTTGTATTGCTTATAAAAGAAATATTGTTCAAAAATAAAATTTAACAAATTTACCAGTTTTTACAAAAAAAAATTTAAGGTTTTTTCCTATGTTGATAATGATGTGATAAAAATATTTTAATAATATTCAGTGATATCTATCAATATTTGTATAAATAAATATTTTCTGACATATCTCACAACGTTCATCGTAACACATTGGCTGAATGAATGGAAGTTAATCAAATTTGCCATTTTTCTACAACAAGTACTATGACTAATTGTAATTATCGTAATTCAGAAAAAAGCAAAGTAGAACTGGGCTGTTGTAGGTTTTTGCATTGATTTTCCCTCAGGTAATACAAACTTTAAACGTAAAATTTCTAAACAAATAGGAAAAAAAAATCTTGCTTAAAGAAGGGAATATACTTTGTATGGTAAAATTGCCAATAGGTGAGCATTACCAAATATCAAAAAAATTATATTGGCAAACATTACTATATATCAGAAAAATAATATTCAGGGATGTCAAGAAAATATTGACAAACATTGATAAATATCAAAATATGATATTCAGGAATATCATATAGGTGGTCCATTTGATGTAGGTCAATTTTTTTGTGCTACTTGGGAAGTATGCTTTTGGGCAAGATTAAAAAAATCACAAAATGTCTGTCCAAATGACAAAATAAAAAAATATATATATCGATACTACAAAGTATTTCTTAGCACTTCCTAAAAAGAGATGCTTTGCATTAACAGGTTAGGTTTTAGATTTAGGATGGGGTGGATCAGAAGAGCACCAGCACTGCAACCCTTGGTCTATTATACTGAAAGCCCCCCGTTATCTGGAAGAAAAGGTCCCAGCAGTAAGTTAAAAATTTAACAATTAAGTCTCAAAGAGAGTAGCTGAAATAAATCTGAGCAGCAATTTAACCGGGAAGTTGGTTATCTGCCACGGTTCAATGAAGCAATATCCTAGATATTTAAATCATTTAGCAAGAGTAATATTCAGAATCACACAAGATGTGTAAAGAACTCCTCTATCACATGACACCCCCTACATATTGAGCTATCCATGATGTTTAGATGCCTCTTGAAACAGCAGTGACCTGTCAGACCAATGGCCACCCTTAGCTCATTTCTGCTCAGCTTAAGTAGCTCCTTAGCCTGCCTTTGATTGTTAGAATTAAGCCAAGCCCCGTAGATCACTTCCAAGAGATCCTTAAGAATCTTTCTGACTACATTGTGAAGAAACCAAGTACTGGTTCTGGCCCAATAAAGGGCAGCCCAGAACCATGCTTCGCGAGATTATCAGCAATTTCATTGCTACTGTAGTGACCATTAACCCTAACTAGGATTTACTTATTAACCATAGCCAATCGGTTGATGGTCTTATAGCATTCCCACACTAATTTAGATGAGAAATAATAACTGCGGCCTAACTATCAGAGAAGATCTTTAGCCTCTTATTTGCAACCCCTCTTGCTAGGCAATTATTTGCACAAACTAGAATAACTGCAACCTCAGTCTGAAAAACAGAAGCTAGTCTATCTACCCAAGGAGAAAGAGTCTGTTATCTCTAGTAATACAGAAAACACCAGACCCAGTAACAGATGGCGTTTTAGAATCATTGGTAAAACAAACTTCATCTGCACGAGTAAGAAACTATTTAGGTTCTTCCCACTCATGCTTGCAGGCAAAAACAACATTAAGGTTATCAGTAAAATCAAACCTCTTAAAGATCCAATGAGAATTCATCATAAGAAAAGGATGTTCAGTAATCAGAGTATTGAATTTATACAGGGACTTTCCAGAAGAACTTTTCCACAGCCTAAGAAATTTCAACCTTCGGGAGCAAAGTATTACCTCCATCTCGACCTGCTTGTGTAGTGGCAGAAGTCCTAAAAGCAGATCTAAAGTTTGCGAGGGAGTAGTCCTCATGGCACTAGTTATAGTGACTGTAGCCATCCTTTGAAGACTAGCAAGTTCCCTAATAGTTGTGGCCTGGCAGGCCTTACCCCACCAGGCAATGGACCCACAAGTCACAACTGGAACAATTACCCTGGTATAGATCCAGTGAGCTATCTTTGGTGATACACCCCAGTTGGAGCCAATGACAAGCCTACGAGCCCAGAAAATACGCTTGGCCTTATTGGTGCAATGCTTGATATGACTTTTCCAAATCAAAGTCCTATCAAAGATCATACCGAGGTATTTCACCTCATTTTGATAGGTCAGTTCCGAGTTGAATAACCTCATAACTGGCATATCCTTGATTCTTTTTCTGGTGAAAAGGATGAGATTCGTCTTTCCAGGATTAACTGTCAGATTCACTTCCTTGCACCATTTGTCAACTCTTTTTAAAGCAGTGTTCATGTAGTTAACAACAGTATTCTGAAATTAACCACTTACTACCAAGGTGATATCATCCGCATAACCAGTGCAGATGAGACCAAGAAAATCAATATTGTTAAGCAACTCATCAACCACAAAGCTTCACAGGAGAGGTTATAGAACACCCCCCTTGCGGACAGCCCTTGTAATTGGTTACCCTTACCAGTATCATCCAACAGCGTTGCCAGATTCAGCCTGGTTGATAACAGGCTATTGATCCATTTCCACACTAGCGGATTGACGTTCCTACGATTTAACGCATTAAGAATGACATAAGTAGGTCAAACGCACCCTCAATGTCAAGAAAAGCAGCAAGTGCCATTTCCTTACGATTTACTATACCATCTATAGTTGTTGCCAACTCATAAAGGACAGTATCAGTGGACCTACCATGCATATATGCATGCTGGTGCTTAGAAAGAGGGAAGACACTCAAGGCCTTATCCCTATGCATTAATTTTTCTAATTTTTTCAAGAGAAAAGAAGTTGGGCTGATTGGTCTAAAGGCCTTAGCATCGTTATAAGAAGGCTTACCAGGCTTAGGTATAAATATTAATTTACACGTGCACCAGGCAGTAGGAACATAACCATATACCAGGCAGGACCTAACTATCCTGCTCAGGGTATAATAATGTCACTTCCTGTTGGGAGAAACGGAATGATTCCATCAACACCTGAAGACTTGAAGGGCAAAAAAGAATTGATCGCCCATGCAATTCTCCTATGAGTAACATTTCTTTCATAGGAGCGAGCTTTCTTCCTCAGCCGTTTCAATGGCCGTTTGATGAGTGAAGCACTCTGTTCAGACGGCATAGATCCACTATGGACCTCCGAAGAGGTACCTACAGAGGTCTTAGTTGACTTCTGTCCCGCGGGACGCCGAAGCGGCACCTGTAGGGTCAGAAACGTTAATAGCAGAGGCTCCAGATGAGAGACCCTGTTCGGGTACAAATTCCGTATCCTCCTTTGTTTTAAGGTGTACCATCATATTTCTTATGCTTACTCATAGCGCATATAAATATTGAGGGTATGAAACTGTCACCACCTATATGGACCCTCGTGCAGGTGGGAGGCTACATTACAACGTGGTTCGCCGCTCCACGAGGTGAACCGTTAGCGACAACCTTTAACCCCAGTTGCCATGTGCCAGGTACATTTCTCATCAGCACGGTTTCCACACCTTGGACTTGGAATTGGGTTGCCTTTTACCAATCCCAGTCGTCCTGTCCAGGACCAGGCAGTCTGGCATAAACCGTCCTATCTAGTATTTTAGACATTCTGACATGGGAAGGCTATGCCACGGATTTTAGATACCCTCCTTTTCACAACCGGGCTTGGGACTGGCTTAGGCAGAGTTATTAACAGGTTAAGTATAGTTATTTAAAAATTTTAATTAAAAATGAATTTTAAATTTACACAAGTTTTGTACATATTAAGAAATACAACTGCCGTTTGGTGAGTGAAGCACTCTGCTCAGACGGCATAAATCCACTGTGGACATCCAAAGAGGTACCAACAGAGGTCTTAGTTTACTTCTGTCCCGCGAGTCCTGATAAGTTGTTAAATTTTTATTATTTCTAAGTCTCTGATTCGGGAGTTCGAGTCTCACTACTGTCGGGGATGTTCGTAGTAGTTCAGAATCGGCTTTAACTGTAGAGCGCTATCCAGTTTTTATCAAACGTTTTTACTATTGTTACATCTGTTAGATAATATTTTTGGAAAATCGTTTTAAGGAAAAGATAGTAATAGGTACGCTTTTGTTTGATGAATGTAAAATGATAGGTGGTGGTGATATAAAAAAGGCATTTGACCTGCCTACCTACTTAACTGGGCAGGTTCGATGAGGATCTTTGTTGTATCTGGGATGCATAAATCACCCAGCTGTCCAACTTTAATGGGACAATACAAGTATTTATTTACAACACATGGATAATTAAAATACAAGAAAAATGTACACATATTTGAGTCCCGGAGCCAGATTATCCTCAATCATAACTAATAGACTAGCGGCCTTAAAAAAAAAAAAAAAAAAAAAAAGTGTAGTAACATCAAAAGTTAGGTTGCATCTCTTTGTCAGTAAAAGAAAAATCCCTTCGCAAGCGGCAGATGTTCTGTCCAAAGTTCACGGTGAACTCCCTTTTCTCTGCTCCGTCTTCGGCTTTCTACTTCTCGTAATGCGATCTCCTGGGAAAAAGGAATCGTCTACATCAGAAATCATCCCCCTATGTTGGAATCAGACCGAGAACACCCTCACCCGTATTTCTTTTACCGCTGTCGCTGGAAAATATCACGTCCAAAGACTATGAGCCCAGAAGCCGGATAGCTCATATTCCCGAAGAACACAGGAATGAGGGTTAAAGTGTCGACTACCTCATATCGGGAGAGGTGCATATCTGCAAAAACTGGTCCGGGGCCCAAATTCCTTGCAATTACTGCACATTAATATTATTTTCATCTTTTAATAGTTTATTGTTTTAATTCCGAAACGTAAGGATAGCGTTCTATGATTAAGCAGTAGGCCCCCGGTTTTATTAGCTCGCGTAGAAAAAGTAGACCAAATAAAACTTTTAAGTCTGTGGTTGTATAACTAAAAGATATTTGAAAAGCAGGTTGTGCTTTTAGTTTTATTTCTTTGCCTGCTTGTTCATCTCTCTTTTTTAGTACACTTTGAATAAAAGAGTATTCTTAAAAATATAGTGCAACTCGGATAATTCGAAGTTGACAAGACCACTAAAAATATTCGAATCATCCCAAATTCCGAATTAAAAAAAAAGCTACACTTTTTTAACTTTAATTTCAGGTGATTTCAAAGATTATTCTCTTAATCCAGAAAGATTCTGATATGAAAGATTTAAACACCGTATGTATAAAAATAAGATTTGTATTTTGTAAACGACACTCACTTCCAAAAGTTGAGCACGAAGATGAAAATGCTAATTTCCGGAAGCCAATCAGATTTGAAGAGGATGAAATTCGCTGCAGAGGTAGAGCGAAGTATTCAAATATGTTAGTTAATAGCCAATAGCTCTTTCATGTCAAGAAATATGCAAAAAGGTCAGTCTTATAAGATGCCAGCTTTATGAAGGATATAGAAGTTGATTATAAGTGCTGATAGAAGGTGTTTAAAACTTTCGTATAGTTTGTTTTCAAGACATACGTGTACGTGTACGTGTTTCTATAACTTCCAGAAGACGAATGGAAGATTCTCAGCTCTGGTATGCTGTGGGGCGCATTGAAGTAGGACAGTCGATCACAGATATTGCTCTTTTCTTCGGCGTTCATCATTCTGTAATTTCACGTTTATGGAAACAATTCCAAACCCCACAGACAGTTGTCCGAAGGCCAGTAGCCGGTCGCCCAAGGGTTACAAACCCCGAGGAATATCGATATATTGCTATTTTAGCCAAGCGGAATGGCAGAGCGACCTCCACACGTGTGACATCTATGGTTCCAGCGTCCATTGGTAAGACGATATATGCAGCTACTGTAAGTCGAAGATTACATATGAGTGGACTGCACTCCCGGATACTTGAGTTTGCGTTTTTCTATCAGCCCAATCAAGAGGGGCACGATTAAATTGGTGTCGTATGGTGAGAGTATTTCCGCGATGACTTCTTTACGATGATGGCCGAAAAATCATTATGGATCAAAATCTTTTATTACAAAATTGAATTAAGGAAATTGAGCTTCCAATTTTTCACGACTTTTTGACATTGACTTATGAGAAAGTTAAGGAACTAAGAGCAATCTTTTATTCAACAACAATTTCGAATTGGAGACATTCGTTTTATCCAAGTTGCATTGTATTATGGTTTATTTTTCTTTCTTTTTATTTATTTACTTATTTATTTTTATGATTTCCCCATTAAACATTTTACTCTCTCTCCCCGTTTCTTAAAAAAGTAATCAAATGAACCACTTATAGTATTAGTAATAAACAACAGTTAAACTTCAGCTATATGTGTGGGAAAAAGTAACGACCATCGTTAACTACACAATATTTATTACGATTAATGGGACAAATACAAATAATTAGACATAAAATAATTAAAGAATATCACAGTAATATAACTGGACTGTGTATATCTTGACTTAGTTGACTACGGAACAATAACCTCTGTTACATGTGGATCACTCACGTTTTTTAAACACTATTACTTAGAGTCAGCCTTATAGAGAATTTAGTCACGGTTAATTTTTTTTTTCGGAGAGGGAAGGGAAGCTAAGCTTTCTACAGCTCGTAACAATGTATGTTTATGATGGGCGGTAATGATAACGTATATTACTTCTGTCATTTTCAGTTGAGTTGTTTTAAAAATGAAAATATAAAAGTAAAAGCTTCCAAGCTAATCACACAGGGCATCAAAGGCATCAAAGGTGGTGATGCAACTGGACCATATGGGCCGAGCCCGTCAATCCAGAGGCTTCTGTCAGTAAGCACAAAAATGGCAACGAGCGAAAAATAAACACATAAAAGAGCAAAGAGATAGAAGGGTGGATTCGTGAGTTCATAACACAAAAGATCATACTGTGACTAGTTTCTTCAATTGTATGATATACATTAGTATTAAAGACTGGTTTCTATCCAATAATCGTTTACAAAGGTAAAACAATTTAAAATTCGTAAGTTTTGTAGAGTTTATTTTTTTAATAAGACATTACCCACTCATTTTATTAAAGCTTTCTCAACTTTATAATATACATCTATAAAACTGTACATTTATACATCTATATTTTATCCCAATTTTATAATATTTTTTTTAATAACGCGAGGCCTTTGCCGGTTTAGCATGCGCTTATACAACGCTACGGGTTTTGTTAACCATTTTAAGAGGCGCATCCACAAAGTTTCCCGATGTTTTCCCCTTTAAAGTAAATGTTATGAGCCGTGTCAGTTGCGCGTGCATAATAGATCTATGACGTATTAATCATATGCCAACTGGACAAGTCCAGATTCATACCAGTAGGGGGGTAATAATGGTCCGAAATGGAGACTCTAATTCCTTCTCCCGCCGCCTGCAATGTTCGTTCGGGGATCTTGAATGCACAAAGTATTGCGCCGATTGAAATTCATCGTCAGCTCTGTCAGGCCTATGAGCCGAAACTGACAACCGAACACAAAATTCAACGCTTAGGAGCAGCAATGACATTTCTGCAACGGTTACACTATGACTGCGACGAGTTCCTCGACAGGATCGTCACGGGCAATGAAACTTGGATTTCGTTCTTTACCCCAGAAACCAAGCAGTAGTCAATGCATTGACATGATAGTGGATCTTCAGTCAGGACCAAATTCAAACAGACGCTGTCGGTAAGGAAAGGGATGTGCACGGTGTTCTGGGACAGGAGGGATGTTTCCATTCTCAGGCGGTAGAGTTCTACGACAGTGGTATACAAAAGTTGATCCCACAATACGACAAGTGTCCCAATTCTGGTGGTGGCTATGTTGAAAAATAGCTGAAACACTGCTGTACTTGTTGCCAATAAATATGTCCGTGAAAGTGTGAGTTCTTTTTTTCTTTTAAATAGGGAAACTTACTTTCTGGATGCACCTCGTATTATCTGAGCACCATGTAGACGGCCAACAACACGGACAAATTGAGTTCTGGTAATTTAGCACCAGGGATCAATCAGAAAAACCCTAAGCTTGTCCTGCCAATTCCACAAGCCTCGTTTGGGAATTTGGAGGACATTACGACCACGAAACTATTTTACGTAACCGATCCGCCATTTAGGAACACGGTAGATCCTTGTCCAGCTCCAGCCCCAAACCTGCAACACTCCGCTTAACGAGATCGCTGCCTTTGCCGACTGAGCTATCACGACTCATAAATTTATAATATATATCTATCTATCTAGAATCTATATATCTATTTAGTATATAATAGAATATCGAATTGTCATTCGTAGGTTCGATATGTTAATCAATCATGTAAGTTTTTTTTTGGCAGGGGAATTACAGAAACAGACAAAATATGAAGTGAGTGGAACTATGCGAAATTTTATTTCACTCTAGAGAGTGAAGCAAGCTAGTTCCAAACATGCATCAAAAATTAAAGAAAATAAAAAGTTAAAATTAAGGATACATGTGCCAGTAGTAAAATAAACTTAACAATTTAATATCGAGAATAGTTACATCTTACACACATTGCTGTAAGGAGGAGGAATGCGGATTACCAGCGCAGAGTGAACCACAATGGTTGTACAGGATCTGAGATGAAGAGCGCTACATTATATAAGCTGTATATAAACAATAGTCTGTACGGTTACATCTTTAGTTTATCGCCAAGAGGCGGCGCCAAAGCAGTACTGGAAAGTCTTTAGTGCTGATTTGGCACTGTGATGCCACTGCAAGAGCTAATTCCTTACCTATAGAGCAATTTGTCGCAACGTCATACTATAATGACCTTCCCATTCATTTTCAGGTTTACAACAGCCAATAGACAAACAATAAACTGCATTTCCGTTTTAAACTAAAGCCAGAATTGTCATAAATTGAGATTTGCCTTACTGCGTGAAATCGCCTTATACGTTGCGAATTGAATTGTCTCACGTGGTTTCTGGTCGCATAATTTTGGTTTTTCAGAATGGCAATGGCTTTTTTCGTTTGTTCTTTGGTCGATTTGAAAATAAAGTTTCATATATTTTGTATACCAAAACGATGTTCTTCTTTTGTTTTAAATAAATTATGAACTATCGCAAAAGGTTGTAGATATTTTACTATATTTTAAGTTGTAAAGAAACGGGTGAGATACACAGGGCCCATAGGTTCTTAAATTATTTTTATTGATTTTGTTAATCTTATCCTGGCTTATTATGTCTATTGAAAAGCTGGTCGAATGGGTAGGACGATGTTCTTCGGTACCGGAGTTCGCGGGTTCGAATCCCACTACTAGCATGGATAATCGTATCTGTTCGAAATCGGCTATAAGCAGTAGGTCGCGTTCTCATTAGCTCTCGTTTAGCAAATCAGTAGACCTTAGCACTCCAAATCAATCAATCTATTCAGCTGTCGCTGTAATAATGATTAAATCGATGGAAGCAAGAAACAAAAGTAGCTGTAACAAGCCTATTTTCGGGGTTCAAAAAATGTGAACCTCTCCTATCACACTGACTTTCCACTGAAGGTTTTCTTTTATTTGTATTTAATTTGAATGTTTTCTTGTCAGTTAAAACTATTTTACTTTCCTACGAAAATGTTTTCATTTTTTTGCCTGATTATATAATATGATGGAAATAGTGTGAATTCTAGATAAATTAGGTTTCTTAAAAAAAAATACTCTTAATGGATCGCGTACTGAAAAATTTTAGGAACCTGTGGTCTATTTAATAATGGAAAGAAAAGTTGTTTCCCAATTATACGAAATTATACAACTATGAACTTTTGACTAAGAAGAATCTTTAACTGTCTGATCGCACTGCATCATAATAAAAACACGTGGTCAAGTCTTTTTACTCGGCGAAAGAATAGGATTTTAAACATTTCTTTTCAACCTACAAATGCGCAATAAGTGAGAGGCGTGGCTAAGCTGATGACGTATCAGCGTAAAATAGAACGCGCGAAAACGAAAATCCTCTGTTTTAAGAGACGTTTGGAGAAGTGAGTACTTTGGAGCATTCTGCTTCACTTGCGCTGCTTTTGACAAGCAATTTTAAATGGACGGAATATCTTGTTTTGTTTGGGTGGTTTTAACTATCGGTAAGTGTTTCTTCTTTTTCTCCTTATTTTTTTTTTCTCCCTCGCATTTTATGTTAATGGTCGAACAATTTCCTCATTCTGCTCTCTTCTTTTCGAGAGATTCAACAGTGATAATGTGATGGAAGAATTTAAATAAAAGAATAACAACTGCGTATTTTTGTCATTAACTGCCAGAAGGGTAAAAACAATTAAAGAGGAAAACGTTATAATTATGATAGTTATTTATATTTCCTCCATTAATCAATTAAAAACATTAAGGAATTTAAAATGCACAGAGAAAAACTGTTGAAATTTATTTTGCAAAATATAAAGATCACATTAATAGTTAAAGTATTCAATTTAAGATTTCAGTAGAAATATATAATATGTATAGTATATAATGTTATATAAGGATAGATGATTTTAAAACAAAATTATTTTTATATTTTAATATTAATTTAATATATTGAAACTTTTTAAATTACTTTTCTATCAGATATAATATATCTCTTTAATAATCAAATTTTTATGTGCATAAACACCTTAATAGCAGTGGCGTGTGGTCCATATGCCAGGGTTTATTTTGCCAGGGTGTACACTGCACAACCTGGAAAATTATGAAGGACAATAATTTTCTGCACCTATGTCTACCTATCTTTATATGGTATATAATAAATATTATTTATAATATATTCAAATATTATGTTGATTTGCTTGTTTGTATTCCCACAGTGCGTGCGGTACTAAGTGCTGCACAACGCGTTCAAAAGCAAACGAACATAAGAAGTTCTCATGTTACGCACTGCGCACTAAATTGAAAATCACTCTTTATCCTCTTCACTACCAGTCGAGGTCCAGTCAATGGTACCAGTCGATGGTACCAGTGTGGACCTCGACTCTTTCGTCTGAAAAATAATCCTGTTGAAAAAAATGGTAGTTAACAACTTAGGTACACATGCGAGGATGTCTAAGCTTCTGACTGATACAAAAAAATTGCAGCAGTAATCAGAAGTTCTGGAATATTTGTTATTCTGAAGCGATTCGTAAGAAATTGCGTCGAAGCAGCGTGCTCGTAAAAATAATTAAATTTCATTTATTTTTAATGGTTTTTAAGTCCTATAATTAATGTGTTCTAATTAAAAATTGTTTAAAATTTGTGTTAAAATAGTTTTTTACATTTAAACGTGCATTTTGTGCATTTGAGAGGGATACTTATATAGGTCCACGTAGAAAAAAAATATATTTATGCAATTTTTATATAGCTGGTAATGAAGAGGATATATGTAGGGGCTACTGCAGAAGAAAAGGATACTATGACACTGAGGCAAGTGCAGCTATTTTTCTTGCACTTGGCATTCAGAATCATCCGAAGGTACGGTTTATTAAGCGTTGTATTAGAGCGGGGACTTACGTGCTGAAGCTCTTTTGGTTTTTTAACTGATTAACTGGCCATACGATTTTGCAGACGGTTAATGTTTAAATTTATATATTGTAAGATTTTGTTTTCATGGAAATATAAAAGAAGTATTTCATCAATATAAAGGGAAATGTTTTAGTGTGGTAAAGTAATTTCGGTGATGTATTCTATTTATTGAAATAATTAGCTGAAAACAATGTTGTTTTGTTTTAAAGAAACGAATTTTAACAGAACAGTCCAAATTTTACCATTCATTGTGTCTTACAGACAGTATATAAGTTATATCTGTAACACCATATCCCTGGTTTTGTTTTTAAAAATTGTCAAGATGTTTTTCTCAGAATGTATTATTTCCAAATGTTAAAAACTATTAATGAAGATAATTTAATCCACTGACCGAAAAAGAAAGAGTTCCTTCTATTGTGCCAGCGTGCAGTGAAATCCTCTGCACTTGGAATAGACGTTCGGTTTGTCGGCACAGCAGCGACGCGCACCATGTGGTACTACGTTTGCTGAACATATAAGTTTTTCGTGGAAGCGTATGCTTTTTCGACGCCGATATGACACCATACAACAAAAGACATAATTTTTGCTTCAGTGCTAGTTGAATTCTCATAAGTTTAGCTGTTTTTATAGTTATAACACGACTACTCGTGGGTAAATATTTCATTTATTGTAATCTTTAAATTTATATTCATAATAAATAACCCGTTTCAGAATGGAGAACTCAGATGTCTCAATAATTAAAGACTTATTGGAAAATCCATGTTCTCTGCACACCCTGCATGAAAACCTACCGCACGCCACTGCTTAGTAGAGTAGATATAATTAATTTTAAATGAAAATCATGGTTTTTTTTTTTTTTTTTGAGAGGATATACAATAATCATAGATAAAAAAATCTATACCTCAAAACTTTTTAAAGTTATTATTATGCGAGACGCTTACAACAATTCAAATCTTATTTTAATGAAATTTTCTCTTACTCTGTTTAATACAGCAACAGGTAAGGTCTTCATATACTTTAGTATATGAAGACCTGCACTCTAGAAATATGAATATAATCTATATCTATTTAATAGGAGATAGTCATATCGGTCCAGGCTCCGGTGGAGGGGAAAAAACCTAGAAAGAGAGAGAGGGGAGTAGAAAAAATACTGTACCTTAGTAAACCTTTTAAAAGCTTTTTAAATTTTTTTTAAAAATTCAACAAATAAAGCCTTTTATTTGTCGAAGAGGGGTGTTCAGTAATTTGTTAAATGTATATGATAAAATAAATGAAAAAGTTCATTTATTGAATTTTTCATTTCTTCCCTAACTTTCACTTTTACCTTTAAAAGCATATCTAGGTGCATATATGTGTTTATGAGAGTAATATTAATTCATAGAGTTTAGAACAGGGTTGCCCAAACCAAATCGGTTGGTTGGCCAAGAAACAATTTACTGAACTGAGGTGAGCCGCACATATAAAAATAAAACATATTATTCAAAATATTTTATTATCCTGCAATATTCAAAATATGCATTTTTACAGTGCCAGCTGCGACTGTACGTAAAAGTTGTGTTATATATATCATAACTACAACGACTATAAACATTAACTATTCTGCATTTATAATCACCCCCAACACCTTACCTTCCTCCCTAATCATGAGGGTTAAAATATTATTATATTTATACTATAAATATATATTGTAGTTTATTCACAAGCACTACCACATGTATTATTTTAAAATTAATGTGAGATTTGTTTTTGTATTTTACTAGAGATTTCGGTAATATCAACGGATAATGTAGTCATCGTGCATCGTAGCTGATTGGTCATGCTTTTATCAAGCAACCTGCTTTGACACTTTGTTTTTACCAAGTTTAATTTGGAAAAAAATGATTCACAGCGATAAGTAGTTTCAAATGCTGATATAATGCCCATTGCCAATCGTCTTAAATTTGAAAATTTATCATCGGCGATATATTTTTGATAATACTCAATCTTATTCCCTTCGTAGAGGCATTTTAGCCTCAATGTTTGATTGCAATTCTATTAGATATATTCTAGAACACTCAAATTTCAACTTAACCTGGCCAACCCTACTCAACGACCAGGTTTAAGTTGGTTACTATCAAGTCAACGTACATAATAAGTGATATTTATTACTGCAAACATTAACAACTAGAATTCTATGTTTTAACTGTATATAGTCAAAATGACTAAAACTATATAAACAGTTGAAAACTTCAATTGGGTCGCAAAAAAAATTTTAAATGATCCGCGGGTTGGGCATGCCTGGTTTAGAAAGTCGTTTCACCGTTTGCTTGGTACCACAAATAAAATAAACTTTCGATCCATTGAGATCCATTGTCCAAGTAGATTCAATTTATTTTGCAATATCAAAAGATCTCATCAACACTTAATGAGTTAAATCTCAGCTTCCAGTCGAGAAAATCCTTTGTCTTTATTAAGGTTTGTGCAAGTTTTTCTGGATAAACTTGCTCAAGACAGAACAATATATGACTTTCTATCCATGGTTAAAATAAGTTTAATTTATAGTTTTTTTTTCTTAATAATGTAGCATTCTGTTTGCCCCAAACCTTAAATTCATTCTAACTTAATAATTGCAAAATTAAACACTTAAATTTTATTTCTTACTGTTATTACTGTTATTGTAAGTATCTGTTTCCCCAAAGCAATGTTTTTTAGCTCTAGAATATCCAGAATCATACTACCAGAATGAACCCAGCCTTATATATATATATATATATATATATATATATATATATATATATATATATATATATATATATATATATATATATATATATATATATATATATATATATATATATATATATATATATGTATATATATATATATATATATATATATGTATATATATATATATATATATATGTATATATATATATATATATATATATATATATATATATATATATATATATATATATATATATATAATGTTCTTGTTGTTGACCTATGCCATTTGGTTAAACCAAGCAAGATTGAGCCTTAGGCTACTCGTATTAAGACAAAGGGGTGCGCCTTTCGTTTACAACGAACACCACAAGGGTGGAAGTTCGACTTATGCTCAAGTGGGTCCTCTTAATTTTGAAGCAAGGATCAAGCAGAAAACCCACAGGCTTGGCTTGCCACCCCCAGAGATATTGATTGAGAACTTGGAAAACATTGTGACCAAGAACATATTTTACGATCTCGAGTCACCTTTAACGAACACGGTGGATCTTAGGCCACCTCGGGTTCCGAAATACACACACATACACACACACACACACACACACACACACACATATATATATATATAATGTTACGAATTTGCGAAAATTGCTTGAGTTTAGCATGGGACTCTATGGGTATCTCGCCAAATTGGCGAGATATAGGCTCGTTGGCGATGGATTTGGCAACCTATTTTTGTCGCCAAGTTCGTCGCCAAGTGTCGCCAAGTGTAGCGTCACGTGGCCACTTCCGGTTCCGGCTTCTGGAGTGTTCTGGCAGTTTCTGTGAGCCTATATAAGGCAGACGGAGTCCCATGCAGAGGAGTCGTTAAGAGAATATCTCGGTCTAAGAGGAGTACGCACGGTGTGTTGTGCTTGATGCGGAAAGTCTTGCGTGAGCCGACGGCATTGGGCTCAAAATTGTTCCGCGGAGATTTTGACGTTGTATTTCTTCCAATAAAGTATTTGTCTTCGTGCTGCAGTCTTGCTTGCTTGCTTAAAGTCCATTCAATCCCTGAACCCAGCAGTTTTAGTTTTGGAAGTTCGTAACAATTTGGTGTCAGAGTGTGGGATTGAATGGTGAAGACAAGAGCGATGGCTGAGATGGAGATGAAACAATTTTTTGAACTTATGCAAAGCATAAAAAATGGACAGGAAGAAATAAAGGCAGGCCAGAGAAATCTAGAAGAAAGATTAGAAGAAATTAAGGCTGACATCGTAAGCGTGTTAAACACTAAAGTAGACATTATTTCAGAGAAAGTGGAAAAAAATGAGGTTTTCCAAATTTCTTCAGAAAGTGGTGACGGAAATGGATTCTTTGTTGAAACCTATGTAAATAATTTACCCTGCCGGATGATCATCGACACAGGGGCCAATGTCACCATCATGCATGAAGATGTTGCTCAACAACTCAATGAGAATATTATCTGGACGCCGCCATACGTTATTCTCCAGACTGTTTCCGGTGACAAAATTCCGATTATTGGCAAGATGAATATTAAAATAACATTTGGAAATAACTCGTACCTTCATACTGTGTATGTGGCAAAAATTACGGACAGTTTTATCCTCGGACTGGACTTTCTAAAGAAATACAATTTTATATTAGACTTTAAAGATAATTCTCTACACTCTACGTCAGAAGATGTAACACTGTTCCGGAAAGAAGTTAGTGAAATCAAATCCTGCTATCGAATAATTGCTCCATTGGATTTCATCATACCAGCCAGGAAAGAATTAATATTGGAGGGCTATTCTGACGAAGAGAAGAATTTTCGGCTTGGACTCCTCAAATTTCCTGACTTCGAGAATTTTCCAAAAGGGGTTTTAGTAGCTTCAACACTCATAGACTTCTCAAAAGAAGCTGTACCAGTGAGAATTGCTAACATAAGTGATAAACCGAAGATTATTAAGAAAGGTGAGGTTTTAGCTACATGTACCCCAGTGACTTGTGTGGAGCGAAGTTCTTTCCAAACATCAAACGTGTCCTCTGAAGATTTAACGAAGGACTTGCTAACAAAAAGAAAATTAAGTAAGAAACAGAAAAGCGCTGTAGAGAAAATGCTTGGTGAACTTAGTGAACTAATTTCGAAGTCACCCGACGATTTGGGAAGAACAAAGTTAACAAAACACCGAATCGACACAGGAAATCATGCTCCTATTAAACAACATCCTCGAAGATTACCATTCTCCAAAGTAGAAGAAGTGAAAGATCTTTTAAATGATATGCAGGAGAAGGGCGTCATCGAACCTTCTACCAGTCCTTGGGCCTCTCCTATTGTCTTGGTCAAGAAAAAGGACGGTTCAACGAGATTCTGCGTGGACTACCGTCGCCTAAATAACATCACTAAGAAAGACAGTTACCCTCTTCCCCGAATCGATGACACCTTGGACACATTATCGGGAAATGTGTTGTTCTCTACACTTGATCTAAAGAGTGGCTATTGGCAAGTAGAGATGTATCCCGTAGGTCGTGAAAAGACAGCATTCACGACTGGTGGCCAAGGACTTTGGCAATTTAAAGTTATGCCTTTTGGCCTATGCAACGCACCTGCTACTTTCAAGAACCCAGAGGGACAGATAGCTAGGTGGATACAGAAACTGCAAGAGTACGACTTCGATATCCAACATCGCAGAGGATCCTCACACGGAAATGCTGACCCCTTATCCAGAAGACCTTGTCCAGGGAATTGTCTCTTTTGTTCTGCAGCTGAGATAAAATATGGGATAATAGAGCCGGTTGTGCGCCACCTCACAGCGTCATCTACATCACGATTAGACCCTTGGAGTGATGAAGAAATCCGTAAATCAACGAATGCTAAGCCTAGGATTGTTCATTATGATCGTCTAGCACCATACTATGGTAACATTACTTAGTTTAATTAATAATTGGCACTATGGTTTCGTGACCTTCAACTTTTATTTATTTATTTATTTTTTTTTTTTGTAAATAGTTCTGTAAATAGTTGTTTTCTTTCCGTTATTTATTCTGTTATTGATTTATTGTAATTTAAATTTATTATTCCATTTATGTTTTGTAAGTATTGTATTTGTGAGTATCGTAAGTTGCTTTCTGCTCAAGTGCACTGCCCGAGACGTGCAGTCTTTGAGGAGGGAGCAATGTTACGAATTTGCGAAAATTGCTTGAGTTTAGCATGGGACTCTATGGGTATCTCGCCAAATTGGCGAGATATAGGCTCGTTGGCGATGGATTTGGCAACCTATTTTTGTCGCCAAGTTCGTCGCCAAGTGTAGCGTCACGTGGCCACTTCCGGTTCCGGCTTCTGGAGTGTTCTGGCAGTTTCTGTGAGCCTATATAAGGCAGACGGAGTCCCATGCAGAGGAGAGTCGTTAAGAGAATATCTCGGTCTAAGAGGAGTACGCACGGTTCGGAAAGTCTTGCGTGAGCCGACGGCATTGGGCTCAAAATTGTTCCGCGGAGATTTTGACGTTGTATTTCTTCCAATAAAGTATTTGTCTTCGTGCTGCAGTCTTGCTTGCTTGCTTAAAGTCCATTCAATCCCTGAACCCAGCAGTTTTGGAAGTTCGTAACAATATATATATATATATATATATATATATATATATATATATATATATATATATATATATATATCCGTATTCCACAAAGCAAGCAGTGGACTCGAAATGACTCCGACGATTCAGTTCTAGTGTAAAAGCCCAAAATTGTAATGTATTTCTAATATATATTTTTGATTTAGAAATGTACTTAAGCCCCAAGATACAGCAGATACTTAAGCTGGAGTAACTTTTGCAATCGATATGCATTTCCTATTTAAAAACAATTTTTTATGTAATATATAGTACGAAAATAATTCATATGATAATTTTAGCAAGTTTAGTTTTCTGTAAAAATGAACTTTTAAAACGATGTGAATTTATGCATACATGAATAGATATTAGCATAGTGAGACTTTCTCGAACGAGCTTTCTTTTAAAATTTTACTTCAATAACTCATAACTTAAAAAAAAATAAAAATAATACACTGATAAATTTTCTGGTCCCAAATCTGAATGACAAAACATTTTGGGGTATTCAGGTTCGGTTTAAATCACTTTGGATTCTTAAACATTTTCTTTTTACCGGGCTTTCCTTTCCCCCCCCCCATTCACCCACAAGAAATAGAGCGCATAAAAAAAAAACTAAATGTAAAAACTAAAACGAATCTTAATTTTTTTTTTTTTTTTTTTTTTGGTAAAAATATTTAGCAGTCACAACAATAAATGTCAGTTTTTCTAAAAAAGTTTAAACAGTTTATTTAATAAATTTAAGAATTATAAATTTTATTTTATTAAAAGTCTAACGAAAGTACATAAAAAGAATAATTTTTATTTAAAAATTCAGGTTTATAGTCTCTAATTCAGCAAACTTATCATTTATTTCATTTAACTAAGGCTATCCAAATCATTTTGTTCGATGTATTAACACATTCGTTGCCAGCGCATAATCAACATACTGGGAAATGCACTTATGACAGTGGGTTTGGCAGCGAATGTGTTAAACAGCCAAATAATTTAATTTTGATTGACTCAGTGAATTTCGTGAATAATATTTTGTACCTTTTATACTGAGAATGGCCCTTCACCAGATGAATTTGATGTGGGCAAATTTAAATATATTCGTAACACTTTTTCTATATTTCATAATGCTGATATTATTTTGAAGCTTTTATAAATCTTTTCAAAATAACAGTTTGGCTTGGTTGGGTTTGGAATAGGTATGTTCTATTTTTTCCTACACAAGTTATTAAGACCAATAGTGCCGAACGATGGCCGAATGGTAGAGCGCTGCTCTTCGGAACCTGAGTTCGCGGGTTCGAATCCCGCTGCTGGCATGGATGTTCGTAACCGTTCGGAATCGGCTTTAAACCGTAGGTCCCGGTCTCATTAGCCCTCGTGTGCAAAACAGTTGACCGTAGCGCTCCAAACCAAACCAAACCAAAAGACCAATAGTAGTTTGATACAGATACAAATTTCGAACACGTACATGGATCTTGCAACCGGGGAGTGGAAAATGGTCCCTTAACGGACAATGATTGATAAGCTTCTTATATTTACTGATCACATAACCTTCTAGGCAACGCTAAAATCCTAGAATTTAATTAATTTTATTTATGTTGTCTCCATTGAATTTATAAAACAGATTTTAAATGTTTAACAGAACAATTTTCATCATAAAAATATGAACACATGAAAAACAAGAATTTGTATTACGACTCATGTCTGTTACATTCCTCCTATCTCAACGCATTTTTTACAATTTTTATCCAATATTATTTATGGGTAAAAGTTATTACCAATAAATAGCAGTCTATTGAATATCCATACAGATTTTTGTTATCGAATATTTTTGAGGAGAAACTTGGCATCGAATTGAGGTGGTATACAATTGAATTCGGGGAAATAGCGAATTGGAAAAGTGATTAAACAGAAAGAATGAAATGTTGTTAAGTATAAAATAACACAGCAGAATTAACGGAGTTCCCTTCCCTGTTAATGCTTATTACAGTAATCTTACATGAAAAATAAAAGACTGACAGTCGCTTCTGTTACACAGTTCATTGGCTGTTGATTCAGCCTCGCCCTTGGTTGCAAGATCTAAGTATGTATTTGAGATTCACGACAGGGACTTAGACATTTATCGATATGCCAGAGATGGCGAACCTACGCGTGCTACTAGCTAAAATTTTTGTGTGGATTTCATAAAATCAAGCTCTTGTTTTCCTTAATATTTAATTAAATATATTTCTCAATATGAAAATTAATAGAAATAAGTAAAGAACCATATGAATGTAAATTTTAGCGACTAATGAAGGTTTTATGCTTTAAACCAAAAACTTAGCAGAATTAGCGGAATTATGCGGGTGTATAAAACATTAAGCCTAAGTTTCATTAAAACAAAATAATTAATTCATTCTAGAAATATAAAGGTTTGGTTGGACTTGAAGCGTTCCACTCTACTGTTTTGTTACACGATGACTGAGAACGGGACCGATTGCTTAAAGCCGATTCCGAACCACTACGAACATCCATGGCAGCAGCGGGATTCGAACCGAAGAGCAGTGCTGTATCATTCGGTCATTGTTCGGGTAGAAACATCTAAAACCTAAACTAAAAACCACATTGAACAAATAAAAATAAAAATTACTACTTACATTGACTGGGAGACGGACTTTAGCGTATATTAGAAGATTAGATGGAGTTAGCATCTTCTTGAAATAACCCAACCAATAGCATGATTGCTAGTGACACTAATTGAAATACGATGTCAACATGTACTCCGTCAACCGGCAGTACGCCGGCAGTAATACTATACTGCATGCTGTAGGGAGAAATTATGCTGCATGCTTAATAAGTAGTAATAGGCAATTGTTACTGCCAATGAAAAAGAAATGTAAATACCCCGCTACCATATTTTATATTGTAATATTTTATGCTAAATAATAAATAACTTAATGAGGTTTTTTTTTTGTAATATTTAATGCAAGAAATAATTTTGTATTACAGTCGAACTTCGATAACTCGAAGTCCCAGGGCACCCCCAAAAATATTCGACTTATCCGAAGTTCGAGTTATCGAAGTTACCTACCATTCCTCTCAACTGGCACTTAAGATGGGTCGACATGGTTGAAATGGTTTGATATGTTCTATAATACTATAGTCGTACACATTTCAATTTTTTATTAGCCTATGTAAACAACAAGAGAAGAATGGGTTCAAAAGTTTTATTAAAACTCAAGAAATTTGGCCTCATTACATATTAATTAGTATACATACCATGTAAATCTCATTTGAAAACGCAATTATTTTTAAGGTTGTTGGCATTCACAAAGTCACCTAATTTTTGAACACAGTTAAATAGGGTGTTGTCTATACCTTCGGTGGTCTCCATGTATTGTTGTAAGATGTGAATAGCGTCTTGTGCTTTCTCGTAGGTCACGAGAGGACTGGCATTCGAAGTTTTGAACATAATTGTATTTTTTACCGGGGAAATCTATCACAAAAATTTCGACTTAGAAGATGTTCACCTCGACTTATCGAGACAGTTTTTTAAAGAAAACTATAGAAATGATTCGGGACTTGATTAAAAGTTCGAGTTAGCGGATTATTCAACTTATAGGAAGTCGAGTTATCGAAGTTCGACTGTATATAGTAAAATAAACTAAACTGTACAAAAACTAAAATAATTTCACAAAAGTCGCATTTATAGGTATTGTGGAAACTTACAGCCAGAAGAGGGAGCTACAGTCGTCGACCGATAGAGGATTCCAGTGTTTCTTGAAAAACATCGTTAACATTTTGTTGTGGCTAATGCCTCATTCTAATTCCATGTAAAATTATTATATTTTTTGCTACAATATACGTACGTTAAACTTACAACCTCGACTGCTTTTTTATCTTAGTAATTTAATTTATGGTTATATTAGAAATTATCTTTTTACCCGAAATTTGAATTCGACATGAGGTATATCAACTTATGCGATTTCCTTTATTACTGTGCCGAACGATGGCCGAATGGTTAGGATCTTCGGTGCGGAAGTTCTCAGGCTCGAATCCCTCTGTCGCATGGAGGTTCGCCGCCGTTCGGAATCGGCTTTAAGCAGTAGGTCCTGGTCTTATTATCCCTCGTGTAGCAAAAAAGCAAACCGTAGTGCTCCAAACCAAACCTTTATTACTGCTTAATTCAAATGTCGCCTCTAACAGTAAAAAGATTACAACCTCTAATTTATATCAATTATTAGCCGAGAGTTATAAAACTTTGTACACACATATATGTAGAATTATAATTAAATTAATCAAATTTTAAAAAATTAATTAGGATAATTAATCAATTTTCTGTTATTACTATGTTTTTTAATGTTGATCACGTTTTGATTTTTAATGTTTTCTCCTGATGTTGCCTTATTGTTGCTTTAAAAATATTTTTAGTATTTTGGGGTATTATTTTGTCTGTTGATAGAATAGATAATTTATAGGATATATTTTTATGTCTGTACGTCGAGTTTTCATGAAAAATTTAAATTTTTTAATTTTAAATTGATAGTTTAAATGAAATCGAAAATTAATATGGAGACACAGATTTATTTAAATTTCTATTTGGAGCATTTGGTAAAAATTTCATAGGAGTCCGTGGGAAATTAATGCGCAAGTGGCATATAAAAAATTAACAAAGTTATCTAATTTTTAAAATTATTTTAATTTGATTAATTTCGCTGTGCTTCATTGTACATGTGTGCGAAATTTTATAGACTCGGAATTAATGATTTGCAAAAATGTTTGGAAATATCTATGCTGTGCTTCTTAAATCTTTATTTATTTCAAATTCTTGTTTGCTTTCATGCTTGTCTCAATATTCTTGAAATGGGTCATTTGCTATTCTAAATATGACGCGGGAAAACTGCTCGTGCAATAACGAGATATCCTTTTTATGACATTACTTTAGAAAGAATGCACTTTCAACCTCAATATTTTGGTTGACTTGAAAGGTCAGAATCTGTGGCTACCAGCCAGTGACGTAGCGGAGGAAGGGGGTTGTATGCCTTCACCTCCATAAATATTGCTGTACACAGGGGCGTATGCAAGAGGGGGGTTAGGGGTTTAAACACCCCCCTGAGGTCAGACAAAATCGCAAAATAAAAATTTTAGTAGAAATTATGCGGGCTATTAAATTTTAGAATCATGGTATTTCCCCCTTGAAAAATTATGCGTATGCCACTGGCTGTACATATGTGTTATATGCGTGTGTGTGTGTGTGTGTGTAAGGATTGCCATTTTAATTTGGAGATATAAGTTGAAGAGGGAGACCCCTTCACCATGAAAACCTTTTTGCTACACCCCTGAATGTATAAGGATTGCTGTATTGATTTGGAGATATGACTTGAAAGGGGAGTTACCACTCACCGTGAAAATAATTTCGCTATACCCCTGGATGTATATGGATTGCTGTATTGCTTTGGAGATATGAGTTGAAGGGGGAGATCCCCCTCATAATAAAAATATTTTTGCTCGAAAATATTTTCGAAAATATTTAGAGATGAATTTGTAAATTGGTGTCTATGATATGGTTGGTATTTCCATCTTTTGAATAATATACACATTTAAAATGTTAACATTTCTTCATAGTATTTTTAAGCAAATAAAAGCTTACTTTTGGCTTAAAATTATGGAATAAATTTAATTTACTGACTTTTGAAGCCCACCAACAACATACACACTCCAGTTCGTCATTAACAAACGAAAATTCATGTTTTCAGGCAGTATGCTCCCCTAGAGAGGGGGCCCCGGGCCAGTGCCCTGAATGCCCCGCCGTAAATCAGGCCCTGCTGGGGCGGTACCATCGAGAGAGAAGGCCAGAGTGCTGCTCTGTGACGTCACGACGAAGGGGCGAGCTGCTTGATACTTGAATACGCAGCTTCACTGCTTGTCTTCAATTAGCAGAGTTCTTTATTTAACGTATTATCCCTTTATGGATCAATTTAAATTTTTGTTAATACATTACAGCTTATACATTAATTCCTTAAGAGTGTTTATTACATTTTCATCTATTATCATCTAGAGACATTTTAAATGATTAAACAATTCAATATGTAATATTTGAATGTACAAAAATATTTTGGTGTACATTAAGAGTGGATGATCACTCTGAAAATAAGTGTATCTGAATAATTTTTGTAAATTGTTGAAATTATTATGTTTTCAGTTCTCCATAATAAAAAGTTTTTGGGAATATATACTAGACACAATACTTCTCATATAATGTTAAATATAACAGAGAAATATGCAAATTACGAAAAAAAGAGTCCTTTAATTATAACGAAAGTTTTTATTATTGACTATACACTGTATTGTCAAAAAATAATAAAATACACAAAAATAAAAAGGACAAAATTATCTGTTTTTTTAAATATAATCCAAATGACAAAATTATAAATTTATAGTATCCCGCCACGGGAACGAAGACGGCGATCGATTACGGATGAACGCCACCGGAAATCTTCAAGCAATATACAAATGGTGAAAGTTAACAAAACAATATGTCAGTAATTAAGGT
The DNA here is from genome assembly GCA_032207245.1 of Pardosa pseudoannulata. Taxonomy (NCBI): domain Eukaryota; kingdom Metazoa; phylum Arthropoda; class Arachnida; order Araneae; family Lycosidae; genus Pardosa; species Pardosa pseudoannulata. The sequence continues at coordinate 69,749,533 of CM063505.1, read as the reverse complement.
TTTGAATGGACAATCTTTAAATAGGTCAGGAACTAATTCGACCTTCAAAGAATGGCTATAAACTATGTATACATAAATATTTTATAAACTGATTAGGTTTAAGTTGGATTCATCCAAATTAATTTAGTTTTGTTGTCAAATATGTATCTACTAGCACATTTCTCATATTTAAATTTTGTAATAATCCCAAAGTATGTAAAATAATAATGATAATAATAATAATAATAATACATCAGAACTAGAAAAAACTTTTTTATTCCTTTTTATCAAAACACTGTATATGTTTAAAAATGAATAATACCTAAAATATTCAAATATTATAAAACAACAAACTGATGTCTGTAACGCTTTTTATTAAATAACCCATACCTTAATGACAAAATTAAAATTTTGTCAATAAATTAATCTTATATATTAATCCCTTAACGACGGTACCGGCTGGAGTCGGTCGATTACGGATGATTACGCCACCGTAATAAGTTCGTTCGCGCAGTTTTCTGTAGGTCATATCATTCTTAACTTGGACGGAAATGAAATTTGTTATAACGTTGCACTTAGTCTTTCATATTTGTTGTCAGTAATTTAAAAGACATTTTGTAACACATACGAAACGGGAATAACTTTTTAAAAAAGGAAAAAAGGGAACTCGGGTTCAATTATCGAAGGCCGCAAATAATCCTTCAAAGAGCCGCATGTGGCTCGCGAGCCGCAGGTTGACCACCCCTGTTATATAATAAATGTCCCATAAGAGTAATTTTTTTGTGGTTATGAATCCGTGATAATAAATATCTGTCTGAGCGCACGGAAATTGTGTTATACTTTACTCCAGCTACTTTTCAATAGGGCTTTGTTAAGTGACGTCACTTGTAAAACCAACCGTAACGAACCCAAACAGGACAGACGCTTTTTATGAATACATTTATTGTGAGATTGAAAGTCTGAAGCTGCATCTAGCGATTAACCTTGTCCGGACTACATGTCGATCGGCAATTAAGTTTTATCAACACAAGGAATCAATGGCTTTTTTTTTTAATCCTTTGCCTATCCCGTACATCACATATGATATGTGCATCTCTTCCTTTATATCCTTTATAAATATAAAAAATTATATAAAATATAAAAGCCTGTATATAAAATATAGTTCTTTATGTATCCAGTGGTATATACTAGCGTGTAAAGTATTAAATGTTTGTATTTCATATGTGATGTACGGGACAAGCATAGGGTTAAATTTATTGTTTTGTTTTTATTTTGCTTTTGAGCGAATCCTTAAAAATTACGAGGATAAACTTTGCAGCTTTTCTTTGTTACAAAATCATTATTTAGTATCCCCCTATCTTGACACTCCACACATATACATGGATATTTAATTGAATTTTTTTTCTTCCTTTCGTGTCGATAATCCTCGTTCTAATTTTGTTCTCTATCGATCATGTAACAGGGTTCCAACGAAAACTGGTCTTATATATAATCTGACTTTTCCTGACCAAATGACAGGTAGTATTAGCTCAGATGTAATTAAGTTAAAAGCGGTAATATTTATTATCAGTAACACTAAAACTATTAATTTATAATCATTAATAACTTTAAAATAGTGGATTTCAATAGCTCTTTCGGTTGATTTTTATAACATTATTACAAAATAAACTTAGAGAAAACAGCTTAGAGAAAATAAATCCAGATCTTTTTCATTAAATCTTAGAAAATATTAGTAAATTTGCCTGATTTTTAATAAATATTCTATATTTTCCCTTGACTTTCCCTTACCTCCGGGCTTTCTCTGACCCTCTAGAAATTCCCTGATTTTCCAAGTTGCTGAGAACCCTATATTAAATAGAAACTTGCGAAATTCACCTATTTGCCGAGTTCGCGATATTATCGTAGCTTGAGAAAATGAATTTACCGTTTTGCTCAGTACTGTCCAACTTCTCTTAGTCTGCGTGCCACTTCACCAAACATTTAGGGAAAAAAAAGGGTGACAATTAAAAAGTCAATTAATTTTGTTATTAATATATATACCTGAAAAAAATTAAATATAAGTTTTAAACAACCAAAAATATGCACTATATTTTTATTGTAAATTTGAGAAATGAATATTTTATGTCCATGCCAATTTGCTGTGAGTTTAGTTAAATTTTCAAGAATAGAATGTTCAATGCAATCTCTTATATTTTGATTTGATATATTTCAAGTCGGAAAATATACTCTCGCATATGTACGTACTTCCAAATATGAAAATAATAAAGTCCAAAATCTTATAGTTGGGGATTTTACCATCGTTATATGCGTTCGATAGGTCTTTAATTATAACTCTCTTCTTGAATAGATGTTAAGATGGCTCTGTACCTGTCATATTGGGTTCCTATCGCTCAATCTTAGCCTGCAAGAAAAATAAAATTTCTCCTGACCGCATCACATTTAGAGAATTCTTATAAAAATTCATATCATGCTATAGAACAGCAAATTCTATAGGATGCTACCTTCCCACATTCCCCAGAAAAAAAAATATTTATATGCACAAGTACGTTTGCAGGTATATACAATCTCTCTCTGTCTCACATATCTATATGTAAGGGAAAAGTACACTAAATCTAACTAATGTAGAGATTTTGTATAAAACCCCGAAGACGGCCCTTAAGGTACATACTGACAGAAAACTTCCCGTAATTGGATTGTTCATTCATGCCGAAGTAAATTTATATAGATAGCCCTCATTACATCCCGTGACAATTCTCAGGGATTTTCAGATCTAATGTAAAGAGCAAAAACCCCGCGTATCTTTGCTTTCCTCTTTTTAACTCCTAATCTAAACTGACCGTTGGGACTACAGTGAAAGGGTCTAACCAATTAAAACTTTATACTGCCCTAGCGATCGAGTTTAGGGAATTCTGAACAAAAAATCGATGTACGCTATCGGAGACAGATATTTACTCAGCTTTTTACTTAGATTTTTCATGTTAGCTGGTTTCTCAGTTTGTCCCATCAGTATAAGGAAGTGGGAACCCGTCCAACATAAACTCTGGTAATAAAGATCTTTCATGAATAAACGCTTGTTCTGGCCGCGAGTGCAAACCACCCGTCGTTTATTCCGTATTACTTCACGTACACACACACAGACACATATATATATATGCATGTGTGTGTGTTTATATATATATATATATATATATATTTATATATATATATATATATATATATACATATATATATGTGTGTGTATGTATGTATGTATATAATCTATCAATGTATTTGTGTAAGGATTGATGGATCGATAGATGTATAGATAAATATTAATGGATTTTATAAAAGAATAAACATTAGGTTTGAAGTAGAAATGGCTTCAATGGACGTTCTAGTTTTAAATCATACTCATCTTAATAAAATTTAAATTATTATTGAATTGTTTTCTTTTTAACAATTAAATGCATATTCTATGTGGTGGTAAACCTATATATAGGTAAATAAGTCTTTAAAATATAAAAATACTGTTTTTTTCTTTCTCATACTGTTAATAAAGTATCGACCAAGAAAAAGCAAAACATAACGTTAAATAACTTTAATTTAGAAAAAAGTAAGCTAATCTAAAAGCTACGTAACTAAAGCTAAGTTAAAGTAGCTAAAGACTAAGCTTGTTTTATAAATATATTTATACTGTTGGGAACCATAATCAGCAATGCATTTCCTATATAGTAAATTGACTTTTATTTTGAACAACATGAGTTTTTTTTCAACACTTCTCGGTTCCCTTCTATCTCCAATGCAAATAATCATAAATATGAAAGCGAGTTTTATATCGTAATAAAACAAATGTATGAAACAGGGGCTCGGCATAATGTGACATTTTCAAATCTCAACAACAGAAAAGGGTGATAAAAATTTATAAATTAATCTCTTTACATCCACCTTGTTACGCACAGCCACAACTTTATGACACTTTTTACCTGTATTACTTTTTTATTCTCTTTGGAAGAGAAACAAGAAATGCAGATACCAGCTATTTTCTTTTTCTTTATTTTTTTTTTTCCACCTCCCTCTCCACTTTTGAAGTCATTGTTAATATACCTCTCTCTATCAGCCGGAATTTTTATTTTTATTTTTTCACGCGGCCTTGTTCGTTTTGCCATATGGCCTCTCGAAATGTGTACTTGAAATTGACTTGAGTTTCCGCAGCTTCTGCTTCCCCTTAATACTTCTTTTTCCATCCACTCTTGTTTTCTTTAGAACAGTAAGAGGATTTATAGCCGGTATATGCTAAAGATAAATAATTTTTAGCTCTAACTCCAAGCCCATGACACAAAAGATAACGCTAAGAATTTAATTTTCTATTTATCTCTTTTCATAAATTAGTATTAACCCTATATATTTGAATATCCTCAAATTAAAAACTGTTTTCTAAAATGTTAGAATGCTTAATTTCAGGAATGTTAAAAAAATGATTAAAATAAATTTAAAATCAAAATTTAATGTCAAAACAATCTCCTACAATCAAAATAAATTTAATAAATATTTCGATAAAAATCATATGCGTTCATCAAACGATGAATGACATTTTGATACAAAATTCGTATTTTGTATCGCCATTTTGGTAAGGATTCTACGAGCAAATTGTGTTAACTGAGCTAAAGATAACTAATTTTTAGCTCTAACTCCGAGCTTCACCCTGGCACAAAAGATAAAGATAAGAATTTAATTTTCTGTTTTTCTCTTTTCATAAATTAACATTAACCCTTTATATCTGAATATCCCCAAATTAAAAATTGTTTTCTAAAATGTTAGAATGCATAATTTCAGGCATGTAAAAAATGATTAAAAAATTAAAACTTAAAAATGGAAATTTACTGTCTAAATAATCTCCTACAAACAAAAAACTTTCATAAATATTTTAATAAATATTTCAGTAAAAATCATATGCATATGATCAAACGATGAATGAGACTTTGATACAAAATTCGTTTTAGTATCGCCATTTTGGTAAGGATTCTACGAGCAAATTGAGTTAATTGAGCTAATGCTAAAGATGACTGATTTTTAGCTCTAACTCCGAGCTTCACCCATGGCACAAAAGATAACGCTAAGAATATAATTTTCTGTTTTTCTCTTTTCATAAATTAACATTAACCCTTTATATCTGAATATTTCCAAATTAAAAACTTTTTTCTAAAATGTTAGAATGCATAATTTCAGGAATGTTAAAAAAATGATTAAAATAAATTTAAAATCAAAATTTAATGTCAAAACAATCTCCTACAATGAGGTTTTAATAAGCAATTTAAATTTAGAGTAGCCATTTTTTAAGGATTCTACGGACAAATTAAGTTGAGTTAATGCTAAATAACTAATATTTATCTCTAACTCCGAGCTTCACACATGACACAAAAGATATAGATAAGAATTTAATTTTCTATTTTTCTCTGTTTGTAAATTAGCATTAACCTTTATATCTAAATAATCCTAAATCAAAAAATATTTTCTAGCATACTAGAATGCGTGATTTCAGACAGGTAAAAATAATTTTTAAAAGTTAAAATATAAAAATTAAACCTTACTGGTAAAAAAAAATATATTTTCTACAATCAAAAAACTTATATTTATGAATAGTGTGAATTAATTTGCCCAAATTTAACTTTACTCAAAGAATTTGAACCTACTTTTATAAAAAATCTATTTTCAACATTCCCACATTTTTGTTTATATTTAAAAAATTCAAATTTATTTTTATGAAAATTTTTCCACTTATTTTGTTTGCTTTAGAACAAAAAGATTAATAGCTAGTATATGCCAAAGT
>CM063505.1:69731248-69738748 GCA_032207245.1 Pardosa pseudoannulata | reverse complement strand
CAATTGTTATTTGCTTAAGAATTTTATTATTTTATTATTTTTTCTCTTATTAATTTTGTCTTAAAATCTACGAATAGCTATTATTTGTTAATCTTACCTATGCTATTTTATTTTATTTTTTTATATAAAAACTTAATTGCAAGTGTTACAGTTTACATCCTTGAGGATATACAGATTTTTGGCATTCGACTGTACTACAAAGGTATGTAAACATAAAAAAAATTAATATAAACTTTCCTCCAAAAATATTCGTTTGTATCCTCTTTTATAAACTATTCTTTTTTTTTTTTTGCCTTGAAAGGAGGGTAGATGGGGGGGCGAAAGACTACCAGGCCCTGTACCCAACTTTCCCTGGATCGGGCCCTGGTCCATACACAAAATATTAGTTGATATATATCAGGGGTGGGCAAATAGTTTTAAGCTCGGGCCAAAATGAAATTTTAAAAATGTCTCCCGGGCCGGATGACTATACCTCGTACGCTGTGCACATGAGAATGTTTTGGTTTGAGCTTTTTTTTCCCTGCCCAAAAAATTTTTTTGACAAAAAGACAATAAGTATCATTTTAAAGCATTTGGACACAGAAATTTGTAATTAATAAAAGATAATAGTTATAATAAATTGTCTTACTTAAGTGTATATACGAACAGTCTGTGCCCATTAAAATATGTCACGTAATTTTTAAAGATCCATTGTATTAAATTAATCTTCATTAAATAAATCAGTTAATGAAAGATTTTATTTTGATATTTATTTATATCGTAACGATACAAATTATTTTATTTTGATCATTATTACATTTTTATATTTATATTACATTTTGTAAATATAATAGTAAATAGAATTATAAAACTTTGTTTTAATTATTTTAATTTCTTCACTGCGTATGAAATTTACAGTTTTATTAGAGCTATACAGCCGCTCTAAATATTTAAAAAGGAACCGTATAGAAATGAAATAGTCTACTAACAGTACAGTTTTTCGTTTCATCGTATGATTCGAAATCATATGTAACATTTATTTTAAATAATTAATAATTTCAAAAGGGACTTAGTATTACTCTTAAAGGACTCTTAACACCTCCGAGACCTTTACAATTCTATCGGATTTTCCTGTAACACTAGTATAACCCCGTATACATATTTTCTGCCATTTTACCAGAGAAAATTAAGAGCACTTCATTGAAAGTTTACTTTCTCCAAGTGTTGCCATTTTTCCCTTGTTGGTTCAGCTGAACTTAGGTTTACTAGTTTAACTCATTTGATATTATTGCATATCGTTAATAGAATAGTCGATCCTTTAGAACAGGGGTGGGCAAATACTTTTAAGCGCGGGCCAAAATGAAATTTTCAAAATGTCTCCCGGGCCGGAGGACTATACCGCGTACGCTGTGCACACGCGAATGTTTTGGGTGGAGTTTTTTCCCTGCCCAAGAAATTTTTTTGACAAAAACACTATAAGTATCATTTTAAAGCATTTGGACAGAGAAATTTGACAGTTAATAAAAGATAATAGTAATAATAAATTGTCTTACTTAGGTGTATATGCGAACAATTTGTGCCCAGTAAAATATGTCACGTAATTTTTAAAGAAATATGATCCATTATATTAAATTAATGGTCATTAAATAAATCAGTTAATGAAAGATTTTATTTTGATATTTATTTATATCTTAACGATACAAATTATTTTATTTTGATCATTATTACATTTTTATATTTATATTACATTTTGTAAATATAATAGTAAATAGAATTATAAAAAGAAAAGACAAACATCAAACGTTAAAATAGAATAGTTTTAGTTAATGCGAAACGTGAAATCTGGAATGTTCATTTGATATTATTTCTTCAAAATTTGGATCCGAATCACGTGTAGCAATCCTTCATACCGAGTGTAGATTTTCGTCTGTAATTTGTGATCGATATTTATTTTTCGTGTAAATCCTTAACGAAAAAGTTCTTTCACAAATATATGTTGAACCAAATAAAACTAGGTATTTTTAACATAGTTCAAAAAATGTTTGAAATTCAAATTTCTTTTAGTAAATTATTTGACTGTAAGTCAATTAGTTGTTGTTAAATTTCAACAGGAGCTTCTTGCCTGTCAAAATTGAAAGGTTGACTAATTAATGATAAAGGTTTTTCAACAGCTTTGAAATCTTGAAATCTCCTTTGGAATTCAGAGTGCAGGTCTTGTGTTATTGCACTGTTGTAATGTACCTACAACCTATACACCAGTGTTCGTTACAAGGGGGAAACACAGAATGAATATAATACTTTATATTGAGATTCAGATATTTATTCTATACAGTTATTTACAAATAGATCCTTGCTTATCATATATTATAATCATCAATTATTTATGTTTTCTATTTACACTATAATTATCACACATCTCTTTATAAGGAATTATTATTATTAACAGAGGCCTAAGTTAAATGACTGTAAATATTATTTTATAAATTACCTCCATTAAAGTCACAGGGGAGCAGGCAGGGGCTTTTCTCCCTACGTCAGTCTTCAGTTGGTGCAGAGGGTCAGGTAGAAGCTTTTCTCATACGGTGAGTCGGTCCGGGTGTTCGGGCGCACGGAACGAGTCAATGCTGGTGGATTCTTGTCTCACTTCTTTCGAATCCCGACTTCAACTCCTCTCCTTAACTTCATTTGCAAACTCCTCACCTCGGTCCCAACGCCCCTTTTTTCTTCCTATCCAATCCCTTGTCTTCGGGAAATTTTCCCACATCTCATGCCCTTCGGGAGTGCAGGTGGGCTCATTAAAGTAGCCCCTTTGTGCAAGCTGACATTACTTTTTAGCCCCTGCTCCCATAACTCACGGTTACAGCTCTGTGCGAGCTTGACCGTTACGCTGCCATTCCGTGATCTATACCTTCTCTGCAGGGGTCCCTAAACTTGACGTGAACAATTGGAGTCCTAAATTCCTCTAGGAAAATCCTCCCACAGCTGTGCATGCACGTGCAGATTACCGTGGGAAAGTACCTCGGTACATGCACTATATTTAAGAAAATCGGTATTTTTCAATGATTCTCGTCGTGATTGTAATGAAGGGAAATGATTTAGTAATTTCTTATTAAAGTTTTTAGCAAATAAATTAAAAAAAGATTAAAAGCATGCAGGATTTTTCAACGGACCGGATAAAGTAAGCAAAAGGGCCGGATCCGGCCTGCTGGCCAGCTTTTGCCCACCTCTGATATATATTTTTCTCCTACGGGTTGACAGGTACCTAAGAGAATCCCATATCTCGGTTACTCACCTAAATTGAAAAATTAACATAAGACATTTGATAATCCTACTTCCTTTTCATTACTTTTATTCCCGAAAAAAAGAAAAAAAAACACGATGAAAAGCCTATTGCTTTCAACGCGGGGGACATATAAACTGAATTTGGAAATTGCTATGTACTGATATTAACTGAAAATATTTCTTTCCCTTCTTATTCCCAACATGCATTCCAATTTCTGGATATTCATAAATAACATGAAAATAAAATGTTCTCTAACAAGATGCTACAAATGTTTATACTTTATTTATTCAGCTCATTAGTAATATTTTGGTACAATTGGACTGATTAAAGTAAAACATTCAATGCATCATTCATGAAGAAATTATTATAGAAAAAGCCAACAGTTCTCTCATGAGATATTTATAGGATTCCTACAGCTCAGCGGCTAATCGGAGTCAGTTAGGGAAGTTGGTTTCAAGCTGAGTTGCATGATTGGAGATGACATGTGAGTAATTACAGTTCTACCTATTAAAGAAGGCTTTTTTTTTTCTCTTTAAATTTTGCTATATTTCTTCTCAGAAACTAAATTTTTGCGCAAAAATTTTATACATTTGTATTATTTGCATTGAATTTGAATCCATAACACAAAATGAATTGAATCATTTTATCCACTATTTTCCTCTTCTTAATTTTAATATCTACAAACTAACACATTTTTCTCACATATTAGGCATCGGGATAAAATCGGGCAATAATACCACACAATCATTGTGTGTTCAGGCAAAAAAATTTGCCGACATCAAATCTTTGACGAATTCGGTAATTTTTAATAGTAATTACACGTAAATGGTTAACAAAATCTCATACAGTCGAACTTCGATAACTCGAAGTCCCAGGGGACCCCCAAAAATATTCGACTTATCCGAAGTTCGAGTTATCGAAGTTACCTACCATTCCTCTCAACTGGCACTTAAGATGGGTCGACATGGTTTAAATGGTTTGATATGTGCCATAATATATAGTTGTACGCATTTCAATTTTTAATAGCCTATGTAAATAACAACAGAACAATTGGTTCAAAAGGTTTAAAACTCAAGAAATTTGGCCTCATTACATATTAAATAGTATACATACCATGTAAATCTCATTTGAAAAAAGCGATTATTTTTAAGGTTGTTGGCATTCACAAAGTTACCTAATTTTTGAACACAGTTAAATAGGGTGTTGTCTGTACCTTCGGTGGTCTCCAGGTATTGTAAGATGTGAATAGGGTCCTCGTGACCTTCAAGAACGGAGGTTCTCGAAGGTCTCTAGTGGACTGGCATTCGAAGTTTTGAAGAGAATTGTTCTTTTTACCGGGGAAATCTATCACAAAAACTTCGACTTAGAAGATGTTCACTTCGAGTTATCAAGACAATTTTTTAAGGAAAAGTATAGAAATGATTCGGGACTTGATTAAACGTTCGAGTTAGCGGATTATTCGACTTACAGGAAATCGAGTTATCGAAGTTCGACTGTATTTGATTTAAATACCACAAAACAAAATCACGCATTCATCGTAAGATTAAAATTTAACTTTTAAATACAGAATTGGCCACAATGACTCTTGCTTCCCCTCAAAATTATCATCATCATCTATCCTTAATTACTCTACTTAAGTTTTCCTTTTCCTCTATTTTGTTAAACTTCCTACTTTTAATCTTAAAAATAATTTTAAAAAATTATAAAATTAAATAAAAATTACAAAAAAAGTATAAAACTTATAAAAATATTGAATGCTTGCATCGTCCAGAAACGTTTGTTAGTACTTAAATTATTAGTATAAGTTACTAAAACTATACTAATATTTCTCTTTCTTTTTACTTTTATTTAACTGTTTACTTCATTTTAACTATTTAGGGCCCATCATTATTTTACCTTTTACTTTAAGACTTTATTCAGTACATATATTTCCATACTTCAAGATGCCCACCATGCAGAGTAATTCTCACCTTCACCATTGGGGATTCGGCTCAAGCCCAGGTGCCCCAAACAAGCTACAATTCGGAAATACAGAATCTTTTTTGTTAGAATTACCAAAAAGGCCTTAGATAATGAATTTACTCTTCTTTACTGTATGTGTACGGTCTCACTTATTTCTTCTTTAAGCATTTTCGCTATAGTCTGATCACCGAGACAAGATCCCAAAAGTAAACAAAATCACTTGAAAATGGTGACCCTGATAATGCATTGGCTCCAATCCAATAGCTGCCGAACAATGGCCAAATAAGAAGGGCGCTACTCTTAGGTACCGAAGTTCACGTATTCCAATCCCGCTGACGAATAGATGTTCATAGCTGTTCAAAACCAGCTTTAAGCAGTTTATCCCGGACTCATTACCTGTCTTGTAGAAAATTGGTAGACTTTGGCTTTCAAACTACAGCCAATCCTGTAGTTTAGAATTTATATTATTAGTCTATTGTAAACTATAGCTAAATATTGTTTTTATATGCACTGAATGCAGTTTGGGCTGATTTAAGCTTGCATTTCGTGTGTTGTAGAACAAAAAGGGAGAATGAGAGTAATAAGATAATCTCCCTTTGAAACTAGGCAGAAGAAATTACCTTTATCTACAAAATGTTTTGATACATGGTAACCATTATATTTATGCTAATATAACCTCTTATATTTAATATTTATTATGCTGATCCTTATCCTGTAGTTGTTGTAGTAACAACATATACGTGTTTAGTAAAAGCAATTTTCTTAAAGTATAGACTATTTAATTTTATCTACAATATTACGTTATAACATATATGTTATTTTTAACATAAAATTGCTTTTTAATAAAAAATTTAGTGGAGATTTTTTTATATTATCTATACTGACCCTCTCTTTCTCGATGTCAGCTTGAATTGTCATGCATCATGTTTTTGCCCATGAGGACTCTTTTCTCATTTCTTCTTAATTTATTTGCAGTATTCCGTTTTTTGGTTGTTGTTGCTACATGCTATTTGTCATTTTGTCCTCACGTGCTTTCCTTTTTTTCTTATCTTTCTGGTGAGTTCTTATTTGATGCAACGAAACCTCTCTTTTGTGGGTATAGGCCAGGGTTGTAATTTCGACCGGTTAAAACTGATTTTGACCAGGACACTGGATAAAAGTGGTTTTAACCGTCAAAAAATGGTCAGAAATGATCAGAATTGTTAAAAATAGTTTTAAATGGTTTTAATTTTAATATATAATATCTTTTGTACTTAGAAGTGACTTTTAACAAGCAATAAAAATAGTAGTGAAGTTAAACAAAATATTACACTAACAAGTTCATGAGATATACAGTATAATAAGAATGTTTGAATGTTAAAAATGAACCATGCACATGCAATTGTAAAAATGTAATCCAGTCGCAGCGAAAAACATAAAATACACTTGGACCTGATGTCTGGTGGGCAGCAATGAAGAATGTTAAAGGCATTAACATAAAATTTGTTGATTTTACAATACATCTAATGAACTGTTGTGCCAGTTCTTCATCTATAGAAAGATTATTTTCAAAGTTTGGAGTAATCCAAAATAAATTACGAAATCATTTAAATTTAGAGACAACTACAAAACTTGTTACTTGTAACCGTTTTTTGAATTCATAATTACATATAAAACAGTCCGTATAAAAAAAATTAGTAAAACTTTTTTTTTGTATGGGGTTATGGTATATTTGTTTTTTTGCTGGTGTTATTTATATTATGATATTTTTAACAAATGTAACTTGCCTTTATCATAGGCTAGTAAACTATGTTCGATTAGTATTAAATATATTGAAAAGTAAATTTCAGTGGTCAAAGCTGGTCAAAATTGATACTGACCAGGTTAAACAACTGGTTTAAACCCCCATGGTTAACCTGCCGAACGATGGCCGGTTGGTTAAGGTGCTGGCCTTCGGTACCGGAGTTCGTGGGTTCGAATCCCACTGTGGCATGGATGTTCGTAGCCGTTCGGAATCGGCTTTAAGCTGTAGGTCCCGGTCTCATAAGCCTTCGTGTTGCAAAAAGTAGACCATAGCACTCCAAACCAAACCAAACCCATGGTTAACCCTGGTATAAGCTGCCCTATCTGTATGAACTTATCCACAAAATAGAACTGAATTTAAAGCTAATAATCGAAATGCTATTGGTGTAAAAAAAGCTTCTGCTCCACGAAATATATTCCTGATTTTCAATCCACCAAATCGTAATTGATCAGTGACCTTTCCCATTATCTTCCTGTTGATGCTACCAAAATGC
>CM063505.1:69473748-69726248 GCA_032207245.1 Pardosa pseudoannulata | reverse complement strand
AATATTTGAAAAAACATCTTGTCAAATTAAGGGTTAACATAGACAGTTTATTTTAATATGCTTGATTCATTTATTTTTCAGACCTGCCTTACCACAAAAAACATATGAGAGAAATTTTAAGAGCTTTAACTCATTTTTAATTTTCCATAATCTCATTTATAATTTCTTATTTATTGGGGATGAAATCTCTTTTCTTGAACTCTCCTGAATCACTTCGAACTAAACTTGATTGCAAATGTAGCAAAAGTAAAAACGCCGTCGTTCGCTATTGAATCGAAAGAATTCAACAGCCGACACATACCTGGGTCGAATTCGTGTTTGAATATTTGAGCAAAACAATTTTTATCTCATTATCGGTAGTAATTCATTCACCCATTTTTTTTTCAAATGTTTCCAGCTTCGACGCACTATTTAATCCGTTCTGGCTTACTTTTAAAGTTACGAGTCATCGCACAGCATTAGGCATTAAGAAGGTTTTCGCATAATTTTTTCCAAATTCCATTAACCAGTATAGAATTACAGTTCAAACTGAATCTGGCCTTATTGTAAAAAGCTCAAATTGAATGTGATCTTAGGTTAAAAATACGCTATTAACTGAATATAAACAAGGTCATTTTAGGTGAGCAGTTACAGGAATTGAAATACAAATCCCTTAAAAATATTTCGAGATCTAAAAGCTGACAAAACATGGGGGCTTCATTAATAAGTATTGAGTTAAGGTTTGGTTTGTATCGCTGCTGTCTACTTTTTGCTACACGAGGGCTAGTGAAACCGGGACCTACTGCTTGAAGCCGATTCCGAATGGCTACGAGCATCCATGCCCCAGTGGGACTCATTAACTCCGGTACCGAAGACCAGCGCCTTACCCATTCGACCATCATTCAGCAAAAAATAAGTTACAGATTATAATTGAAGTTACAATATAATCAAATACTTTCGTTTGACTGGAAGCTCTACCGTCCGTCTTTTGCTATTCAAGGTGCTGCATAGTTTGGAGCCCTACAGTCAAAATTGTTGACGGTGTCTAATTCGACCTATTACCAATTCCAAACATCTACAAGGATCCATTTCAATACGGTATTCGGTAAATGGTATTCGAAACCAAGAGCTACGGTTCTGAAAGGTAACGCCTTACCGATAAGTCCACCGTCTAACAAGCGCTTATTATGCTTAGAATTGTCAAAACCAAATGGCTCATAAATAACGTGACCAGACGTCCCGTTTTGAACGGGACTGTCCCTTTTTACAATTACGAGTCCCGGTGTCCCCGAAATGGACTGTGGGACTCAAAATTGTCCCGTTTTCAGAAACCGCGCGAAAATTTGAGTAGCAGACGGCCGGCCACCGCCCTGCTTTTCTATTGTAATTGAATATATTTTATGTTTGCCTGCTACAAATGCTCCAGTAGAAAGAGTATTTTCTATTATGAACAAATTGTGGACATCTGAGAAAACCCAGTTACAAATTTCAGTTCTAAAGGCGATGTTGATAATTAAGGTGAATATAAAAAAAACGTGCCATGAGTTTCATTCTTACTTGAAATCGTCACCAGCTATATTAAAACAAATTTGTTCTTCTGATAAATATAAATATAACTAAACATTTTGGGGTACCTATATTTTATGATTCGTAACTTTTAAGAATTAACTTTTCTGAATAAATAACTTTAAAAAAATGTTCTTTCTATTGACTACCTATGATTTGACCTAAATAAACCAAGGTCCCGTTTTGAGTCAAAAAATAAATGGTCACATTACTCATAAACCGAATTCGAACATTACAAACATCCTTGCTATCAATGGGACTCAAATACAGAGACTCTGATTCCGAACGACAACGTCCTAGCTATCTATGCTGTTTAGATATATGTCAAAATTTCAAAGAAATTTAAAATATTCGGAAGTGAATATAAAGACAATTCTAGAAAGTAGGGAACATTCTTAATGATGTAAAAAGACAAAAAAAAAATTACCTAATATGCAAAAATTAATTCTTCGCCTAGGCTTTAAGTGTATTAGATATTTATCGAAAGTTTGTTCGATATACACTGAGACCCAAATGTAATTCGAGTTCTAATTTTAAACATAAGTCCATTACTTGGCTGCACACCAATTCAAAAGCAGTTTTCACTTCTAATGAAACTATAAATAACAAGCAAGCATGCACTTTAAATTATATGTTGAAGGAAATCCCAAATCGTTAGTTGAAATCTTCGTTGCTAGATATGCAAAGAATGCCTGCTTCTGTTAAAGGATCAAAATACATGAATTCAGCTTTGTACCAACTGGTTTTGGTTTTTCAGAAATTCATATTGAATTCTTTTTATAGACTGCTCACCAATGAGACTTTGCCTTTCAAAATTTACATAGTTTTTAAATTGCTTTCAACTTAATAAAGTCACTTAACCAGTATTACTGATGATGTTGTATTGTTAGACTCAGCCAGCGTCCTTTATATGCTTCTCCTGAACTTTTCAGTTTCACTTTAATTGTCGAAGTCCTTACGTATGATATTGGATCCCATGTTTCGGGAGAAACTCGACCTGAAGTGTTACTTTGCTCTTACAAATCCAAATCAAACAAAGACAACAAACATCGGACTTGACACTTCAGTAACAGAGACAAAAGATTTCTCATTCCCCTCTTTGCTGAATGCGATATTGTTACAAACGCGAAGGGAGTAATGTGAAAATACAGATACTAACCTTTGCTCATCCAAATAAACAAAACAAATAATTTCTTTCTTTCTTGTTTTTTAAGTCAGAAAAGTTAACAGTTTCTGGGATTGACGATACACTAGACCAACTTATTAGCCAAAGAGCCAAATATGAACATTATCATAATTTAAAAAAAATGTGAGCCAAATCTGCTTGTTAAGTAAACTTTTATTACACCAAATAAGTAGTACACTAAATAAAACTAAATTTCATACTTAATAAATATTTATTAATGCGAACAATGTGCTTGCATCTCCTTGGAAAGTTTGAGTAAGTCAGGTTTGTATGTTGTTTTTAATTTTAGTTTTACGAAAACTAATAAAATTAAACTCGATGTTCGTTACGTATTTTTACAACAATATAAAATTTTAATTACCTATCTTTTAACTTAAACAAAAAATTATACATGTTCTCGATTTATAGAAGAATTTTAATTTATCAAAATAAGATGTAATTTTTTTCTTACCAAGTTTTTTTAAAAATGAAAATATTATTGCGCCTTCCATGGATATTTCTGCCAGAGCCGCACTTGAGGAGCTAAAGAGCCACATGCGGCTCTGGAACCTCACTTTTCCGACCGCTGCACTAGACTATTAGTATTTTATACACCTTGATATACACTTTTATAAAACGCTGCTAGTAAAATAGCAGACAATAATTCATTCTCCTTTTCTTAACTATCAAAGTCTTTAAAAATTCCTTCGAAAACCGTTTGAATTTGTCAGTCTTCAAGAATTAAATAAAAAATAATATCTAAGTCATTTTTAAACTTACTTACATTTGGAAAATTGTGTAAGGGAAGGTGTAAAGGAAGTTAGCGTCACGTGATAGGGAATAAGCACTACCAATGTCTCCTAGTCTCAAAATAAACTGCATTTTCTTTCTTTTTAAACCTTCTTTGTACAGTTGCAAATTTAAGCGTTTCGTTTTTATTCTGGCCATACCGTTTGTTGTTTCATATTTAGTTTTGTTATTTTGCTTTAACTCTTTATTTTAATTCTCTTGCTATTTTCTTGTGCTGCGCACATTGGTTTGTAGTTGACCAATGTAACCCACTCTGTCGAAACATAATATAAATACTGTAGAGCGTGACTTGATTCGCCTGGTCATTGTTTGACCCGGTAGTGATTAGGACTTTTCCTCACCCTATATTGTTGGTTGTTTCGAGCGCTACTGTTTGCATTTTGGGGACATTTGGGCTAATGAGATCGGAATTTACTGCTTAAAACCGATTTCGAGTGGCTATGAACATTCATGGCAGCAGTGAAATTCGAACTAAAGAATCCTGTACCGAAGAGCAGCGCCCTGCCCATTCGGCCATCTTCGCCCTCTATGGCTCTTTGAGCAGTACAGTCCTCTGGACAGTGTTGACTGGGGGTGTAGTTGTTTTTGGCGCCAAACCAAATCAAATCAAACCAGCGTTCTAATGTTAAACACGTTAAACGGAAATGCTATTTGGTCAGTAACATTCTCGGTCTGAGAACCAATTAAATGATAGTTGTTTTTCCTGGCTGAATTAAGACGCATGACAAGTTAGTGGCAGAAAGACTGATTAGTTTGACTGTGGCACATTTCTGTAACTATTTGAGAACTAAACTAAATGAAATCAAACCAACGTTCTAATGTTAAACACGTTAAACGGAAATGATCTTTGGTCAGTAACATTCTCTGTCTGAGAACCAATTAAATGATAGTAGTTGAACCTTACTGAATTAAGACGCATGACAAGTTAGTGTTAAAGACTGATTAGTTTGACTGTGGCACATTTCTGTAACTATTTGAGAACTAAACCAAATCAAATCAAACCAAACCAGCGTTCTAATATTAAACACGTTAAAGAAAAATGTACTTCGGTCAGTAACATTCTTGTTGTGAAAACCAATTAAATGATAGTAGTTGTTCCTGGCTGAATTAAGACGCATCACAAATTAGCGGTAGAAAGACTGATTAGTTTGACAGAGGCACATTTCTGTAACTATTTGAGCGCCAAACCAAATCAAATCAAACCAACATTCTAATGTTAAACACATTAAACGGAAATGCTCTTTGGTCAGTAACATTCTCGGTCTGATAACCAATTAAATGATAGTAGTTGCTCCTGACTGAATTAAGACGCATCACAAATTAGTGATAGAAAGACTGATTAGTTTGACAGAGGCACATTTCTGTAACTATCTCATTGAAGGTCATATAAGGACTAAAAATTAATATAACAGAGGTACATTTGCAGCTGCTGTAACGATTTCAGTGAAGGCCATCAAGAGAATCAAAATAATGATAGTAGTTAATAAAAGAGTTGTTTGAGCTTCCGATGACAAAATTTCTTGTATTGTTATGCTACGTGAATCAGGTTTTCCCTAGGTTTGAACTGCAAAAAATTAACAAGGATTTCAAAATCTTGTGAATGAAAATTTTGTATTTTTGTGCGGTTATTTTTAAAACGTGATAGATATAACCTTTTTTGAATGTACTATACCTGAACAGTTTAAAAGGGATGATAGCAGAAAATTATTGTCAAGAGAATGTTAGATAGCAATACAGAGACAATGAGAATTGTTTTCATTAAATTCTTTCATTGGTCTCTTTTCATACATATTATCCCACCACCACTACCAAAAAAGATAAAATTATATAAAATATGCCCACTCTAGTAGTGTTAAGGCCTTTCACAACACAATGTATTTTTATTTTGAAAAACTTTACATGTTTATAAAAGACTGCAGTGGAGATGTACATTTACATTCAAAGATAAAAAGTCTGAGTATAAAACATGATACAACAAACAAAACTATTTTTAAAGAACATACGTATGTTTTATACACATAATAATATAGCCTATTTAAGCCCAGTGGTGCTGAGTAGCGTTTCGCGTTCTTACGACAAGGTCCGAGGTTCAATTCCCGGGATGGACAACGTTGACTCAGCCTTTCATTCCTTCAATGGGTCCTTCACAAATTGAGGACCAGGCATACTTGGGAACTAAACACTGGGGGTTCTGCGTAAGGTTGACTACCTAACCGGAACATATACTTCGCCAACAAGAGCTCTTGGTCTCTGAAACGGAGATTAGCACGCTAGGCCTTGACCCCCTACGATTTTTACGCCTAAGAGTTTAGTAATATAGCCTTCTAATCACCTTCCTTGGACCTTGATTACAGTATATTGGATTTATTTTCTAAACTTGTATACTGTGTTAATTTTTTTAGAAAATCAATGTAAAAACCTATTGGAATATATTATTTTTAAGTTAATAATGCTTTTAAATTAATAACTTGGCACATGCTGATAATAATTATTACCACTTTTAAATTTAATTGAAATCTGATATGATATTGAGTTATTTTTGTTCAAGGAATTTTCTGAGTTTTGATCAAGAATTATAAGGCGATTTCACGCAGTAGGGCAAATTCTCAAATTATGACAATTCTGGCTTTAGTTTCAAACGGAAGGGCAGTTTATTGTTTACCTATTGGCTGTTGTAAACATGAAAATGAATGGGAAGGGCATAATAGTAGTTTGTGACGTTGCGACAAATTGCCTTATAAGGAAAAGTCAGTGAATTTATCAGACAAGTTTTGCTGAAAATCCTGAGTGAATGTAAAATATTTTGTATTATCTTTCGTTTAAAACTAGGCAAAAGGTTTGTATTCCAATACACAGGCTAAAAAAACTTATTACAAAATTATTTTTTAATAAAAAGAAAGTTACATATTTTTTTTTAATGAAACTAGGTATTTCAATGTATATAGTGGCAAAATTACTTGTTGGAAAAGAGTCTTGAATGTTTAAAAAATGTTGAAAGTGTTAATTACTGTTCATTTTGTGACTTATCCATAGTCTCTTGAAACCTCTTTAAGATCAATTTTAAAACTAATCTGAGAATTTTGATAACTTATAAAAAGTGGAGAAGAAACAAAAACATCGCTTTTGTTCTAGTTTCCTCTTAAATTTATTGCATAATTTACGCTTAGATAGAATAAAGTAGGTCGTATGAAAAGAAAAAAGAAAATTAATGCCTCTATAAAGCGAGGGCGAAGATTAAGTATTCGAAAATCCTCTGATATAAAAAAGTAAAGGGCAAAAAGTCATGTAAAGCTGAAAGTATCCATTATGTCACCGCTTCTTAAACTATGGATCACGACCCCAAATAGAATCACAAAATAAAATGTTGCGTTTGTAAAAATTTAGTTGAGACACATGAATTTAAAGAAACGATAGTTGTAATACTCTTTCGTCACATGGTACCTCTTTATTAAGGAAATCGACATTCTCAGTTTTATTGCTTTTTTAAATCCAAATATGGTTTGACAGTGAAGAACAATTTTTATCTGACTTAGGGCCAGATTAGGAGTTAAAAATATTACAGGAAGTACTTAAGAATTCATATTTAGGAAAATACAAAGAAAAAGGAACAGATGTAAATCAGATTCCTTGATATAAACCGACATTATAAAAATGTAAACTGCAAAATAGCTTGTTAAATTAATATTGTTAAATAAAATTAACACTTTTTAATGTGACCATTTCACTGACTTCCCGATGGTCAGTTACGGGTTGACGGCCACGGGATATGAAGCAGAGTAGACTGGAGCGTAGTGGGCTGTTCTTTTGATTTATAAACCATAGTTTCCAGTTGAGGATTAGCTCTTGAAGAATACTCTTGCGGAATACTCTTGCGAAGCTGCGTCGCAAGGTTCAACGTCACTCGGCAAAGGATCAATGTTGAAAACTTCCTTAGTTTCTTTCTTTCTCTCCCCCCTCCCTTTTTCCTTATCAACACCTGTTAAAAAACATTTCAACATCAAAACGCGACTCAATCCCTTCGCATTTGGTTGTTACTCTCTCAACTTTACTACGTTCAAGTCTACTCCTCTTCGCATCTGGTAGCCACCGGGACTTAGTATAGGACAAAGCTCAGCAGATTTCCTAGAAAGTATAGCCATTTGGCAATGAAACAAGATAAAGAAGATTATCAAACGGCCATTTATATGCATTAATAGTTAAATCACGGATTAGCACTCCGCGATTCTCATGCTGTTCCGTGCATAGATATTTGAAGGTTTCCAGACTTTTATCTCTATGACTCCATGCTTGTAGATGGCTTCCTGATAACTTCGTTATTTTATTTCACTGACAATTTGGCTCTTCTTAAAAGAGTGCCGACCCCTAACCTAGAGGCATAAGTCTAAAGAGCTACAAACGCCTATGGATTGCCAACACCTCCTGGAGGCAGTCTCTAGGAGATGTTAGGTCTGCTGACTCCTGGTACAAGGATTAACTGCCTCCTAAACCATAACAAGAGGCAACAACTGTGCTATATGATAGAAGGTAACGTATGCTTGTATAATACCCGGTGTCATCATGAAGCTTAATAAATACAGAAACAAAGAAGTATCACCGGTACAGTTAATAAGCCAGATTCAAGGAATTCGAAAAAGTCGCGGAAGATCAAAATCAAAACGCGAACCCGATTTAGACCGGGAACCATATAGCTTAATGTTTTATAATCCAGTATTTTTGAAATCTTACATTAAGATTCAATTTGTTGTGCAGCTATTTTGACCCAAAATTTTTATACATGGACAACCGTCTCTTAAAAACGTAATTTTCAAATATTCAGTAATAAACGATAGAAATATCGTTGATTCACGTATACTTGAAATAAATTTTGGAATAACTCATTTTTATATACATATTCTTTATGGAAGAAGTTAATTATTTATTGAAAATATTTATCTTTATATCATTGTTATCCCCTACATAATAATAGCCTAAGTTATCTGTACGTCTGTCCTCCAATTTATGAAGCGGTTGGACCTGGAATGGATAGAGGCATCCATTCAAAGCGAATAAAGTTTATCTTCTCCTAAACTATCGATCCGATTCTAAAATAAATTTGTATAAATATGCTTCATATCACAGCAAAAAATACTGTCGTCTTTAAAACGTTCGAAATCCAGCCCTTCCCTCCTTTTCGAGAGTTTAATGCCATTATTTCAAGCCCTATTTTCCCCGGTTAAGAGCAGGCGATTAAATTTATCCATTTATCCCTTAATAAATAGGTAAAAATAACAATTTTTTCTAGCATTGTGACGTCATTCCTTTAAACATCTCATTTAATCATTTCATATTTTAAACTATTTAAATATCGTCTACACTATTTTAATATCTTTTATCACTGAACTTAGATATTACGTAAATGATTTTCTTTTATATTTGGCTTAAATAATAGATTAGGTACAAACGTGATAATTTTAAATTTAATCATCGATTATTTTTTGTTGCAATGAAACTTTTACCACCGGTATTAACAATAAATTCTTTTCATATAAGTCTAGGAGTCTATTTCACGGCCTAATAAATATCTAACTTTTAATTTATATATATTTGGAAATTAAGAAGTTTGTTCTTTTGTGTGTTTGTTTATTATACATAACCACACGGTTTGACTAAATGAATTCAATGTGATTCTAAACTGCATTACAGGATCGGGAGACTCTAGAGGAGTATGACGATAAATAAATTATTGAGAGTGAACCAGATAGTTCTCAGCCAAAAAACAAACCATTTTTTACCTGCCTTAACAGTTCTGGAATATTAAAAATTTTACTAATCCCGTCACAAGGCCGTAGGCAGCGGGAGGGATTTGGGGGACGGGTCCCCCCCCTCCTGAAATTTTGAAAGGCCATTTTGTAGATAGACAATGTCCCACGATTGTGTTTATGTGCTATCAGCTTAGCTGTTCATGAACAAGAACAGTTATTCGCTTAGAAAAGACCATAAAAGTTTTGCTAGGCTGCTGGCCGGAAATACAACACTGTATTTCCGGAACTGTATTCTGGAAATACAGTGCTTTCCCTTACATAAATTGAAGTATCATTCACAAATAAAGATGTCTTTCTCCCTTGGTCCCCCTCCGATGAACGATGGCTGATTGGTTAGGGTGCTGGCCTTCGGTACCAGAGTTCGTGGGTTCGAATCCCACAGTGGCATGGATGTTTGTAGCCGTTCGGAATCGGCTTTAAGCTGTAGGTCCCGGTCTCATTAGCCCTCGTGTTGCAAAAAGTAGACCGTAGCACTCCAAACCAAACCAACCCTTGCTCCCCCTCCGAAAATAATTTCTGGCTACGGCCCTGTCCTCATATGATGGGCTATATTCTAGTATATTTAATATCTGGTGTTGTGAAAAAAATCTCACCGATAAAAAAAGGTTTTGAATGAAAAAAGTAACAGTTCAAGAAGTGCTGCACTATGTCGTAAAATGACGTATCAGAGCGGCGAAATCTGCACTGTTGAAATTCCAAAGTCCAGAGGAATTCTTTAACCGTCTTTCTAATAGAGAAAGCAATTCTTTTCAAGCCGTTGTTTCGGAGGAATGTCATTTCGTTAATTGCATCTCAATAAATCCGTTTGGGTTTCCGTGTCGAGGCCTCATTGAAAGTGGGTGGGATGAAGAAGAGAAGAGAAGCTTTCCGTAGACGCAAAGAGAGTCCGTCCCATTTGGCACGCCTTCAAAGATCTCGAGAGCGGTTTCTTATCTCTGGACACCGCGACAATTCACTGAGTCACAGCGGGACAGTCTCTCTTTTCAAGATGACTAAACATGTAGAGTGCGTACTTCTGCCCTTCCTCCCTTTCAAGAGCCCGATGATAATTAAACCGAACGGGACGGGCTCGGAAGCGTGTCTCGATACACTTCTCTTTTGCTCTGCTTTGCGACTTATTTGTGCCTCAACTGACTTTGATAGCCCTAAATTGACCCGGCATCTTTATGAAGTTGCCGATTAAAGAGATGGTGGGCGTTAACAAAGCGTTTTTGTAAATCATTACAGTCGTGAAAATTAGTACACATTTAAACTGAAGAAGGGGAAGCTGTTGTACAGGACTGTGAGGTAGAATTTCTCAGAATGATGCAAGTCTTCGAAAATGCTGCCCCTTAAATGTTTTGATTTCGATGCTTGTGCCGCTTCTCTGAATCAAATCATGGCCCGGCTCTGATGTTGTACCTTGATATATTTATCTTTATTATATTATTCTTACATTTTGTAGAGAAAAATAATTACTCATGTATTATTTTAATATTATAGGTTGTTAATGAGTTTACGCAATTTTATTACAATTATTATTATTATTATTATTATTATTATTATTATTTTTGTATTTCTGAGCACTTAGCAATTCAAGTGCAATTGGGACCAAGGTACAACGATATAACTATATCTTAACTTTAACTCATAAATTCTTAGTGAGCACTTGGGTACGTACACCTAATATGACGTTAAATTAGATACTTAAAAATTAGATTTATCTTCAAGAAAAATAATTTATTGCATTATAAAGAAAAATTATGATACGAGGGTTGTTCGATAATAAAGATATTGTTGGAAAACTAAAACTTAAAATTCTTCTCTACAATATCTTTATGACGTCATTGCAAATCAATGACGTTATACGATGCAATTTATCTGATATGTTACTTTTAAACACGGATATAATTGATCGCGACTGTTAACCGAATAGAGCAATTTGTCGCAGCGTCACGAACTATTGTAATGCCCTTTCCATTCATTTTCATGTTTACAACAGCCAATAGACAAACATTAAATTGGCCTTCTGTTTGAAACTAAAGCCAGAATTGTTATAAGTTGAAATATACCCTACTGCGTGAAATCGCCTTATGCTATATTCAAATTTAACAGCATTTTGTACTATTTAACTATGTGATTTTATTCAGCACTGCAGCTTTTATGTTCTTATGCTGTAGGTTGCTGTAAATTTTACTTAGATAGCCATGTCTGCCAGCCACCTTTTGTATGACTGATATTTTCATGTAGCCTTTATTTTATTCCGTCGAATGCTGCAATAGGTATATATTTTATTTATCTTATTTTAAAATAAAAATATTAGTAAACGTTCAAGTTGTAAGTGTAGTTGTTTTTAAACTACTTTTCATGTAAAGTATTTATTCATCCGCCCACTGCTTGCTATTAGATATCGGTGAATTGGTTTGACTATCAACCAATTTTCCATCAGGTATAGGTAGCCGATATACAAAGCACACATACTCAATATTGACGTGAATTATATCACCCAATAGGTTTAATGGTGCAATAAGGCGATTTCACGCAGTAGGGCAAATTCTCAAATTATGACAATTCTGGCTTTAGTTTCAAACGGAAGGGCAGTTTATTGTTTGTCTGTTGGCTGTTCTAAACATGAAAATGAATGGGAAGGGCATTATAGTAGTGCGTGACGTGCGACAAATTGCTTTATAAGTTAGTCTGGAGTGTTTTTTTATTGAAAAAACAATTGATCTTCCGAAAAGCAACGGAACATAACGTGTCAAATCGCAGAATATGCACAGTTCGAAATACTTACAGTTATTAGAATTTTGCAAACCGAACGAAATGAATCGAAGGGAGAGAAACTTATCGCTGATTCAGGATATTCATATGCGAAATATTTGAAGCTGAAAGATAGTCAACGTTTAGGGTCAAAAATTTAAAAACGAAAGGCATATAACACAGCAAACCAAAGCGTGGTTGGAACAACAAAAATGGGAAGTTCTGCAGCATATCCTTCCTATAGGCCAATTCAGCCTGCTAGGATTTATATTCTGACTTTTAAAGAAAATTTTAGAGGGAAAACACTTTGCAGATCAAGAGGATTTAAAAAACATCGTCCAAACAATGAGACAAACAGCAGTACCATAAAGGGATGATCAAACTAGAAGCACGTCCGAATAAATGGGCTAACATTTACAGATATTATGTCGAAAAATAAACAAAAACGTGTAGTTTTTGTAAGTGTATTAAATTTTTTTCAAACAACAGATCCTGGTCTAATTAGTCCTAGAATAGTAAAAATATTTATCGTAGTGCTCTAAGGAAAACCGATGTGCTATCTGAATTTGGTCCAAGCAACTAATAGCACACTTTGCATAATGATTCGTTCGCACGCTGGATAACTTTCTGAGTATCTGGGAAACTTGAGAGAACAGCATCTTGGTTTCGTTCGTAACACAAATGCAGAATCCCAGCAATTTAGCCCAGCAATGCATCCAGCAAACCCTCTTCTTAATGCATGTATTGTAGATCTATCACCTGGTGTAGAGACAAGTCAAAAGTCAACTGCAATAAAATAATCTACAATCTTGTCTTTAGCCCGGGCGACCAATTTAGTAACTATCCGGGTCGCCTTGACTCAGTTTTAAAAAAAGGAGAATTTTTATTAATTTTGAATAATTTAACGGTTCTAAATATTTTTACGACTCAATGCCTTTTTTTTGGGGGGGGGGACTGAAAATATTGATTTTACCTGCGGCTTGTGTGTATAGTACTGAGAAGTGTGTAGAGCACTGAAGAATATAGTGTCTGGGGGGTCCAAATGGGTTAAGGACTGCCATTTATGGATATATTATATATATATGTATGTATGTATGTATATATATATAATATATATATATGTGTGTGTGTGTGTGTGTGTAATGAGACAGACTTCTCGGTGGGTGGTTGCAGTCATGGCCATAAAAATGATACCGACCTTTATTAAGATAACGTTGGAGAACTGGTGGGTTCCCACTTTATCATAGGGATAGAACAAACTGAAAGTTCAGCTAGCATGAAGTTCTATGTACAAGAACAGTAACACGTGGATCAACATCTGTGGTAAAATATCTTTAGAAAAATCTGAATAGTAAAACCTATTGTTTCTAAAATAAATCCATAAAAACTTTTGCTAAAATAATTAATTTTTTTAAGGGGTTTTAAAAATAAGTATCCAATGTCATCGGATCCTTCCAATTAAATGACTTCCTATTTTTTTCTTAAAAATAGGAAGCAGAAGTTCCTAAGCTGAAGGTTTATGGTTATCCCACCCTAGTTAATAACGTTGAAAAAAATTTTCATTTCTTAGTTTTTTAATAAAAGTACAAAAAGTAGTCACTTAAAGCTCAGAGCAACATGAATACTACTTCTTTTACAAGGTAATCAGGTCTTAATTTCCTAAAGTTTTAAAAATTTAATTTTTGGCGCCAAGAATCTTCAAGAACACATCAGTTCCATTAGTAATGGTATTATTATCTTAAAATTACTGCATATGTGAGTATGATTGATCACTTTAAAATTGCTTGGTATAACACTCGGCACCTCTAATCATGAATATGCATTCTTTTTTTATACATTTTTTAAAGGTGTTTCCGCATAACTTAGTGGGCTGCACCAGAAACAAACTTTTATATTTGTCCTTGACTTCCCACCCCGAATTTGACTATCCTGAGCTTTTAGTTGGTACTTGAAATCTTGGATTTATGGATTTTCGAACACAGTAATGGGCAAACTTTTAAAAGTTGGCTATGATTTTTTTGTTGTTGTTGTTGTTGTTGTTCTTAATGTTATTGAGCCAATCTTGTAAAATCCAATCACAACGAAAAGAAATAATATATGTAGAAAATTATTATGCTAATACTATTAAGGACAATGTCTTTCTAAAAGTTCCATCATTTTTTAATTAAATTTCTGCTTTTCGGCACCGAAGTTCATGGGTTCAAATCCCACTGACGGCATCGGTTTTTGTAGCCGTTTGGAATCGACTTTAAGCAATAGATTCCGATTTTATTAGCCCTATTGTTGAAAAAGAAA
Source organism: Pardosa pseudoannulata (assembly GCA_032207245.1). Lineage (NCBI taxonomy): Eukaryota > Metazoa > Arthropoda > Arachnida > Araneae > Lycosidae > Pardosa > Pardosa pseudoannulata. The sequence goes on along the minus strand of CM063505.1, from coordinate 69,711,893 downwards.
AAAAAAGTAGATAGTAGCGTTCCAAACCAAACCTCCAGTCTTCTTAACCCTTGTGTAGCAAAACTGTAGACCGTAGTGCTCCAAATCAATCAACCAATCAAGTTATGTGTTATATATTTATATGTAGCGAGTCACGTGATTTTTGATTTCATAAAACTAAAAACTATTCAGCATTTTTGAGAAGGGGGGGGGCAAGAGTGGACCTTGATTACTTAAAATGGTTAGAACACTACAATGATATCAATTTAGTTATTGAGAAGCAATACCATTTTAATGGGACCGCTAAAAAATGTGGTCAGTGGACAGAAAAAGGATTAAGAATTAAGCGAGTTATAATTAAAAATACTTGAAACTCTTTAACGATAATGTAACAGGAGAAAGACACACTCTCGAGCGGAACTGTACAGAGTAAAGAAGCTGACACGAAAGTAGACAGGAGGAATTTGTTTAGGGAAGCAACCCAAAAGGTACTTCTGAGCGAGGAGTCGGGCTGATAACATCCTCCACGCTTGTCGTCCCAAAATGTGAACAAAGGATATCTAATGGAGTTGCCATTCACAAAATAAATAACAATAAAGAATTTTTTATACAAGAACCAATATGTGTCTTCCATGCCTTGATCACATGGAATGCTGTCATATATATATATATATATATATATATATATATATATATATATATATATATATGTATGTATGTATGTATATATATGTATATATATATGTATATATATGTATGTATGTATATATATGTATATATATATGTATATATATGTATATATATATGTATGTATATATATATGTATATATATATATATATATATATATATATATATATATATATATATATATATTAAACTTAGCGTAGCATGCCATTCTTCAAGAATGTAACGTGCTCGTAGGGGTGTAGTCGTCAGCGAAAAGAATAAGATTTATCAAGAGAACTTTAGCAGCATCTTTATTCAGCAACGTCCAACAGCAAAATTAATCAAAAAATGGTCGTGCGGCCTTTTATAACTTTGGAAACGCCACAGGCGTGAGAAAAGGAATGTGATTAATCAGCAAAGTAGGATGGCTAGTTAATTTCGCCAAGAGGAAATTTTTCTAAAACAAAAGAGTTTAACGCCAAGAGGCTTCTAAGAAAAGGACGAAATCGCGGATTTGGTGGTTTTTTAATACAGGAGTTAGTAATTTTAGTTTAAGACTAAAGTATTAAATTTTTACATTACATATATATATATATTATATATTATATATATATGTGTATATATATGTATATATATATGTATATATATGTATATATAGATGTATATATATGTATATAGATATGCATATCTGCACACGCAATGCAGCATGCCATAATAAAATGCATTTCCAAAATAGCTCACAAGTTCCTAAGGTTGCATAAACATGTTCTAAAGAATCTATTATTCCATTGACGATATACAATAATATCAAATGAGTTAAATTAGTAAACGCTAAGTTCAGCCGAACCAACAGGGGGAAAATGACAACACTTGGGGAAAGTAGACTTTCAGTGAAGAGCTCTTAATTTTCTCTGATAAAATTGCAGATAATATGTATACGGGGTTATACTAGTGTCACTGGAAAATCCGATCGAATTGTAGAGGTCTTGGAGGTATTACTCATCCGTCCTTTAAAAGTAATACTGTGTCACTTTTGAGATTATTAATTATTTAAAATAAATGTATATGATTTCGAATCATACGATGAAACGAAAAACTGTACTGTTAGTAGGCTATTTAATTTCTATGTGGTTCCTTTTTAAATATTTAGAGCGGGTGTAGATCTCTACATAAAACTGTATATTTCATAGCAGTGAAGAAATTAAAATAATTAAAACAAAGTTTTTACGGAATATATTCCAAACCTCTTTATTCTAATAAGAGCACATATATTGGATCTGTTGGGTTTGGAGCGCTATGGTCTACTCTTTTGCTCACGAGGGCTAAGGAGACCGGAATTTACTGCTTAAAGCCGATTCCGAACGGCTACGAACATCCATGCCAGCAGCGGCATACATTGTATCAGAATTTTCGGTATGTTTTATACATATTAATGAATATCAATAAATATATCTCTTTACTTAGCTCGTTATTAAAAACATCATTGCATAAGCAAGTTATTGCATTTTAACGATATTTTTCTTAGATTTTATTATAAATAATCATTTGGCATTACATTACGAAAAAACGCTTCCACAAAAGAATTTCTAATGACGTAACTTTAAAAGTATGAGCTATCGTGACTTACGAAATTTCAAGGTTGTCACATGCAGTTTACATCCTCAAAGCTGTTTGTTTAGTCTTGAAAATTACTGCTATTATATGATGATAATTACAGCTTTCTTTCATCCCTTTCGAGTAACATATAATATGCCGAAAGCAAAACAATTTGACATAAAAGGAAAGAGATATTTGAAATTGGAGAAGGCAAACAGAACTTTTTTGTCGACAGTTTTTCTTAACTAAATAAATTTAAGGTAATATAATCAGTTTTCCTTGTCATTCCATCTAATGTAAGTGCATATTTATTCTCCTCATACAGAATTAATGGTAATTGCATAAGATTTCACTAACAAAGAATAGAATGAGTGAGACTACATGCGTTAGGATTTGCATTGTTTGAAAAGTTACATATTTCTGGTTTCCCATATGTGTGTTGTTTCCAACGAGGGAAGTTTGGTACTTCCTGTAGAATCGTCAAAATATTTTAAACTTTTTACAACGGGTGGGGCTGGTCGAATGATGACCGAATAGGTAGGGCGCTGCTCTTCGATACCAGAATGTAACAAGAAGTTACATTCGGTTCAGCGTTTTTTACCTCTTCTCGTAAGCCTTCGTTAAGACATACAGAACAAGGACCGGTTTGAACTAGGAAGAAACTTCGGACCTCTCCCAACCAATAGAAGGGCCTATTGGTTTGGCGGGATTCTGACCCCTCCGTTCTTGAGAAGACCCCTGTTTTTTCTTCGGGGGCAGTCTGATTTTTTTAGAGGACAAGGTTGAAGCAAGCGCTCTAACGTAGCTTAGTTCTGACCCATAAAATGTTGCCTTTTTACGTTAGAGGGTAACATTCAATTGATACCTAGCTTCTGCCACTTGCTTAAATTACCTTAAAGATGCTCAACACACATGAATAGAAAATAAGACATTTATTGACTCTACTTGAATACAATGTACGCATAACAAAATAACCAATGGCTTTTGGTGACTAAACAAATTAATCAATATAAATCATAAAACAATATCAAAGTTGTTAGATGTTGAGAAAGCTTTAAATTACTTCAGTCACTGACGCATAGTACTGTTTCTATATGCTACTCCAACAACAATGAATTTAGAACCTAAAGAAACTCGACAGACTTAATTCTGTCCTGAGCATTTCCAATCTCAGCCGCGGCATGGTAAACCAACACCTCCTAAAGGATTTTAGGAGGTGTTGGGTAAACACACAGTTCTAGAGGACAACTCAAGGTCTCACGGAGCAGTAGTCGAGGGATCGTCGAAGTCGGCTGCAGGCAACGAGGGACCGAGGCAAGCCGGACTCAGGTGAATGACCTACTGGTGCACAGGATCACAGGATGGATTTGGCACAGAACTGCTTGGGCCTAGCCCTCTAGTTCTGCTATTCTATTGGGATTGGCAAAACAACATATTTGAAATGATTTGGCTCTCCACGCATATAACAGTGGTAGTCGGCAGAATGCAAGTACTGAACCGCTCCACTGGGCTAACCCCTGCCGAAGCACCCTTCGCGCCTCATCAGAATTGCAATCAGGAGGAGAGAAATTTGGAATAGAACTGGATACTCTAGCGGACACGTAGCAATGAATGAGTAAGGATGGCACGAACCTCTCAGGCCAAAAGATGGGTTACAATCGTAGCTGGGGGAAATTAGTGATTGTTGCACCTTCTAGACGATATCCGAAGAGCCAAAAGAGAGAACAGAACATTTTGAGCGGTGACAAGCGCAATTCTGGACTACGGAGTTATTTCTCAAGTGTCATTGCAAAGGGATTCTGGATCACCCTGCGGAACCTCCGTGATCTGACTTGCTCGAAAAATTCCCTCCGGAACCTCACAATAACTCCGGTGGTGAAAAATAACTTAACCATAAAAGATAGCAATTATGCTATTAAATAATGAAAAAGGGGTAGGTGCAGGAGGCAACATAAAAAAAATAGATCCATTTTCTTATCTGATCAAGTTTCTAGACCCTTTGTCTTGACTGCAATAACAGCATCCAGATGTCTTGGCTTCTAGTTTATACAAACCACATTGTCGAGCAACGCATCATTCCATGAAAATTTCTACCACCAAGGTTCGTCCCAATCGATTTCGGTGCGAACCATGTGAGGAGAATTGCAGTGTGTGGGATTAATTTTTGGTTCATAACTTTTTTTAAAACCTTTTGAAAATAAAATGTTATTTATTTATCTATGCTTGACAACAAGCAATATATACGAAATGATCAGCAAAAAGCCAGCACAAGCACTTCTCCTTCTAACTCATTAATACTTATCAATTAACACCTCATAAAAAAGGGACATTTTTGTTAAATCCTAAAGTATATTCATGAGACCCTTTATTTTTTTATGTTATTGATCGAGTATGATGGATAGAAAAAGAAGGGGAAGAGATGTCTGGAACATATTTAAAATTTATAAAAGGAGTGGCGATTAAAAATAAAAGTAGTTGGGAATAATTACTGCAACTTATCATTCGTGCCTTCAACAATCTCACAATATCAATTACAACAAACTTCCTGCTTTATTAGTGCTTTTTACACACAGTTTTGGAATAACTGTGTCACTACATGGCTTGATCGCTATAAAAGAACTTACCCGAACTATTCCAAGAGACAATTCCAGAAAACATATGTAAGATGCAAGATACATTGGACTGAACTGCTCCGGTTCCCTTTCCCCGACATGTCTATTATTTATTCTTTCCTTTGTTTTATTTTCATATTTCTCTTTTATGTAAACATTTGTAAATAACTATGTGTAACTATGTCGTAACCAGCAAACCTTTATTATTATAATAATTCCGCGTTCTTGAGTCTTACGATTGAATCCCAACGTGGAAAGCCAATTGTGAGATACAATATACATTGAACTGAACTGCTCCGGTTCAATTTCCCCGACATGTCTAATATTTATTCTTTTCTTTGTTTTATTTTCATATTTCCTCTTAAATGTAAATATTTGTAAATAACCATGCCGTAACTAATAAGCCATTATTATTTTGACAATTCCATGTTCTTACGTCTTACACTGTGACAAATTCTGAATTAGCTTAAGACTCGCATTGCTCTCCCTTCCCCCCTTTCCACTTTTTCTTCTTTTTAGCTGGCTGAAAGATATTAATTTCTGCAATTTCAGTGTTCCAAAGATACAAGTTCTCGTCCGTCAATTCCTTGCTTTTTCTGGGATTTTTAAGATGTGCTCCAACAGTTTTCCAAAAGGAAAAGAACTCATAAATTTTAAGGGAGGGGGAAAATAACCTCTATTACTTTAACAGCGCTTTGGAGTTTTAAGGAGAGGCTCTGCTGAGTGGCACATCCGTTATCAGTTCATTTCACTGTTTGGTGTAGTCTATAGTTTATTTTCTCAGCTATTTCTAGCAACGGATTCTTTCGGAATCCATGATTTAAGGGTAATGCAACTAGCTCTCTTGGAAAAGAGCCGGTCTGACTTCGAATTTTTAACGGACATGGTTGCCAAATCACTTGACACTGCTTGATAAAATTTGCGTAACATGTTTTTGATCCTCCCGCATTTTCAGACTGAGCATAAATTTACAACGGCAAATTGATTTTTGCTGACTTTTTTCCTTAAACTTTTTATAGAATTTCATAATTAGTATGTAGTTAGTTAACTTACTGAAAAAGTCAAATTGTTTTCTCAGCATCAAAATTTTGTCCGTTCCATTAATTCAAATTCACATAATTTTCCGTCTAATTACTAAACAACTTTCCAATTACTACCTTGCAAACAGTAAAATACCTCAAGCAAATATGTAAATCCTAAAAATGGGGTCTAGATTTTATTTACACCCCTTATGCCTTTGTCCCTTATCATTTTTATAATAAACAAATATTGTTTTTAAAAGTTAATTCAGTAAACAGATCTGTAATTGAAAAAGTCGTAAATTTACTAATATAACTTTCTCTTTCGGCAAAGGCAGTGAACTCGTAACTGAAAGGTTGCGGGTTCGGGGCTCGAGCGGGCCTAAGATCCGCCGTGTTCGTTAAAGGTGACTGGTTCACGTAAAATATGTTCGTGGTCACAAAGTCCTCCAAGTTCTCAATCAATACCTTTGGGGGTGGCAGGCCAAGCCTAGGCATCTTCTGCTTGGTCCCTGCTTCTAAATTACGAGGAACCAGCGAGGGTGATGTTACTCGTGTCCGTAGCATACTTTAATCTACACGTTCTCCTCGGGTAGTGCTAAATGGGTAACAGCTTCGCAGCCTTGTATTGACATAAACTTATATACCTGTATTGCCATCTGCATTGGAAAATAAACTAATGTAACTTTGCTTATTTTATTTGAATATGCTTCTTTATTCTGATTTCATAAAGCCTTATATCTGCTTAACATGGCAATTTCAACTATCACTTTGTTGACTGATTACTGTGTGAGACAAATGAACCTACGCCTTTGACGATCTTTTTGACCTTGCCACTCATTCTTTAGATTATTTCTCGAAAAATAAAAAAATTCAGAAAAATGTATTAAGAGTTTTCAAGACTGTGTAAATACTTCCTTGCACTGTTATTTTAGTAATTAAATATCCTTATAAGGCGTCCGGCGTTGCCCGTGTATCTAAATTCTTTCCAGTATTTATCAGCTGTCGCAAAGAGGTTAAAAAAGGAAGGAAAAAAACTATTAATTTCTTCGTTGGGGTTAGAAAGTTAGGGCACATACAATTTATTTACAATACACGAGGACTTTTAACCCTTTTGTATGCCATTTATTTCTCACTCCACGTGTCCAAGCTTTCAAAACAGAGCTGCTTAATTGTATTTAATCGATCGAACAATTGATGACAGCTCAAAACCGAAGCGGGAATCAGTCTTCCCGTCGTTTCAATAACAAGACCAATATGTTAGAATGGGTTTTGCGCTTCCCACAGGTGTATTTTGTAAGATCGTGTAGATGGGAAGTAGAGATGTAAAAAACCCGGAATTTTGAAGAGGTGAGAATAAACCCGGGAATTTTGGGTAATAAACCCGGAATTTTGGGAACTTTGGGAAGAAATCCTTTTAACAATGTTTACATTTATTTTTTCAACAGTAGCTATTTAAGAACTAGAATATTATTTCTAAGAGATTTTTTTTACTTTTGGCAATATATATATATATATATATATATATATATATATATATATATATATATATATATATATATATATATATATATATATATATATATATATATATATATATATATATATATATATATATATATATATATATATATATTCAAGAAATAATAGCAATGAGCATTTAAATGATTTCATAGTATTATAGTAGTACTTGTGTAATTAATTACTTTGTTAGTCTTATCAAACGCATAACTGGTTGCTTCCATTTTAATTGCTAATATAATAATTATATCCATTATTTTTTATCATTATTTATTATGTAAATTGTTTTATTCTAAACTTTTTCCCCTCCTTTTATAATATAAAAATAAATATATTTAAATTTAAAATAACAGCTTATTATTTTTTGTAATGCATATATCATTTAAAGGTGTCATCAAATGACAATGTGGCATTTTGTGTCCAATTCCTACAAACACACACATTATGTATATATATATATATATATATATATATATATATATTATATATATATATATATATATATATATATAGAGAGAGAGAGAGAGAGAGATGTTATCCAAGAAAAATAATGATTTATGGGTTTTGTGACACTACAGATTATTGCCTACTATTTATGTAATAATAAAAATATTGGATATTTCTCGAAGGAAAAATATACTCCTACTTTCATGCTAAACATGATACCTTGCCAAATATAGTTAGTTAATCCCAATTATTCAATCTTTTGGCTGTTTGGCTTTCTTGCACGTTTATTCATTACAGTTGCCAGTGAACTATTAATTTCAACTCAATTATGAAATGTAAAAATTGTCTTGTGCAATTAGGATAAAATTAAACAAAATACTTCAAAATTCCCATGTTTTGGAAATTTTCAAAATTCTCTTCCCAAAAAATCCGTTTTTTTCCAGGGTTTAAACCGGGTTTTTTCCACTGCTCACAACTCTAGTGGGAAGTAATCTTCCCACGGCCCACGAAAGCGTTAAAGGTATACATTTTACTTTCTCTTTATCTTACAGTTCAAAACTTCTCTTCCGTATTGCTTTCGTGTATACAAAATTTACCCTGTTCAGTAAATATTGTACACACAAAAGTTTTTTGCGTATAACCTCAAGATAAAAACTAGATAAAAATTGTTGTTTCAGTAACATATGTATCCGTCTTTATTCTCTGAGCAAGAGGTGTCTATTTGTTCAAACCTAGAAAATTTCCGTTTTAAATATTCCCTTTCGGAATACTTTACGACATTTCCCTTGCTTTAAAATATCCATAAAACAAAATTAATGTATAGCCAAAGAAATGTTCAAACTACACCATGGAATTACACATTATGATCCATTACAGGGTTTTTAAATTTTCACGAATTTAACATTAAACATTCTTTCCTTTAAAAAAAATTAACAAAAACTGTGTTCATTTTTTTTTTCCTGTTTATAATTTTCTTGCTCGGAATCCAATTTTTCATCTCATTTGCCACTTTTTTAAGCAAAGTAAGTTAGTCGTAGATCATTATGTTGTGACAATTAGTATATTAGCTCGCATAATGCCAAAAGTTATCAATAAAAAAATGTTTAAAAGAATACAAAAGAATACATACATGCTTATATATATATATATATATATATATATATATATATATATATATATATATATATATATATATATATATATATATATATATATATATATATATATATATATATATATATATATATATGTATGTATGTATATATATATATATATGTATATATATATTTATATATATATATATATATATATGTATGTGTGTATATATATGTATATATATATATATTATATGTATATATATATATATATATATATATATATATATATATATATATATATGCATAAAAGTGTCCTATTAGAATGCAAATTGATCAAAATAAAGCTAATTTATTATTCAGATAAATTATACAATGTTTTGGAGGGTAATAGCCCGTCCTTTAGAGATCTAAAATATCTAAATCGCGCACCCTCCAAGTCTAACTTTTCGCTTTTATAGACGTCCTATAGATGCTGAGGTCCTGAGATATTGCACATAGAAATTGGACCGTAGATTAGTGGGAACGGGTACATTGGAACGACGAATAAGTTACCCTTTACCGTTCGGATGGCAGGGTCTGGGTCTGTCGTCTGCCTGGAGAACGTATCTGGCCAGAATGCATTGTGCCGACAGTCAAGTTCGGGGGAGGTGGAATTATGGTCTGGGGGTGTTTCTCCTGGTATGGACTGAGACCCTTGGTCCCCATTCATGGTAAGCTCAACGCCGATGTCTACTGCACTATTTCGGATGACAATGTGCTTCCTACGTTGTGGCAGTTTTACGGGTTGGACCCCTGTTACTTTCAGGACAACAATGCCAGTTGTCATGTTTTGAGGTTAACCAAGGCTTGGTATGGTGCCAATGGAGTTCATCGAATGAACTGGCCTGCCCAGAGCCCAGACCTGAACCCTATCGAGAACCTCTGGTACGAGTTGGATTTCAGAATTAAGGGGTGCACTACCCGTCCAAAATCGGTGTAGAAATTTGTATGTCTACTCCAAGCCGAGTGGAATACCACTAACTGTAATACAAAGACTTGTGGAAAGTATGTCCTGGAGGGTTCACGCTGTAATTGCCTCTCGTGGAGGCTCTACCAACTATTGATTTTGAATAAAGTTAGTTTTTCTTTTCTATCACATGTGTCCAAATACTTATTGATAGACAGTGTATAAGAATCTTAGCGCTCCCAAAAAATAAAATTTTTCTGTCTCATTTTGAAGAATGCGTGAGAATTCTAATCAACAATAAATTTATTGGGTTTACCGAACAATGAATCCTGTGTGTTAGATTACAGAAAAATTTATCAACTGGAAATGCTCTTCTGAAGCATTTTTAAGCTATCCTAAACCAAATTCCTCTTTCTTTCCTTCAGCAAACGCATTTTATTACTCAAGTACTTAGACATTTCTTTTTGAAACGATTTATTTTCTTTGAATTTGTTATTCATTAGTTATTTTAAGTAGTATACTGGTATTTATTCCATTAAGTTATTCACATAATTTCATGCGGAGGTGACAATTTCAGTGTTTATATATCAATTTATGTGTTACACACGTTAAATGTAAAATGATTCAAATCTTATGCCACCATGCAGATATTAGTGTTTAGAATATATATATATATATATATATATATATGTGTGTGTGTGTGTGTGTGTGTGTGTGTGTGTGTGTGTGTGTGTGTGTGTGTGTGTGTGTGTGTGTAATATATCAAAATTATTTAACTTTAATATTTCTTCAAAAGCCTCCTCTTTCCAATTTTAATTCATTTAAATATCTTTACCAGCCTCTAAATGGTTTAATCAACGGAGTATTTTCCACTTAACATTCCTTTCAGTCCTAAAACTGTAAACTTTCTGTCTATGCAGCAGTTTCCCAGGTGTTGGCGGAACATGTTTTCGCGTTTTGCTGATATTGCATTTAATTCCCTTATTAAGCTGTTTTTGTTGTGGGAAAAATTTTGTTGTCAGCGCTCTTGGGTGTACTTGTGTCAGAGCAGAGTGAACTCTGTGGCTTTTGATTATATATTGTCCAGAAGGATAGATGTGCGGTGTTGCCGCTCTGAAATAAAGTTTAAAATTAGACTTCTGAGTTCTCTTAAATATGAAGCCCGACTGCATTCTCATTACTTATAGCTGTTGAGCTTTCTCCTTGTGGAGGAGTGTTATAAAAAATGAATTACATATATATATATATATATATATATATATATATATATATATATATATATATATATATATATATATATATGATAACATAAAAAATATTCCATGATTAATTATATGTTTTGGAAACTTATATGTAAAATTAACTGCCATGAACAACAACATCAAAAGAATCATGCATCTATTTTGTTTGCTTGTTGCATTTTGCTTTAATCTTCAAGCACCACTTATAGTGAATGACTCTCAAAGCCTTTTGAGTTATTTTCGTCCACTTCAGGATGAGACATTTTTGATCCTCAATTTGAAGTAATTGGCATAATCGGGATAAAACCTGATAATTCTACTTTAACATTCCAGCGAAAAATCGGATTGGGAAAGAACGATCGAATTTTGATGAAAATTTTGCAGATAAAAGGAATTTTTTAAACTGATTTTTTTATATATGTTGAGTTTTAATTGAAGGAAATTGTTACTTTATTTTTTTAACGCCTAAAACTCCTTCATACCTTATATATTCGAATATAACAAATTTTGCATGGTAATTAAGATAAACCCTAGGAAAGTTTTAGGTAGGTCAGACTGGTAGAAGGTCAAAATAATAACAGATATAGAACTCTTTTTTTTTATCTCTATAAGACAGGATGTTATAAATATAAATTCAGTTTGGAGTGCTACGGTCTACTTTTTGCAACACGAGGGCTAATGAGACCGGGACTTACAGCTTAAAGCCGATTCCGAACGGCTACGAACATCCATGCCACAGTGGGATTCGAATCCACAAACTCCGGTTCCGAAGGCCAGCTCCCTAACCAATCGCCAATCGTTCGGCTTATAAATATAGTTTTCCTTTAATACGGTGCTAAAATAATTTAAAAAATTTAAACAACTTAATTCATATGATGGTGTTTAAAATGTATTTTATGATTATATAACTTTTGCTGCTTTTTTGGATGTAGTTTAATTTTTATCTCTTAACACTTGGCATATTCATTTCTTTTAATTCCTTTTCGAATACAACTGGCAATACGGATAGATATATGCCAAACACGGCTGGGAGGCTGTTACTCATTTAGCACCACCCGGAGAGTACGTGTAGCTTAAGAAATGCTACGGACGTAAGTAACACTAACCATCCTCTTAATTTAAAAGCAGGGACCAAGCAGTATACACCTACCACCTCCAAAGGTATCATTTGAACACGAAGGACATTGCAGTCACGAACCTGTTTTACATGCACCACCCGCCATTAATGAACACTTCAGATCTTTGGCTGTCTCGACCCTCGAATTCACAACTTTCCGGCTGAGCTAAGGCAGTTCTTCGTTTTAATTTCACTTGTAGAATATTTTATTTGTTAAGCTATTGTAATTACTAGGAGTAAAACGCAATCGTTTACAAAATTTTAAATGTATGTAATTTTATTCATGTCGCGTTTTTAGCATTGGGTACACCAGACTCGATTGAAGCCAATTGATGATTATTGACTTTGTAAACATAGCAAATTTCTGATTATCTGTAATCTACTTTGGTGTAATCGAGCCTTGATATTTTTATTTTTACAAGCTCTTTGATTCCGTTAAAAAAATCTCGCAAAAACGTAGTTACTTTTTCTTTAACATTGTGCGAGGGTAAAAGGAGGGTGAATTATAAACTTACTAGATGATTAATCAGAATAAGTAAGCACAAGGATACAATGCGTCACTAATAATGTAATCTTCCGATGCACTACGGTTTAGCTATTGCTGATCTAAATACAGTATAACCTCGGTATAACGACCCCTTGTGGGACCAACATCATATGGTTGTTGTAACGAATTGAAAAATAATATAAAAAATTGAGCAAAGAAGTGATGCAACAGTACATACCTAGAGAACACTTCTATTTTTATTTCCATTACTGAATTTTTGAAAAAAAAAAGTCTTTGATTGACGCTTGTTTCAAGTTCATTTGGGAATTTTTCATTATCACTGATTCCATATCCGTTAGATTTTGAAGGAAATCTTCAGAATTAAATTGTCCTTCAAAATATTGACGCAAGGCATTGATTGCATTGAAGGCTTCTTTTTCATTCACTTTTTCAAAAGCTTGGATGATTTCTTCATTTCCGGTAATACGGGCAACAAAATCATCCTCATTTAAATTTTCTCAGCAGCACTGTAAAGTTTCGTCTACCGCAACAAACTCATCAAAAGATAATTGAAGATTTAGTTCTCCTATTTTCGTCACGCCCCCTCCCTTCATTTAAGCAAACACAAAGAGAGAAGTACAGGTTTCTAGAAGTTGCACCACCGTACAATAATTTTGAAATAGTCCACTTGCTCATGAGTTCTACGGACTAAAATTGGCGATCGTTCTAGCAAAAAATAATACGTTTGGGTTCGTTGTAATGGTTCAAAATTAACATTATTCCTATGGTAAAATAATTGGGACTTTTTAAGATAATCGTTCTAATGAAGGGGTCGTTGTATCGTGGGGTCGTTATAAAGAGGCTCTACCGTAGTAACACAACATTGCTCCGAGTTCCCAGTAACAAACGTGTGCATCATCTACTCGACGTCGAAAATGCCCTGTCGATATCCAAATTAAAGTATGAGATATATTTCCCTGAAAATCAATTCACTGGCTAATTTATGTAAGTAAGTAAAATGATAAAATAATTTTTTTTCGCCACATGTTTAAAAATAAAACATGAATATTGGAGGTAAAGAGAATAAAGAATGCATTGGTGAATATTCCCGTAGCTGTTTATTATTACTGGTGCAATGTAAAACTCGGAGCATACTTTTTTTTTAAATTGCAGAAGATTCTAAATCATTGGCTTCTATGCATCACAGATGTAGGAGATTAGAGCCGTAAATAATTTCAAAAAGATAAAATAGTAACAAAATTCCTAAAAACTGCAATAAGAAACGAGAACATTAAAACACGAACAATAAAATTTTAAAAACATTAAGAACAAAAGAAAATCAATCACTGGTTGTTGACTGCATGTGATCTTTCTTGCCTCCCAATATTGATTGCAGCGGTTTTCCTCTTTTAAAGATGGGCACTTTGCAAGGTGATCTTTCTCCATTTCAAAATTTTGTTTGCACAGAATACACAAGGGGCAATCGTGAATCTTGGCGAGGCAATCGTGATCGGTCTCTAGATGAAATGCTAGAACTGCGATGATTCTGTGAAGTATTCTCTACTTTGATCTTCTTTGCCTATGACATTCCTCCATCACTACAGTGCAAAACATACAAAGTTTATCCAAGGCAGTATACATTACTCCAATCTTGTAAAAAGTCGTTACCCAGGGGGCTCGTGTATCTTAAATAAGTATACTATGGACTCGAGTAATATCCCCCTGGAACATACATTTAAACAGAGGGATTCCCAACAAGCCCAACTTTTTAGACATTCGTTAGGAGCAAAGTTGTTTAACCTAACCATAAAACCAGTGTATATGGCAATGTATTGAAAAGAATAAAAAGAATTGTATTTATATAATGTATCTATTATATAATGTAAAATTTGGAAAAAACAATCTTGTAAAATTCTGAATGCTAAACAATTCTTAGGACTTGTTTTACCATAGATTAAACAGGTTGTAAATCTATTGTAGTTAATAACTATCAGCTCTATGTTGAAACCGATCCTAAATAATACATAATTTTATTTTGATGAAATGACTGCTACTTTCTCTGTATCTAATCGTATTCTGTTTCATCATGTTCTAGCAATTTAAAATCATTGGCAATCTTTAGTTAATAATTTTCATAGTTATTAAGGAAATTTTAATAAAATTATATTTTTAATGAATAAAAACTAATAAAATGGTTAAAACTACACATACTATTTTAAATAAATAGCTTTAAATAGTTATTTTCGGATGTCCATCAACCACTCTTTTAAGTTTAAGGTAGATAGTGTCGTGCTCAACAATAAGGCGATTTCACGCAGCAGGGCAAATCTCAATTTATATCAATTCTAGTTCAAACGGAAGTTTATTGTTTGTCTATTGGTTGTTGTACGCATGAAAATGAATGGGAAGGGCATAATAGTTGTTCGTGATGTTGAGACAAACTGCTCTATGGTATTGGTGAAAATTTTTGGTTAAAGACTATAGTAATAAAATTTTTACAAAGACCTGTAAACATATTAATAAAAGGGAACAGATGCATTATAGACGCCGGGCCTGTCTGCCATGTTCTTTTGTTGACCAACAGAAAAACGCGTGTTTGAAAAATCGCGAAGTAAAAAAACATGGCGGCGGTACGGTTTTTTTTTTTTTTTTACAAATTATAGCATTATAAAAATAAAATTAGCATAATAATTATCATTTTTTATGCTATTTAAAAACTAACAACAGATTAGTAATATTTATGGTATATATCAACACAGCATAAACACAATATATATCATTTAATAATATATATCATAATAAGCACTAATATTATAAAAAATCTAACATGCGAGGGGAGATCCCCAATCACCCCCCTTGTAATAAATGAAATGCAAAATAAATTTAATAACAGACACACCAACTTAGTTATCGCCCCTAAAACCGCCAAATAAATCGGCAAGTGTGGCGAAGAAAACAAGGCGCCTTTAATGTATCTGTACCAACAAAAGAATTTCAGACATATTGATTAAATTTTATGAACCGCATTTATTTTTACAGCTCCCTGTATATCATCTCCAACTTCAGATGATGATTTTCAATTTCTAAATCAGAAAATACTATCAGAAACAGAAACCTACCGCCATCGACTACATCAGAGATCCGTCGTCCCTCCAGTGAGAGAATCATGCTTAAATGTTTCAGTGAGTACCTTTTTATTAAGTGATATATTTGACATTTTAATAGCCTTTCACAAACTTTCTACGGAATTTTATCCCTTTTCAAAAGTTTCACACTTGGTTTCTTTTTCTAGATGTTATACAAGTTTTGATGTGAGGTCAAGATTTTTTTTTTTTTTTTCGTTTTACAGTATGTCCATAACCATGACTGTTCGAAATTTGTAAATAAACATTTGAAATGTAGCTGAGTTCTTAATAGGATTTTCTTAATTAAGACATTGTATTTAGATATGAATATGCTTTATTACTTACAAAATGTTTAAAACGGTTTCGTGAAATATCGAAATGAGATGAACCAGTAATTTGTAACTATTAAACATACAAATAAATTTAAGTCTATAGTCTTATGTACATTTCTGGGTAAACCGATTGTTGTTACTCATGGCTTCTGCAGATGATTATGAGGAAGATGTTATTCTTCCAAGTTCGCCTCTTAGCCAATACATTCATGAATTTGAAACGTTTAGAGAAGAGGATTTTAATGAAAATGAAGAATTCCCAGTGATGAAAAATGATAGTTTTTTAAACTCTATAAATATCCGAAGTAAAATTTTATATTGCAAACAGCTGATTTTAGATAGTATTCATAACTACTTAAGTTTTATATACAACATTTTTGTTCCATGTTTAATACCGTTTGAATATTCTGATTTAAAAAATATTCTAGAAGCTGCTAGGAATAGTAAAGTTTTGATATCTGAAGACTTATCTATATTATTAAATTATGAATCAGATGATGAATCTAATGCAGAAATGAAGTTGTCTAATTCATCTGTTATTCAACAGTGCTTTCAACTTTTTGCATTTGTATTGATATTTATGATTCTGAGGTCAATTACTATTACTAATATTATTACAAATGAAGATTTACTGAGCTTCTTTTCAGGAAAATCCTATTTTGTGTATATCCTCCTTCAAATTTTTATATTAATTATCTCTATTGCTCTCTATATAAATATTTTTATAATATCTATCTTTATTGTTGCAAATTTGTTAGAACTGCTGTTGTGTAAAGCTCTCTGCCATTCGATGAAGAAGAAATTGCATACCTCTGGGTGCTTACTTGTTATGATAAGGAAATGTATTAGATTGATACAAGAAGCTGAATTAATTGCTAGAGGTTTTACATCAGCATCTGTACCAGGTATTGTTGAAAGGCTAGAAATATCAACTGGTTTACCAATTACCTCGCCTAAAAGGCAGTATCCAGAGTTAAGAAGATGTGTTTTTATGTGGACAAAGCAAATGTTTATGCTATACAAAAATAGCACCCAAACTCTTATTGAAAGTAAGAAAATTGGTCCAGTTTTAGACTTTTCTTCTCAGTCATTTGCCATGCTGGACCTTAAAGAATTTGGTAGCCTTCTAAAATATGATATAAATTTTGACGAAGATCTAAAAGAACTTTTAAAAGTTACTGATGGCTTGTCTGTGTCGTCTTTAAAGACCATGTATCTTCTTCTTGAATTACAAGTGTCAGAATTCTATAAATATCTATATTTAATTATATCTTTCTTAATTGCTGATGACAGTTTATTTAGTTGTGGACGAAAAATTAGCTATTTTCATCATTTAAATTCCTATGTCAAAAGTCTTCAAACAGAAGACATGTATGTTTGGAAGAAATCTTGTGAAACACATAAATATTATAAGAGTATTGAAGCCCAGACAGATTTTGAAGATAAAACTTTAGCAGTTAAAAGACCAAATGCATCTCATTTAGAGATAGGTGTGCATAATATGAGTTTGCATTTAAAAGCAGCTTTAAAGAGGCTCTCTGAATTTGAAGATCTTTTGGATACAGAAAAACAATCTAATGATTTCAGTACACAAACTTATGCTATAAAAATGGAGAAAATGATGAAAGAAATTAAATCAGAGATAAGTGCATTTCATGATTGTTATGACAAGTGTAACAATGAGTTACAGATCATATTATATGGTGACGTAGAATCTCCTAGTCCCCTTGAGAAAAAACCAGCAAAAGATAATGAAGTTTTCAAGGCTCCAATTATTACTAAATGTGATTTTGATCCTGTTATTGAAGATGAAATTTTTGAAGCTATTGTTACGAAAACCTCACATGATAAAGAAAATTATTCTGATGATTTCCCCCTGGTGAAACAAAAGCAAGATGTTGAGGTGACTGGTAAACTCCTTAATGAATTAAAAAATATTCTTGTGTCAAAGGCTGATGAACACCGTATCCGTGAAGAAAAAGCGATGGCAAAAAAGGTTAATAAAGAAGAGCTGCTTATAGATGGAAATTCCTCTATGGATTCAGAATCTGACCTAGAAACAGATTCTGATGCTATTGAGACCCAAGCAAAATTTGAAGAGCAGTCTGAAATAAACTTACCTGATGCAGGTCTTTTGAAGAATTTAGATTGTGATAAAGATGAAGTACAGTTATCTTCAGATACTGACAGTGAAGTTAAAACTCAAAATAGATTTCTTGATCAGAAAAACTCCTTTGCAGCATCTATTGCGGCACTTGCACTTCAAAGGCAAACAAAATTAGGCATAGCAGATGACATATGTTTCTCTGATAGTAATGAGTCAGATGATGAAATGCTTAGTAATTAGACTCTTATTTTTGGTGAATTTTTATCTACCTGTGCTGATACTGTATAACAAATTTTCATTTTAAGCTATCACTTAGAAGCTTCTCATATCTCTTAATAACTATATAATGGTATGACGAAGAACATGAGAAAAGTGCATAAAATATAAGCAATAAAATATTTTCATATACCGCTTCTAATTCATTAATTTAATGACTGGAGTAAGCTTCTATATATGTATTCTTTCTAATATTGGCTATCAGTTCTTTTTTTATTATTATTTTATTTAAGTGGAACTTGAAGACTGATCTTTAAAATGTTATATTTCCTATAGTTTTAGCAGTCTGAATATCTGTGATTCGTAATTAACATTTAAATAATGAAGACACAGAGAATGTATTTTTATTTATTTATTTATTTATTCATTAAGATATTTTGGAATCTAATCATTTACAGTTTAATTATGTTTTAATATTGTTATATTTTTGTTATATTAAATATAATTTACAAGTAAAAGATTATTAAACAGATTATTAGAAAGATCTGGTTTAGAAAAAGATTCAAAACATTAAAGATCAATAATTTCATCCTTTTTAACATTTTTAAAATTAATTCCATTAAAAAAATATTAGAGTAGTATTATCTTTTATTAATGTTAAAATTTTTAGAATCTGAAATTTCTTTATATTTTAATTCCTTTAACGTTACCATGTGTTATGACTGTACTTATATTTTACTGAAACAAGTTGCTGTGTTTTTTAAAATATTAAAACAATTTTGTTTCTCCTTCTGGAAACTAAATAAGGTTATGTATTAAATCAAGTTACTTAAAATTTCAAAAGTTTATCAAACTTAAATTTTTTCTTTGGATCTTTGAGTTATCCTTATATTATTTATGTATGATATTCAGTTTTTTCCGATTATTTTTATCTCTAATATGAGTTAAAATAGAAAACTTAAATATACAAGAGAATGCTATTAGGCATGTTTTTGTTATGCAGTGTGCTTTCAAAACATTTGGACCCATCTCTCTTTCAACTTAGAGTGAAAAAATTTTTAAAAATTAAAATTAGTAATAGCTTAAATTAACAGCAAATTAAACATACTTCTCAACAACAAAAAAGTACTTTACACTTAAATTACAGTACTTTTTTTTAAATTACAAAGAATTTATTTCATGCATGATTGTAAGTAGTAAAATAATCATATAGATATGATACTCATTTCTATTAAATGTAGTTAATAAGGATTTTTTTTAGATTGTTTTAAAAGCTTTATTAGCTTTTCCTTTCTTTAAAAGAAGGCTAATAGTTAGGTCAAAATATCTTATACAATGAGTAGTTAAGAATTTGAGGATGAAATAGCATTTAATCTTAAGATATTTTTTCTAATGAGAAAAGATCAAGTTAAGAGAGTAATTATTATAGTAAAATAATTTTGCATAAATAGCCCACTTTTCCTCTTAAAAATCAAATAATCAATCTTTATCATATTCATAACATAGATCAATTCATATTCTGTCATGCTTTTTTTTATGTTATGAAGTTTAATGATATTCTGATTAAGGAAGTAAGAATTCTATATTTAATATTATAGAAAAATAATAGGCAGTATATTATTTAAAGTAACATCTTAATACCAGTAGTAGTTAAATGTTTTTATTTATTACTAAAATAGGTAAAAATGAATTTTAATTTTCACCTTTATGATTTTCTTCTCCTCCTTATAAATTCCAAAATTTATCCATGAAACATATAATTTTATTAAGGCACACACCCAGGGAAAAGGGTTGGCAATCTTTAGCCTCCTTCTTCCTATACCCATAAGTAACATTCATCTTTACAAAAGATAAAATTCTTATTTGAAAAACACAATAAAATAAGAATATCTCTGTAAATATTCCAATTAATGTAAGTGATGTAATTGTTGAATTGGCAAAGGAAAATAATTAAAATTGAATTTCAATTTCGGGTACATTTCTGTTTATTGTAGTTTAATATGAAATATTAAACTTTGAGAAATGGTTACACTTTAATTTATTGAGTTCCTTCTATAAAAATACTCTTTGTGCATACCTGATTCTATTTATTTTGATATGTAGTTCTCAAAATATGCCCTTGGCACTTTCTAAAACCTCAACTTTCTTACAATGAACTATAATATTTTTTATAATTTTATTTACATTTTCAATTCATTTCACAGGTTGGGACGTTAAGTTTAGGTATTGCAAATCACTAAGCAAGTGTTTTACCTGATCTCTGTTAAGCATCACATACTTTATAAGATATGTATAAATGAATATTTGTTTTACAATGTTAAATGTCTGCTAGTTTACTGTTTTGCAAAAGTCCTTTTAGGAGATAAATTTACATAGAAGATTTATAGGGTGCCATGGAAAAGCTTGGACTTGGCTAGTATGCTGAATACTGAAAAAGTTTGAGAACTTTTAACTTATAATATCGTACAAATATGCTCTGATTTGCCATTTTGCTTCTCTGGAAATAAATATTTTGGCATGGTTGCTTGTATATTTTGTGCATTAAAAGTATTACTTTTATACACATAAGAACTCTTTGCATCAATGTAGTTATATACAATAAATTTTAAAATAATTCCAATGTATATACATGTAATTTTTATGTATGCATATGCACACATTCAGAAAATTATACTAATTAGTAGTTTCACTCTTAGTTATAGTAAGTATATGTATATATATGCACAAGTTTCTTTATTGTTCAAAATCTTTTTAGATGAATTTAATGTCTAAAGTGAATGGAAAAATTTATTTATTTCTGAATTTTAAATATTTAATATTATGTTACCATTAAAAAACATGTGGCAAATGCCTGATATGTATGCAATCTCTTAAAATTAATTGTTATGGATTTTTTTAAAAATTTTATATATGCTTGTACAAAGTGCCTTATTGCAAACTGTGCAAACTTTCGTTATTTATTTGATTTTAAATTTTTAAACATTTATTTTGTTAAATTTTTGTTTACTATTTGATGTACTGAATATGCTTTATCATTTAAACATGTTTTATTTTATACCACTTCTTAGAAATTTTCAAACCATTTAAAAATCTATTGCATTTATCATTTGACTGATTTACATAGACTTTGCAAATGCTGAATCAGCTTTAGGGTTGTTGAGTAGACTTAAATATTTAAAGGTCTTACAAAAATCTAATTTAGTTGTGAGGAATTCCACATTTATACTCTTGCTAGCGATTTTTTCTATTTATAGTTCATACAGAAGCAAAACATTTTTCGGTTGTAACAAGATAAATGCTTCAAATGGAATTAAACATTCTTCTCTAACAAACTTACTAACTGAAAATTAGTTTAACTCTATAGATTTTATTAGCTCCCAGGCCATGTTAATGTGTCTTAATGATAGAAGTCTATATTATACCAACACCATGCATTATATTTGTTTATAGATGAAAGTTTTTTTTAACCATAAGCAATAAGTTTTTATGGTGTTTCTAATGACAATTTTTAGTTGTAGGGCAGTTTATTGAATTTTTATTAGTTAAAATCTGCATAATTCATACTATTTTATAAAACAAGGCATTTGTATTTTTAATTGCTAGGCATTTTATTAACTTTAATTATTTTGCTTTCAACTAACCTTAACTACTGTATAAACATAAATGTATGTCTGAAATATTATAAATTCCATATATTTATTATAAGTATTCTTCAAATTGAAAACTTTTTGCAAGGATATAATAAACTTTTACTGACTTTGGTTGCATTAACTCTTTACAATCAGAATTTCTGGATTTAGATTATTCATGCAGCTTTTGGCATTTTAGTCATTAAACAGTTTTTTTCCCTCACTATCAAAGAAGTTTAATGCTTTGTTTTCATTACTTATGTTTAAGAATGATTACCCTATATTTCAATAAGGTAAATGAATGAAAAATATACATATTTGGCAAATATTTTGTTTTTTCATTTTTTATTAAAAGCATTTATTTTATTTGTGGACCACAAAAATGGATTTGAAGGCCAGATTTTGCCCACAAGTTGCTAATTGGAGAGTGCTGATGTGTGAGGTTTCTTAACAGTAAACCGTTAAATTGAAATTTTTGGTATGAATTTTACTTGATTGAAAATGGTGAAATATAAAAGGTTTTTGTTACTTGTAGTCTTAAAATATAAACATTTTGTAATAGATTAGATATTCAAGTAAGCAAATTTTTCTTGTATTCATTCATATTGGTATTTATTCATCAAGTTTTATCATTAGTGAGCGTTATTTAAACATGTGCTAGTTTCAAACATCTATCAAAATTATATACATTTAAAACTATATATTTTATTCTAAAAAATATAAAATCATTAAAAAAGTCAAATTGCCACTGAACTGTATTGATATCTTATTCTTCCATTCAACTATAAAAAAATTAATCAAAAACATATTGTTACACTATTAAATTTTTTTTCATTTGTATTATTTATTGTATACTACTTATTAGAGTTTTAAAGATAAAATATCATTTTTTTTTTTTTAATTTGGCTAATCATATTTATTGTTAGAAACTTTCAATTTTGCTTAAAAATCTCATTAATAGTGCACATGAATTGTATGCCTTTCTATATTCTCTTTAAAATAAATTTTTTTAAATATATGTTATTGTCTGGTTCTTATTTGATTTCTCTCAATTTAGTTGACTTGTGGCTATTTATAAATTGCTTATTTATATGTTCACATATATATGTTATACAAATCTGATATATGTATAACACCTAAAACTTTCACACATAATTTTGGGGAAAAGACCAGCCCTTAGTTGGTTTGCCATGTTAGCTTTAGAAAGTTCAAACCTTTTATCAGACATCAAAAATCTTAAGAAGACAATCTTAAGCAAAATCCCTTAAAACGGGGAATTTAATCTATCATAATTGAAAATCAGGCTAGGACTTCTACATATTTGTACAACACAAAAACAACCAGTAGAAAGGCTGCTTAACTAAGTCACCCAAAAGGGGATTTTTTTTATCTAATAAGAATTTATTTTATCTTAGTGTTCCTGAAACTGTCAGCTTTGAAGAAGTAAGTAGCCTTTAGGTTCAAAACCAATGGGTCACCAAACTCTTATGAGAGAGAACCACCAAAAGAGTATAGAAAGAAATTGCAAGTTAATAATTTTGTTTTGAGGAAATGGAAATCAATGTGCTACCTGACCTGAAGCTATATTTTCATCAAGAAGTAGGAGTTAAAATTTGTTAAATTTATCCTTATTAGGATAATTTTTAACATATATATATATATATATATATATATATATATGCATATACATACATATATATATACACATACATCCTTATACTACTGACATGCTATATTTCATGATTGCCTTACCTGTTTAATTATTTCTTATTTTACTGTAAAATAAAAAGTAAAGTAGAGAGCTAGGTCTTTCAGGAGGCAAACAAAACATCATAAAACATTTACGATAAATTGCAGGATAAAAAGTTCTTCAAAACTTTTCATGTTGATTGTAAGATTTCTAGCATCACCAAAAATTCCACTTTCTAAAATCCAACATACCCAGTGTTAATTACAAGATGATATGTTTAAAAACAAATGTAAATATTTTTTAACTTAGTAGTTGTAATCAACAAATGTGAATAACTATCTTTAAAGCATTGTTTATGTATGATCATTAAGTATAATTAAGGATTGTTAGATAATTTAAATATTTTGTTTAAAATTTTAGCTATTTGTGATGTTGGATATATTTTTATATTCTTTTACATTGTGTAATGAATACGATGATTATAATTAAGATAATCCAATGGCAAGTGATTGTTTTGTTAAATATAAATGACATAAAATAAGTAATTGGGTTATACTGAAATATTAAAGAATAAAAAAATATTCATATGCAATCTAATTTTATCTAAGCATAATCATGTAACATTGTTCTAAATAGAACAGTATTCTCTCTTAAGTAATAGCTTTATCTTCTTATGACAATTATTTACAAATGATTTCTATTGTGCTGTTATTTCTAGTGATATTTGGAAGAACCAAGCTCATAAGCCAGAGGTTATTTGGATTTAAGGTGAAGGGTTGCATTTTTCATTTTGAAGATCACTGTTAGGATGAAAGAACTTATAGTTCGAAGTTGGTCTTAATAATTTGG
Organism: Pardosa pseudoannulata; assembly: GCA_032207245.1. Lineage (NCBI taxonomy): Eukaryota > Metazoa > Arthropoda > Arachnida > Araneae > Lycosidae > Pardosa > Pardosa pseudoannulata. The sequence goes on along the minus strand of CM063505.1, from coordinate 69,687,216 downwards.
AAGCAGGAGACTCCCAGATTTGTACGACCACCTCCAGATACATTGTTTAAATTTTGAGAACATTTCACTTATTAAAATATGCCTGTTGTTTGAAAAATATGATATATTTATATTCAAAACATTGTGTGTAATCTTTTTATGGTGTATATTTTATGAAAAGGTATTTCTCTTAGCTTAAATATTAGTTTTACAATTTAAATTTCTGTAAATATAGTTTTATATAGTTTCTAAAAAACTTTAAAATATTAATAATAAATTATTTATTGTATGTTAATAAACATTTGTGATTTCTATGTTTATTTACACTTATATGCATCAAAATAATAGCTCTTTTGATATATATATTTATACACACACACACACATAGGTGAACCTTTTATTGTGAACATGGCATATAATAATATATTTTTTTAACTTTTAGTAATATTTATCTAAACTCTGTGTTTATTAATTTTTATTGATAAAGGTAAATCCATCTGTCAGACTCAACACAAGCGACAGACTTCGCCGATTGCGTTTAAGAATGAAAGCAAGTAGTTATGAGGCTTATATTGTACCAAGTGGTGACGAACATGATGTAATTTTTCTTTTTTTATATACTGTTTCAATATCATCATTTTCTGGATATATTTGATCATAAATACATTAATAATAATGAGTATAAATAATATTTTTTCGTAATTAAATAGATAATCTGTATAAAGCATTATCTAAAATGTTTTTGCTTAAATTTTCAGAAAAATATCTTCTATAATGATTTACTTCCTTTAATTGTCAGTAAGATTTTGTTTTTTAAATATTTTCTCTTAATTAAGGATACATGATTCCTAAGGTATAATTTGTTACTTGTAAAATATTTTACTTTTGCTAAAAAGTATTATTAAAGATTAGGAAGTAATTATAATCATAATTTTGTGTCAAAACTTTTATAAAATTAAGGTACGTTTGAGTAACATACAAATGTACAATAAATGCATAATTTTCATAAAAATTTAAGGCTTTAAAAATGTAGAAGTAATGGAAATTTTCTCGTATTAATTTTGAAATATTTTAGAGATAGAAGTAGAAGCATGTGATATTATACTGAAATGATTGTCATAATCATATTTTCTTTACCCTTTTTTAAATTTAAATTGAACAAATATGTTAAAATAGTTTTATATAAATATAAATTTTTTTTAAAGAAATTTTAATTTTGTATTTGTAGAGTGAATTTGTAGCAGATCATGATAAAAGACGACAATTCATTTCTGGATTTAGTGGCTCTGCTGGTAATAATTTTTTTTTTTACTTTATAAACTAAAATTTATGTAATATATCTTAAAATTTTGCTTCAGTAAGTCATGAATATGGCACATTTTTTTAGCAATTTCTTTTGCTTTAATGTGAATTTTAACTTTTGGCACTAGCAATCTCTTTTCTTTCTGTCCTATTGTCCATTTCTTTAAATAGCTTTCTTAAACATGACAGTCTATGACACTATACCTAGCATAATACAATGATCTTCAGCCTCCCCCATCATTGCTTACGTGAGTTTGGATTCATTTACATAAGTGTAACACTCTCTGACATCGTACACTCCACTCTATAGACATTAAAATTCAACTTTGAAACATCTATAAGTTGCAGCTTATCTACTTGAAATTATTATATATCATGAAAATAGTAGTGTAACTGCTAGTAGGAACAATTATGTTTCTATTTTCTCATCTACTACCAGCTGCTTTATGCCTAGTGTCCCCACAGCAGAATACTTTTCAATGTTCTGCAACAGGCTTTCAGATAACAAAAAATGTTCTGCAGGAGATATATTTATTTTATCATATATTTACTCTTCCACAATATTATTCCTATTGTGGTACATTTTCATCTTTACCAATATGTATAACTAAAAATATTTAATAAAACAGTGCTACCTGAAATTTAGAAAAATATTTGTATTAAAACCAAGGCATTAACATAGAATTCACTGTCCTGTCAATTACTTTTGATGTAAGATATTTTGAGATATCACTATGATGATAAAAATGGGACTGATAATTTAGCCCAAACATTAATGCAAGGGAAGTTTTTAGGATAGGTGGATTGTGAGCTATCTACCACACTGGCAGGATGTAGGGCAGACAAAGAAATGACAACTCTTCCAAAGGGTTATTGCCTGCAAATTTAGCAAGACACCAGAAATTCCAAGTAAACCTTAATATTTTCAAATTTGTAGTTTCCTTTAAAAATATTTTGTCATAAATTTAATTTTTCTCACTGTTCTTATAAAGCTTGGAACTGCCACTTGTACCCCCCCCCCTTTTGCAGTTCTTTCCTACTTATGGAAAACCATCAATATATATATATATATATATATATATATATATATATATATATATTAAGGAAAAAAAGGTTTTCCATGAGCCATGATTGTTCTGCAGTGGAGCCAATTCTTCTGCGACATGCGTCACACTTTTTGTCACATTCTGCTTCGGGGCCTAGCATTTGGTCTTGGTATTTAAGGTTCATAAAGCATGGGCATAATTTTATGGTGTCAAATGTCCCCCTGTAGAATTTTTTGGAAGAGGGGCAAATGTACTGTTTTGCCCTCCAATTTTTGAAGTTTTATTAATATTTTAATTTTCAATTAATATTCAATTTTTGCCTCTTCAGTTAAAACGTTTAATTTAAGCCCCTGTTTCAAAGGAAGGGGCCTATTTATTTAAAGATTTAATTTACTTTTTAGAATATATTACATAAGTAATATAAAGCATTTTGAAATTGAAACAACTCCTTTTATATTAATACAAATAAATTTTATATAATTTAAATGTTCTTAAATTTAAGAAATAAGAACTAAAGAAATGAATGTGTTATATTTGACAATAAATCTGTTTATTTCACTAACTTAAGAGTTATTATGTTTTCATCAAGATTATTTAAAAAGAACCAAGGTACCTGTCAAAACACAAAGTTATTAATCATGTGACATAAATGAAATATTAAATACTTTTAATAAACTGTCAATTATTCATGGCAACAAAATAGATTGCAATGTGAAAAAAATGGCAAAATTAAATTAAAAAGAAAAAAATACACCAAATAAAATAGGAACAATCTAATAATTAAAATATTCTTGGTATAAAAACATCAAACTTTATATCATTTTAAAGCATATTTGTACAGTATCACATGAATTAAGTTGCTTAAGAGGTATAATTATTTTATCACATAATTCAAAGAAAAATATATACAATATATGTCATCAAAGCTTCATGGAGGGAAAAAAATGTTCAGCCTCAATCATGACCTTAATGTTCAATCAGTTGGACCCATTGTTATTGTGAATCTCTGTGCAAACTTTTAACAAGATCAATCTAACTATTTAGGAATGCATTGCAGATATACATATACATAATCAAAGAATTATAAATAAATATGTATATATATAGTTAATAATAGGGTTTTTGAAATAAATTCATACAACTAAATCATATAATTATTATAGGATGAAAGTGTTCAGAAACTGCTTACATATATTTCCTTTTAAAATTTACACCATCTAAGCATTTTCTCACTTTTCTGTTTTGATATTTGCAATGTGCTTACAATAAAATGATGTAATAAAATTTTCTGTAATGATGTCATGTCTTTTATTTTTTTTTTATTGCAGGCATAAAATAAATAACTTGTCTAAAAATTTATAAAAAACTACATTCCATTGTGAAAATTTTCATTAATAGACTGAAAGCATAATGTGCATAGTTATTATTATTCTACTAGCATTTCAAATTGAAACTATTTCTAGCTTAATTTAGAAAACAACCATAATAGTTCTCGGAGTGTATTACAAATATTTCATGCATAAAATGCTTAGTGGCAATGTATATCAGCATAATTGAACATAAACAGGCATAAAACTTAATACAGGGGATTTGTATGACATTATTCTAAATTCTACTCAACCTTTTTTTTTTTTAATTTTGAATTAGTTTTTTATTTATTTAATTTGTTGAATGTTAAATTGATTATAATTTTTCATTTCTGACAACAACCTACTTTTTCTGTACTTTTTACAAAATGTATAGTTTTTTCCCTTTAATGCATTTTACAGTTGTATAAAACTTTGTATTTCAGCTTCAATTTTTAATGCTCATTTTATAATGCTTCAAATTTATTTGTGTTCATATTTGGTTTCTTTAGTGAAACACATTAATTTATCAGGTTTTGCTACATTTACTTGATCGATTGTAGTTATTTAAATCTCAATTTATAAACAAAATTAAATTTAAATGGGATTTACTATAAAATTTTGACTTTCTAGTTTAACATTAATTGTATTAATTATTCTTTAATTTTCAGGCTTAAATTCACTTTAAATCAAACACTCAGTCATTCAAAAGTTTATAATTTTAAGTATTTATTAGTTCACCCTTTTGTGCTCATAATTAAAATTAGTTTTACGTTGGCTGCCATTCATGTTCTTATGTTTTCATTGAAATCTAATTGATAAGGTTTCTATTTGAAACAGTTTCGTATGGGGAAATATGAAAACTGATTCCTGTTTTATTTCAAAATGCCTATCACCTATTCAAAAAGAATTTGGCATTAACCACTCAAATTTTATTAAAATTGTGTTACTAACCACTCAAAAAGAAGCATTGTTGTCAAAGAAGAAACAGACATAAAAATCTATGTATAGCCAAATGAGTATAACCAAAGGAGGAATACTGATTAGTAAACAGCTCAACTGCTTTCTTGAGCAAAAATTTTCAATATAATAAAATCTTAGACATTTAGATATTTGTTTTAACTATATTTATGTATAATATCATCATAAAAATAAACTTTCTTTTTAATTTATTTTATTCATTATGACTGCTGTGCTATTATTTTGAGTTTCTTATAGAAATTTTTAAACACTATCAAAATTTTAAAGAAAATCTGTAAATTTGTTCTGTAATTTTTCCCAAATCCCATACATAGGTTTAATAATAGTTGTTAATACATTTGAAATGCAACAACAGAGGACAGAAAATTTATATGACAGTGAATCATTCAAATCACACTGGGCAGTACAGCACAAGAATGGATGAAACATTCATTGATGTATCATTTTACTTGTATAATTTCGTTAAAAAATTACTGCTTTGATGTTACTTTTTGTAAGTTTAATCTACATTTTTATTTGGATTTATGTTGTTTAGTTTTTGTGTTTATGTCTAATCCGTGATAAATAATAGGTCCTTAGTTTCTCAAGTAATATTTATTCAGAGGTTCTGTTGCTATATTTGTGATTAAAAAAATGTTCCATGGGATTAAAAGTTTAAGAACAACTGTTCTAGTACATAAATAGTATGTTATATAAAAACTCATTACTCACCTTTAATTTATACTACATATACAAAGGTTTTATGTTTCATGAATAATTGATTTTTAGGTACAGCTGTGATACTCCAAGAAGTTGCTGCTCTGTGGACTGATGGAAGATATTTTTTACAAGCTGAGAATGAGCTTGATTGTAATTGGCTTTTGATGAAAAGTGGGGAAGAAAAAACTCCAACAATAGATGAATGGATAATTCACAAGTTAAATCCAGGTGCAAATATTGGAGCTGATGCTAAGCTTATTCCTCATAAGAAGGTTTTTACAATTTTATTTTCTTGTAAAAATATGCAGCAAAAGTTGATTGTTTAGATATTGTCCTGAAAAAGGTATTTAATACAATACCTTAAAATTCTGTTTAAAAAAAAAAAAAAAAAAAGGTTAGCCTCTTAGCTAGCAAGTATGCTGCTTGGATAACATTGCCTTGCCTTGCATCTTGTTATGCCTATGTGATTCATGTAAAACAAATATGTAGTAAAATCTAATTGTTTTAGTGTTACACTGAAAAAAATATTTGATATAACTTAAATTCTGTAAAAAGTTAACCTCTTAGTAATGATATCCTAAAGCAAGTTTGCTGCTTATGTAATGTTGCCTTATTTTGCTTTTCATCTTTTTATGTCCATGTGGTGAATGAAACCATAGGTTTTCTTTGCCAACCTATTTAGTTCAGTGCTACCTCCCTAGCTGATGCATCTGAGATGGTTTCTGTATTTTAAAACCATTCTGTGAAAAGTCTATTTAGGCCTTCCTCTCTTTTGACCGTTTGAACCATAAGGAAGTACTATTCAAGTGGGAATTGATGATTTCATTTGCAGGACATGCCCAATTCAATTCCATTATCTCTTCTTTATTAATCCCTAATTAGAGGACAGGTATTTATATATATAAATAGATCAGTGTTACATATTTCATTGATTCAATTTATTTTGAGAATTTTTTGGAAACATTTAGTTTGAAAAGCATCAATTTTATTTTCTAACAGGTTCATTAATTTCTAAGTTTTTCTGCTGTACAATTGTACTCAATTTACAGTTATGCTATAAATTTGCAGATTGGGGTTGTTTTGGATGTTGGTAGGTCTTCAGACCCTTTGCAGCATTCTAAAAGCAGTATGGACTTCTTTTATTCTTAATTTAATCTCATCATCTGTGCTGTCTTTAATAGTGGCAATTAAACCTAGATGATTGAAGTACTTCTACTTCTTTACCTCAAACATAAGCTTGATTTGTGTTATGGTTAGTTTTTAGGCTTTAGGGATTTCATTACTTTTAAGAACAACTTGGCTTTTTCTTTAAGACTAGAATAAATGTTATCTCCCGACAAAGTGAGTACCTCTTTGAATGTATTTGGGGACAGGTAGGTTAAGTGTTGAACTAAAAAAAAATTTGCGTTTAAACGGATTGGAACATTAGTCCATTTTCTAATTATAGTCTTGGATAGGGCTACCTGTATCATAAAGGTTATAGAACTGTTATTAGATTATATAAAAATGAATTCAGTAAAAATAAACTTCCATATTTTAGACATATGTATCATGAATATGAAGTATTTTATCTAAAATAAGTAATTTTTTAAATTTATTTCAGTGGAACTATCTTAAACAGAAATTTGAGCAAGCAAACCTTACATTTCTTGCTGATGATAGTAATCTCATAGATGATATATGGAATATCCCTCAAGGGCGAGCACCTGAGTCTATTTCTCATGTCTTCATTCATGATGTGAAGTATGCTGGTAAAAACTAATTACATTTGTAATATATAAACTGAATATTGAATTGTAAATAAACAAATAATAAAATGTAATAAATGAGACTAATATCAGTAATATTATAAAGGATTTTAATGTAGAAACTTAATTGGCTGTAATTTATTTACTAAATTCTTATAAGCTATAAAGAAATATGCATGTGTTTGTGCATGTCTGTAATTTCATTTGCATGGAAAAAGGGAAAACTGTACGAATGAAATTTGGTACAAGGATTGTTCATGACAACTGTACAAAACTTCTGAAAGCCCTTTTTGTTTAATTCAAATTAATTTTTCTTATTTTATGTTTAGGTAATTTTTATTGTTTTTCACTCATTTTTTTCATAAGTATTGAACAGATAACCCTAAAGTCTTGATCTGTATGTCAACTTAAAGCTCAGAAAATTCATTTTCAATTTCAAATTCTTGAAAGTTTAACCTATTACCAATTTTTAAAAATTTTTAAAAAGTAGTCGCTTTTTCCTCTGGAAACTGAAATTGCTTTTTTTGCATCTTGAGAAATGCTGTCCATAATAATGTTTTGAAATTTATATCATTTTTTAAATTGAAGTTTAGTCTTTAGTTTGTTGCAGTCTTTTGAAAATACTTTTGCGAGCTTTTTTAGTTTCAGATAAACTGTAATACATAAAAGTTCTATATTTGTCAATTTATTTTTGCTCTCAGCTAACAGAAAAGTACCTAGATTTTCGAAAGTTTATTTTAAAGAGAAGCAAAGTACCTCTAAAAATAAAAATGTGGAGCATGTGACATTAAATAAAATGTTAAATACTTTAAATTTTGCAAACTATCACATATTACTCATGTTGTTTCTGATGGCAATTGGTTAAACCAAGCATGAATTAGCTGTACACTACTCATATTAAGATAAAGGGGTGCACCTTTCATTTTAATGAGCACTACTGTTATGGTGAAAGTACAACTTATGCTCAAGTGGGTCCTCATAATTTAGAAGCATAGACCAAGTAGAAGACCCATAGGCTTGGCCTGCCATCCCTAGAGGTATTGATTGAGAACATAGTGGACATTGTGACCACAAACATATTTTATGTGCCCCAGTTACTTATAACGAACACAGCACATCTTAGTCCAGCTTGAGCTCCAAACCTGTACCCCTCCAGTTACAAGCCTTTGCTGACTGAGCTACTGTAGCTCCTATTACTCCAGTGGAATATACTGATGCAGAAAAAGGTGAAAATGAAATTAATAAATAAACCATATACATATAGATAAAATTAAATAACTAAAGTATTTTGACCTAGGATCAATTTGACCTGCCTAAAATTTTCCCAGGGTTAATTTAAATTATTGTGCAAAATCTAATCAAGATTGATTCAGCCATTTCAAAATGTATAGTGATCAGACAGAAGATTCCTATAAAGAGAGTTGTGTATCATAATTTCATTCACTTCTCATGATGTTTTTCTTTAAGCTAAACTGAAAGTGCAATAGAGGCCAGTGTTAAACAGTGAGATGATATGAAAGTATTTTCAGGATAAGGGTAACAAAATTTGGTGATTATTTAGCGGCTAGGATGCAGTGTCAGTAGTGTAGTTCAGGAAAAACAGCTTTTTAAATTATATATATTTAATTACACTATTTACAGGAAATTAATAAAATGCATTGACACAGCGAACAGCATCGCTCACATTCACCATATCTTTTTAATGATCTTTTTTGTTGCCAGATTCAAAATATACATTTTACATTTGCCATGTGCAACAAATACTTTTAACATTTTAATAAATGAGTGGCTTGACGCTAGCACCGCCACACCATCCCCCTTCCTGGGAAAAAGAAATTTTGCTAAAATTTTTAAGAAATAAAATCTTGATACTTAGCAGGGAAATGCACCCTCCGACCAGCCCGAGTACGTGTTGGTAATTTTTCAGGCATAGATTTTTGCTCTTTTTCCAAAGGCATGGGAGATGATGTGTCGGCCAAAGGAGATTCAACTTTACTTCCAGGAGTTGTTTCAAGACTGTCCGGCAATAGGTGAGCTGGTTTCAGTCTGTCGACAGTCACCGTCACTTTCTTGTTATCCTTATGTATGATGAAATTTTTATCTGCTCGTGACAGAACTTTGTAGGGCCCTGTGTACGGTGGCGACAAGGATGGATGTACAGCATCCACTCGCAGGAAGACATGGGAACAAACATTGAGATCCTTGTACACAAAGGTAGATCTTGCAGAGTGGTTAGATGTCGGAGTTGGTCGCAGTTGCTGAATATGAGCTTTTAGCTTTCTTATGAAACCATTCTCCGTAGCTGGTGGTTCGCGCTGGACGAAGAACTGGGAAGGTAAACAAAGATTTTCACCATATACTATTTCAGCCGGGAAGCACTGCAGATCCTCTTTGTATACCGTTCGGAGACCAAGCAGAACAGCAGGTAAAGCTGCTACCCAGTGCACTGAAGTGTGGCACATGCTTGACGCTAGCACCGCCACACCATCCCCCTTCCCGGGAAAAAGAAATTTTGCTAAAATTTTTAAGAAATAAAATCCTGATACTTAGCAAGGAAATGCACCCTCCGACCAGCCCGAGTACGTGTTGGTAATTTTTCAGGCATAGATTTTTGCTCTTTTTCCAAAGGCATGGGAGATGATGTGTCGGCCAAAGGAGATTCAACTTTACTTCCAGGAGTTGTTTCAAGACTGTCCGGCAATAGGTGAGCTGGTTTCAGTCTGTCGACAGTCACCGTCACTTTCTTGTTATCCTTATGTATGATGAAATTTTTATCTGCTCGTGACAGAACTTTGTAGGGCCCTGTGTACGGTGGCGACAAGGATGGATGTACAGCATCCACTCGCAGGAAGACATGGGAACAAACATTGAGATCCTTGTACACAAAGGTAGATCTTGCAGAGTGGTTAGATGTCGGAGTTGGTCGCAGTTGCTGAATATGAGCTTTTAGCTTTCTTATGAAACCATTCTCCGTAGCTGGTGGTTCGCGCTGGACGAAGAACTGGGAAGGTAAACAAAGATTTTCACTATACACTATTTCAACCGGTTAGCACTGCAGATCCTCTTTGGGATCCATTCGGAGACCAAGTAGAACAGCAGGCAAAGCTGCTACCCAGTGCACTGAAGTGTGGCACATAATAGCTGCTTTCAAGGTTCGATGCCATCTCTCAATTGCACCATTTGCCTGGGGGTGATAAGACACAGTATGCGAGAGACGTATGCCGAATGTTTTTGCCAACGAATGGAACACTTCACTTGTAAATTGTGAACCCCTGTCTGTGGAGATTCTCTGTGGAACGCCGAATCTGGAAATCCACCTACTATACAAGGCTTGAGTGACTGTTTCTGCCCGAATGTCAGTCAGAGGTATAGCTTCAGGCCACCTGGTAAATCTGTCAATTGCTGTCAAGCAATATGTGAAACCTTGCGATGGAGGGAGCGGGCCAATGATATCAATGTTGATGTGAAAAAATCGCTCATTTGGCACCTTGAACTCAGCTAGAGGTGAATGAACATGGCGAACAATCTTCGACCTCTGACAGGCAATACAAGATCGTGTAAAATTCACAACATCTCGCCTCATGTTGGGCCATACGAAACGGCTGCAAATGAGCCGGACTGTGGCTCTCACACCCGGATGGGCTAGGTCATGAAAGCTGCGAAACACTTGATATCTGTGAGACTTAGGAATGTATGGACGGATTACGTTTTCAGAAACATCACAATACAGCATTTCAGTCCCATTTGGGACTTGTATTTTCCGTATAGTCAAGTCCGTGGGCTGCTGAAGTAAACTATGAAGCTCTTCATCGTTCTGTTGGCTACGAGCAATATCCTCGTAAGATAATGGAGAAGTGGAAATAACTTCGACCCGAGAAAGAGCATCAGCTACCACGTTGTCTTTTCCACTGATATGCCTGATGTCCACAGTAAATTGGGCAATGCAATTCAAATGATTTATCTGACGTGGTAGCAATTTCTCAATTTTTTGGGGAAAAGGCATAAGTAATAGGTTTATGATCCGTTAAGATGGAAAACTTTGTACCTTCTAGTAAATGCCGAAAATACTTTATAGATGCAAATATAGCCAATAATTCGCGATCGTATGCACTGTACTTTTGCTCAGCCATGCTGAGTTTTCGAGAGAAAAATCCTAATGGTTTCCAAGAACCATTCTCACGTTGCTGGACACTGCCGCCAATAGCTCTGTCAGATGCGTCTGTCATTAAAACTATTGTTGCATTTGCATTAGGATGAGCTAAATGAGTTGCTTCCTCCAGATCTTTAATGCAATCCCGGAAGGCTTGTTCTGATTCCGAAGTCCAATTAAGAGGTGTTTTGTCCCGTTTTTTACATTTTCCTAACATTTTCTGTAAAGGTAATTGCTTTTCTGCCGCCCGAGGCAAAAATCGACGGAAAAAATTTAACATGCCTAAAAAACGCCTTAAATCCTGGACTGTTTTTGGTTTGGAAAATTTTGCAATAGCTGCTTGAGATTGCAATGTAATAGGGAAGCGTTCACCATCATCAAAAATATCATTATATTTCTGAATTAAATCATTAAAATTTATAGATAACTTTACGGCAGTTATAGATGGCGTATTATCTAATGAAATTTTGCCAATAGAAGTTAGGGTTGTTTTTTTATCTTTAAGAGATTTAGATTTTAAATCAATCATGATGCCATAGTATGTTAAAAAATCGGCGCCTAATATAGGTCAAGAAACGTCGGCTACTATAAATGACCATGGAAAAATTCTTCTCAAACCAATATTAATAGCTAAATTTCTTGTTCCATAAGTATTTATTTTTGAAGCGTTTGCCACCAACAAGGTTAACAAAGATTTCGGTTTCAAACGCTCTGAGGATGTAGGAGGTACGACAGAAATATCAGCACCAGTATCCACCAAAAAGTTAAGACCTGATGGCCTATCGTGAATTATAAGACGGCAATTATTCTGGCCTTTAACGTCGGCCGCCATCAACGTCTGGCCTCTTAGTTTTCCTGCTTAAAAGCGCAAGGTGGGGTACATTTCTTGGCATTTTCGCGAAAACGAAAGTGGTACCAGCACACCCAATCTTTCCTGTTAGAAGATCGAGATCGAGTGCGAGAATGATTGCGACGAATTGCACTCCTAGATCGTTTAAATTTAGATATACGATCAATTTTTAAGGAAAGTTCACTAATCTGAGCCTGCAAATGTGCAATGCTATCATTAGGGACTACCGGCACTTTCGTTTCCATCTGAGCAGAACATACTTCACTACTAGACGTTACGTCAGAAATCTTATCTGCCATAATTGCTAATTTACTGAGGTCTTCAGAAGACGTAGTTAAGATGGCTGTGATTTGAGAGGGAAGTCGTTGAAACCATAAGGATTTTAACAGGTTTTCATCCACATGTTTTCCCGCCAAATCTTGCATCTGCCTGAGCAAAGTGGAAGGGCGTTGATCACCTAATTCCACAGTCTGGAGAAGCTTTCGAAACTTACGTTCATCAGAATCACTGAAGATGGCAATTAAACGAGTGTTCAAAAGTTCGTAAGCACCAACAGTCGGAGGAGAAATAATAATATCGCTTACCTGAGCGAGTACTTCCGATTCGATACTTCCGACCACCGTATGATACTTTGTAATATCTTGCGATATCCCACTGTTTATGAATTGGGATTCCAATTGAGCGAACCAAATTGACGGGTTTTCACGCCAGAAAGGTGGTACCTTTACGGAAATTCGTGCCACTTCTGGTTTCGGCTCTGAAGTAGTCGACTCACTTGTCATTGCGAAGCTGCTTGTTCAAACACACGGGTCACCAGTTTAGCGGCTAGGATGCAGTGTCAGTAGTGTAGTTCAGGAAAAACAGCTTTTTAAATTACATATATTTAATTACACTATTTACAGGAAATTAATAAAATGCATTGACACAGCGAACAGCATCGCTCACATTCACCATATCTTTTTAATGATCTTTTTGGTTGCCAGATTCAACAGATACATTTTACATTTGCCAGGTGCAACAAATACCTTTAACATTTTTAATAAATGAGTGGCTTGACGCTAGCACCGCCACAATTATTGTGCAGAACTAATATGCCAACTAAACTTTCATTTAAACACTTAGCTTGGCACAATTTTCATTATATGTAGTACTCACATATACTAAACTTTTAAATAGGATTTTTTGGCCCAATTTATTTATATCTTAATATAAAAGATATTTAGAAACATATTATGGTCAGTGTTATTTAGTGTTGCATATAGCAGTCAATCTAATTTAAATTTTTACTGTCCATTACTGAAAAACAAAAACAAAAATCAAAAAGGGCTTCATGTATGATTACATTTGGTGAAGATCTATCAATGTGCAAAGTTTGGTAGTTATAAGCCACTTATTTCTGTGCAAAAATCTATGGCAAGCATAAACACGGTCTGTTGTATATATTAGTTTATATATAAGAAAATTAGATTCATAAAAATATATATATGATGTCTAGCATTCCAGGTTGATTAATAATTGAGATTATTTAAATTCTATTTTATTACTAAATACAATTTTCTAATATATGACATGCATATATTATAGGAAAAACATGGCAGGAAAAGACTGAAGAGGTTAAGAAAATAATACATAAAAATGATGCAACGGGAACAATAATTACATATTTAGATGAAATTGCATGTAAGTATGTAATTTTTTTCTAGGTTATTTATTGAGAAAAACTTGTGATTTAAAATGTTTGGTAAGTATTGCTTATATATTTTCTTTTTTATTTTTTTGTTAATTCTTGAACGATTGGTTCATCTGATGCATTAGCATTGAATGTTACTGACAGGATTGGATGAGTGGCTCATCTGTGAATAACTAGATAAATTGTCACAGTGGCTTGTAGTGAAATGTTTGCCTGTAATTTTTTTTTGCCATTTGATGGTACTTCAATCAAATTTATCCCTTTTGTAGATCATAGATAAATTCAAATCTATAACTGTTGAATTTGTCTATGGTCTAGATCAGGGATAAACAAAATTGCCCAGTGGGCCAACTCTGGGCCACCTAAAGGATCTATTGAGCCTACTGCAAGTTAGCTTTCTTAAATAGTATTTCATGTCTCTTTATTATTATTTTTTTTTCAATTTATATATTTTTAAAATTTGCAATATGCTGGCTAGAACCTTCTGGTGGAGCTGGCCTGTGACCATAATTTACCTGTTTCTGCCTTATGCATAGATAAACTGTACAATTGTAGACATAAAGTGTGGAGCTGCAGTAGCTCAGTCAAGCTCATAACCAGAGGCTTGTGGGATTGGGGCTCAAAATTCACTGTGATTCATAATGGTGGCTAGGGAACATAAGATGGGTTCATGACTGCTATGTTTTCCACATTATCAAATGATACTGCTGAAGGTGACAGACCAATTCTAGGGGGGGGGGGTAGGTTCTGCTTGGTCCCTGCTTGTAAGTTACAAGGACCCACTTTGTTTGTGTTATCCTAAGGAATAATGTTGACCACTTATATGGTTCTCCTATTATAAAATTGATAACAGATTCTGTGGCATTCTTTAGGTGAATGCTTAACAGGCAAGTTTCCTACACGTAATATGACACATAAATATGTATATTATATAAATATATTTATATAATTATTACTATTATTATTCCTCAGCGTCATGACAGCTCTGGATAGACCCAAGCCTTCTCCAAAATTCAATACCAGGTAGTTCTATCTTAGGCCTCAGATTTCCAGTTTATAATTTTTAAAGTCTTTAACAAGCGTGATTGTGCTCTGGGAGTACCTTGGAATTCCAGATTTTTTCAATTATACTTCTGGGTTTGGAAATAATATCTTTCAAGTTAAAAATTGCCATCATGGTAGTTGGAATTTATAAAAAATTTTTTTAAATAAATTAAAAAGGCTTCATCAAAGTTTCATTATTGCTTCTGATTTGTGTTTCAACTGCAGAGCAAGTATTCTATTACAGTCAGTATTTCTAGCCATTATGGAGGTAGAAGAGAAGAAGTGATTTAAACTATAAGTTTTAACCTTCAATTGGGTGTTGATTGATTTGCTTAATCCTTCTTTTAATAATCATTCTGAACCATATATTGTACTATTTATTTAAATAAAAACATATTATTTACTGGTTCTTTGGAAAGTTTTCCCTGCAGCTTATTTTATTTGTTCTTTGCTAGCTTGGTAAAAATTTTGATTTCATACTGAAAAATTTAGTTTTTGTACTTAGTTCAAAATTTCAACTCTCTTTACACTTGAAGCATTAACTCAATTTGTTAATGTTATATTAATATTTATCAGTAATCTACAAAAAAATTCAGTATTCAAAATTTGCAGTTGTAAATGATTAGTATTTTGTGGTTTTAAAATAGAATTTTTTATTGATATTTATTTGTTATATTATTTCTGTCATTTTTAATTAAATCTGTTATGTTTTCATGTGTTTAATTTCCATATTTAAATATATATGAAATGATCTTGCAACCAGTGTGCATTCAATGTGATAAGTATAAAACATTTTAATTCTGAAAGAAGAGGATAGTTTTGATCATCTTTATATTTAGTCTGTTATAATGGATAAAAATGGAATCATTTTTTGTTGATTACTGAATGGCTGATGTACTGAAGTTTGAATTTTTAATATTTATTTAGGGCTATTTAATCTTAGAGGTCAAGATGTTTCCTACACTCCAGTATTTAAAGCATATGCTTTTATATCAGAAAATGTTTTGCGGTAAGACTTCTTAATTTTTATTTAAAGGTTCTGTGATAAACTTCAAGATCTTTTTATTTATTTTTTCATTTTAGGCTGTATATGAAACGCTTAAAACTGACAGCAGAAGTTGAAAAATACTTATGCCCAAAAGGCTCAAACTATTCTGATTGTGTCCAGGTAATGTACTAATAAATTCCTAAAAGTATTTATTTTGTTATAGGGTTTTATTTTATAACTCTGCTTAGTTATTACTAACACAATTCACAATTTTCTTTAAACATATATATACTAAAAGATAACTAGCAGTTTTAAATTACAGTATATCACCTTTCCATAAATTTAATATTTGTAAAAATGTAAATATTTTATGTTTTTAATAATTAAAATTTTGATAAATATTGCATTTTTAAAACATTTTTTCTGTTCTAGAATAATTTCTTTGTAATGTATGTTAAAAAATAGTTTTATTATATCATCATACAGTGCATAGCTTCTTGTGTAAATTAGTTATGATTGTTAATACTTTTTAATATATTTTCAATCTTTTATTATAAAAAAGTACTAATTATAAATTTTTTTATAAATCCCATCTATTATGTTGTTAAATCTGGTATAAATTACTGTTGCATTTTATTTTGATACAATAAATATAGTTTAGTTTGTAAGCATATCACCCACTCATTTCCTTAAGATTTTTCTGTAAAGTTTACATAAACTTTCACATAGTCATGAGAATCTTACACTTAATTAACATTTTTATCATCTTCTGTCAGGGGTCTTTATTTCAGAAGCAGCATCAAAATTATTAGAATGCAAAAATATAGTCTTAAAGAGTGTTAATTCTGTAAATGAAGATAAATTTTAATATTATAATTAATATTATATTAAATACATACACACCATGCAGATACTAAAAGTTCTTCAAGGTTGGCAAATAATAGTGTTCATGTTGATTTTCAAAGGGCCCTCCTTTTTTTGAGAAAAAAAAAGAGCTGATGTATCCTGCCATTTTCCAAATACATAATAATAATTTTCTAATTTTCTTTAAAAAAAAAAAAAAAAAAAGATTAGTCAAACAGTGGCTGATTGGTTAGGGTGCTGGCCTTCGGTACCGGAGTTCATGGGTTTGAATCCCACTATGGCATGGATGTTCATAGCCATTCGGAATCGGCTTTAAGCAGTAGGTTCCAGTCTCATTAGCTCTCGTGTTGCAAAAAGTAGGCTGTAGTGCTCCAAACTAAACCAAAAAAAATTTTTTGAAGAGGGAAAGCAGGGGATCACACAGGTGCTTGGAAAGCTGAAGTTCTGTGGGATTCTCCTCTCCTGATGTCCAAATGATGTACCAAATTATAAATCTGCTGTTAAACATTGACAGAGTGAAGCACAGTATTGCACATCTTTTTCTGTAATTTATTGTAAAACATTGATTAAATTGTTATTTTAAATCTTTTATGTATTTAATTTATAAATTAAATTACTAACTTGTAATTTGTGTTTTTTCAGTATCCATATTATTTTCTTTTTCATTAGTAGTAAAAATAAATCAGTATGCAGTTTCATAAAACATATAGTAGTTGTATTATAGGTAGAATATAGTTTGTCTTAAACCCAAAATTATGTAGTGCATTTTATTTGATACAAATTTTTGTGTTTTTTAAGTTATATGTAATTCAATATACAGGAGCATACCAGTAATTGAATTTTGTTTCTTAGATCCTAATTAGGCTTTTAATTAGTATATTTCCACACTGAATTTTTTCATGTGAATCTCTTAAAGATTTAGTATAATCAGTTTTTACACATAATACTTGCTTTATTGACAAATAGTCTCAGTATGATGTACAGAAAGTGTCCTATCACTTGACTGGAACTGTGCTTTTTGATAAAAAAAATACTCATCCCCTTTTTAAAGGAAAGTGAACTGGAAAGAAACTTTCTCAAAAGCTCAACCTGATGTTTCCCCCTATTTCTATAGCCTAATCTCTTTTCTCACTATCCAAGTAGGATATTTTATGTCTATATAAAAAAAAAATCAGGAAAAAAATTTTATTGTTTGTGTAAAAGCCATGTTAACTGGAATAATCATGATTGAATCATGCCTACCTCATCTATAAAAAATTAAAACTTTTAAAATTTAAAAATTATTTTACTTGCAAATTTACAATAAAAAGTGCAAGTTATTATTATTTTTTTAAGTAAGTATTTGGCTTAAATTGTAGCCAAATCTCTATTCATTATATCACTAATTCATTATAATATGTTTTGACCATATGAAGCACATTAAGTCACTGAAGGAAAGTGTAACTTCTATTGTTTGATCAGGGTAGCACTGCCTACCATGCCTGCAAAATGGTATGTCCCTGATAACATCTTTTGCACATTTGTAATTGTTTAGTTTTCTTTTCCCCTTTTTTTAATGACAGAGTAGGATTTCGTGTAAAATTTTTCTAAACAGAGTTATTTTACTTGTCATTATAATTCTTTTATTTGTGATCAACATTTAATTCAATAAGAATATAATAACTGTTGTTTCTTGTAAGCAGTTGTATTGATAGTATTTTAATAATTCATAAAATGCATTATCAGCTACACAGCACATATTTTATTTTTCTTGTACTGTCATATAGGTTGTGGAATATAGCAAAGCATATGCAGATATGGAAAAAATTATTCATGATTCAGAAAAAATTATAGTGTCAGCATCATCAAGTCATGCTATTGTAAATTTAATCCCTGAGGTATAATTCTTTAAAACTTTGTATAATTCACTATCTTTATATTCAGAAACTGAATTTAAAAATTTATTTTTAATAATTTCTTTTATGTTAAAAATTTCAAGCTTACACAACTGATAATTTTTTGATACCATGCTATAATCTAATTTTTTTTTTTTTTTTTGGTTATTTGTTGTTTTAAACCTAGACATTCCAGAATTTTCAGGATTGTTTTATGGTTTAAAAAGAGTTATTAAATAAAGTTAATTTGTTACTTACATTGTGTAATTACTCTAAATTGAAAACTTTAGTATACTACAATATATTTCTTATGAGAGAGAGAGAGAGACCTTAATATTGTGCAATATATTGGAAGGTAAAAGTCTTTTAAATGTTTGTTTTTTACACACCTTGTTCATAAACTTCCAAATACAGACAATCTCTGTATAGTAGACCGATTCTTAGAAATGTCTGCTGTTTAGAAGTTTCCATGTAGTAAATTATTATTCATTATTAATTTGAATTTTTTTTTTCTAGTTTAACTTTTGTTTATATTAAAATGGAATCTGTGCATACCATTTTATTGCTTTTCCTATTGTCACCATAGTCATTGCATTAGTTTGTAGTTCATGTGACAATGAAATGCATGCATGCTTTAGGGTTATATTACTTTAAAAAAAATTTTTTTCAGCCCATTATTTATGTGTTAGTTCTTCTGCTAAATAACTTACAGAAACTATTATATCAAATCAATGCCATATTTAAATGAATTTATTTTTGTATCAGTTTTATGTAACAAATGAGACTGCAATACTTTAATGCAATTTTTCTCTTTAGTAACATTTTATTTAGCTCTCTTTAGGAATTTAATAGTTTAAAATTAATAACTATTAAGATTACATTAATGATCAATCATACTGACTATTTGCACACTTCAGTAAGAAGCATGAAATTATATGAGTATTTTTCATTTTAGATTTGTAGAGCTGATTTCTTTCAGTTTCCCAGTATATACCATGGCATTATTCACAATTTCTTTAAAAATTAATGACATACCATATAGTTTCATGTATAACCGAAAATTTTGGGGGCTTTTTAAATACTTAAAGTGGGGAAGGGGTTGGCTTGTATACGAGTCCATGGATCAAATGTAATATTTGTGTTTTTTGGGGACTTTTTTGTCTTTTGCACCAAAAAGTCACCAAATCAGCAAAAATTAACAAAACAATTTTTAAAAAATATAACGGTGAAAAATAAATAATGCTTGTAAAAATTTTGAAATAATAAAAAGCATGAAAATTGAAAAATAAATTTAAAATGATTTTTATCTGTATTATAATCACTCCAAAACAACAATACTATAACGGTAGGGGATCAGATAATCATCTAATAAACACAATTCTACATAACCCGGAATCAATCGATAAATTGCCAAACATAGCATCTTTTTTCTTTTTAAGCATATACTGCTTAAATTTGTGAAAAAGTTATCTTTATATAGAGTTGCCAGAATTGAAACTTGTTGTTAGCGTCTAAATAATAAAAATACCATTGGTCACATGGTCGAGCACCGCAATATCAAACTATGCTTCATGGCAGTCATTTAGATCAGTTATTGTAAATCTTGAAAATAACTAAGACACATGAAGTTAGAGTTCAAAATGTAAGTTGTTTTTTCTTGCCACTTTCAAAATGTGTTAAGATATGTCCTTGTATTTATCTTGAGGTGCGACCAATCCTCTACCTCTATGGTATTTAAATTGGGTGCTATGGCAAAAAAGGTTTGAGAAATGTTGGTCTAGCATTCTAATTTAAAGCAATTTTATTGAAAAATATTTCCCTGCTTTGTCCACTTAACAATATTTTTAGCTTCTTGACGACATATTTGAACGTTCTAGAAATGTTTTTCACTTTGGCTTATATACGCGTTTTGAAATTTGGGCAAATTGTTAAAGGAAAATTGTACTCTCAGCTTATATATAGAATATGTGGTATATACTACAAAAGCCTCTTCTTGCTTATTGATTCCTATTCAGATTCTGGTTAACTGTAACTATTTATTTTTTATCACCTGAACACAGATTGTAAGAATTCTTTTTAATTCTAGAATGGTTTTTTTTTTTAACAATGTTGCCATTGTTAGTCTGCAAGACTTTTTTTAATTATTTTTTAATTTTTAATAGTTTTTATTTTAATCCCAAAATATTTCTTAGACATATGGATAGAGGTCCAGGGTTAAAAAGTCTATCTATAGTAGAGTACTATAGTACAAACATATCTTCTAGTAAAACATTATAGACAGTAAACTGATGAAAATATCACTGTAAAATGATTTATTTCTTCCTTATATTTCCTGTAATGTAATTAGAATATCAATGCTTCATTACAGGAAAAAAGATTACTCCAAGCTGGTCCTACAATTGTATCAGAGTTGAAAGTTGTTAAAAGCCCTGTAGAAATCAATGGAATGAAAAGTGCTGCAGTAAGTTTTTGTATTTTGAAATAGTCAAAATTGCTACTGTCCTGCCTTCTTTTAAGCATTTTATTTTATTTTGTTGATGAAAAAAAGTCTTCAATCTTTATCATTTTCTAATCATATTTGTGTACTAATAATGCTCTTATTTATATTAAATTTATTTAATTTTATTAATAATTATCCTACAGCTGTCTTTAAAGTAGAATTTTTAGTGCTGCTGTAAACTATTATGAAATTATCAATTGTATGAATTTACAGTCATTTACATTTTGCTAATTTTTTACTTCAGAGTAAAATATGTCTAAAGATATGTGTTGAACATAATATTAATGCAAATACATGTAGAATTTGTTTGATTGAAGTTTTATTTGTGTACAAAAATTTATGGAATTAGTATCATTAACTTCTGATAATGTATTTAAAATGATTGCTTGTGAATAATTACTTTGAAGTACTTTTTGTGTACTTTAAATACGATCATCAAGTGATCAAGCATAGATAGTCTGTCATTGTCTTCATATGACACTGTCCCAGATTACCAATTTTCCAGTTAATAGATATTCGGAAAAAAAAAATTAGAACTGACAAACAGTGAAATCCTTTACCACTATTTTTGAATTCCTCATCCACATATTCCTGATCTGCTGATAATTTTTTTCCAGATACTCCTCCACTGATAGCCCATGCCATTTTTTAAATTTTTGAAGCCAGCCTGTATTGTATTCACAATTATTTTGTAGTTTTAGTTCAGAATAGAATAATTTTCCCTGCACCATTATCATAGCACTTGAAAATGTTATGTCCTTTACTTTGGCAATGACGATTTTGTTCTTTAATTTTCTTCTAAGGACATCTATATTTAGATGTTCCATTTGAGAAATTAATCATCTGTAATGAAATTTTGGCTGATGTGAGCAATTTCCTCACTCACTCCCCCTTTCCCCCTCCTACACACCTGATCTCATCAATTCAATCTTGTTGTTTCTGGTACCATTTGGACAAGCCAGCACAATTGATCTATACACTACTTGTAATATGAATGATTGAAATCACCCTTAGGATAGCTCTTGGGGAAGGGCACTACGACCAGAGGTCTATTGTACCCACACAAAGGAAGAACAAAAAAATGACCCAAGAGCGCCTAACAGAAAAGGCCACAAGCTGATTCAAATCACAGCAAACAACTGACAGGAATATCCTGCAGCTCCCATGGTTCAAGAAGCTGGCGATCAAGGTGATCAAACCTAAGAGCGGAGAAGTACTCCCAATCACGCAAAATGTGGCGAGCAGTCTCTTCCTCAAGACGGCATCCACAACACAAGGGATCAGAACTAATTCCCATAATGCTGAGGTGCCAAATGAGGGCACAGTGACCAGTAAGAAGACCAACTACTTTCCTCTGGCCATTCCTTTGAAGCGACAACAGCTCCTTACTATGCAAGCTGGGGCAGTCACGATTAAGCTCTTTAGCTTGCCTATGATCATTCCCAATAAGCCACTAGGAATACTGAAGGCATCTAAAGTGCCTAAAAGCAGAATTCCTAATAGACCCCTGAGTAACACTAAGAACAGGCCCAAGTCCAGTAAAGGAAATGCTGGAACCCTTTCTAGCTAAATCATCAGCTAGCTCATTACCCTGTGAATTCCCATATGACCAGGAGCCCAGTAAAGATTTACCTTGTTGTCTGAGTCAAGGTCACAAAGAGACTCCAAACACTCCCAATGCAGAGGTAATACTACACCTCGATACTTGTATTAAGGCAAAGGGGTACGCCTTTCATTTTAATGAGCACTGCTAGGGTGAAAGAATAACTTTGTTCAAGTGAGTCCTTGTAATTTAGAAGCAGGCACCAAGCAGAAAATCCATAGGCTTAGCCTGCCATCCCCAGAGGTATTGATTGAGAACTCAGAGGACATATTTTATGTGCCCCAGTCACCTTTAACAAACTAGGCAGATCTTAGGCCAGTTCAAGCTCCGAATTCACAACCTTCCAGTTGTGAGAGCGTTGCCTTTGCCCGCTGAGTTACCACAACTCAATTTGATCATAAAATGTAAAAGCACACTGTATATTTTAACTAGAACTTAAAAATTATCTAAAGTAACAAATAAATAAATTAAATTAAAAATTTTTTAAAAATTGCTAAAAGTGCTAGAAATGAAAATCAGCAAATTTAAAAGAAAAAGAGTAAATGGCTTTAGTGCCAGATTATATGTTTTTGGATTATGAATATTTCATTGTATTAAGACTTTTAAGACAGCTTTTTTAATGAAAGATTTTTTTTTTCAAATTGTTTCTAGCTTAAAGATTCTGTTGCAATTGTTGATTTTATTGCTATGCTTGATGAAGAAGTTAATTTAGGTAAACACTGGGATGAAATGAAAGCAGCAAGAGTATTAGCTAAATATAGACGGTAAGCTATAATTACATGTAAAATCATTTTCTGTTTTAACTCTCTTTAATAAAATTAATTGTTCTGATTGAAAAATTAATTTTTTATATTTTGTAACTGTAATATCATGTAAAACTCCTTTATCATAAGGTTTTAAAATTTTGATTTCACTCCCCTAATTTTATATATAAACTTCCAACAGATAATTTCTAAAATTTATAAATCACAATGCAAGTTCTTTTTTATCGTAAGGAAATGCCTAAAGTTTTTAAATTCAAAAATTGGAAAGTATTTAGTTATTTGATACTATTTTATTTATCTCCTTGCTGCTGAGTGCACAGTTTTTTGTCTGGGTATACATAACTAATGTCATTTGTCCTTTTAGAAATACTTTATAAACTGTTTTCATTTCTGATAAATTATTTATAATGTATTGACATCATTTTATTAACTTCTTTTTCTGGACTCCATAATGACTAAATTTTAAAAATTTGGTGACATACATTAAAAATGTGTGAAAAAAATTAACTGAAAGAAAGCTTTAATATGTAGATTGCACAATTTCTCAATAGATATCAATGGAGGTAACATTGCATAAATAACAATTCTGAAAAATATTAATTTGAATTTGAATTTGAATGAATAACCTCAGTTGATCACAGAGTTTTTAAAAGTTATTTAAGATTCTCACATTTCAAGATGTTCAGTAATTTCCATGTGAGGCACATATAGATATGTTCCAAACTATCATATTTAAATATATACAGACTTGTAATCAAATATATTCCTATCTTTTGTATCACCTAAAGTTCCTCTGCCTGAAAAATTGATCAAACATTAATTATAAATAAATTCATTCTAATTTTTAAAAAATATAGCTTAGGTTAATCCCTGCATTAAGAAATTTTTTTAAACCTAAATCAATCCATTTAGTAGTTTTCATTTGATACACACACAAACATATTCAGATCTATTATTTTATTTATATAAAAGAAGTTACTGCAAACTGCATTAAAAGTGTAATTGTATACTATTTCTCCTCAATATGTTCAAACAATTATGTTTATTAAGACAATTATTAAGGTACTATAATTCACTTAACTGATAATAACCCTATATTTAAATCATGATATGTATTTACAATTTCTATATAGCGAACAAGAATTCAATCATGGTGAGAGTTTTGCAACTATTTCAGCATTTGGAGCAAATGGTGCTATTATTCATTACATACCACAGATATCTACAAACAGGAACATAAATACTAAACATCTATATCTTCTTGATTCTGGAGGCCAGTATTTGTGAGTTTTATTTAAAATTATGTAGATTCTCTAAATTAGTGTGATTCATTTCTATTAAAAGTAATTATACTTTCAAATTCAATATTACTGTGTATATTGTCAGTATCTCTTTCATAATACAGTATTTATTTTGTGGATTTATTAACTGTTTAATAGTTTCCTCTAGAAATCCATGGATAAGATCTGTTGCAGTACCTTTGTTTATAAGCCATAGCTTATTTTTTGTATGGTTGAACATTCATTGTTGAACATTAAAGCTAAGGTAAAAATAAAAAATAATAATAAAAACTTAAGTAGTTAAGCATTAATGTAATGAAATAATAATTTTATTGGGAATGAAATTAGATTTCAGTCTATTACAAAATATATTTTTAATTTTCCCTTATTCTCTCAAGGTAATTTTTGTCTTTTATTGCTTTCAACTTATAAAAGCTATATTAAAATCTTTGATAAGAATTTTTTAAGTTGCAGAACAATTAATAAAATAGATCAATGTATACAATTTATAAATAACATTAACATATTAAAACAGTCATCTGCTCTGCTTTCCTTATTTTCTTATATATTACTTTCCTTACATTTTATATGTTAATTTTTTATACTTTCATTATTGACTGTCCACAGACTTAATCATTATGAAGTTTATGTAGATATATACTTCTGAATATATGCTGCCTTATTGGTGTTAGTTGCTAATTCTTTAGTTTCTGCAACAAATGCAACAATTTATATATTTGTTCATTTCTGCATATCTAATTATTCTTATTTTATATAATAATGGTTCTGAAAGTGTGCCATTCAGTACCTTGGGGATCCTTGACTTCCTCACAGTGCCATGAGATATTGGATAATTTTCACAATTTTATTTACAGTATTAATACAATTTCATTGGTCATGCCATTAAGCCTAGCACTTGCTGTCAAAATATTATTGCCCGAAATGAATATGGAGAACATCATAGGGATAGCTCTGCTCAATTTAATTTCATGATCTGAAGAAGTAATGCAGTGGTCAAGAGACTTGTCTACTTCACTGATTATTAAATTCAGTTAAATTTTTCTGAAAATGTTTAATATAACCTAAAATGTGTTTTGGTTATTTTACTCAGATAAAGCTTTATGATTAAAATATATCACAATCGACTATTTCGTTATAAATACTATTATAGATTGTATAAGTGGCATGCCATGTAGAAGAGAATTAATAAAAGGAGGATATTCATAAGTGTTTTGTTGCAACTAGCATCATAATGCTGCTGAGTTTAGTAATAAATGCAATAAAGTGCCATGAACAGCTAGTTTGGGCACATGGTAAATTGAGGCGAGCAGAATAAAGTTTTTTTGTGTTTATGTGAGAAATCTAGTATGTCATCTTCCAAGTACTTGCTGTAGTTTTATCTAGGATTTCTTGGAAAATTGTGGATTCATCAAGGGAGTTAAAAATTGAATTGAGCATTTTCAGTATATTACAGTTCCTTTTTGCATTACCTTTTCAAACTGTTGAGACCTTGTAGTTCCTTAGAAATGTGAAATAAGGCCATTTTTATTGAATATGTCAATGTTTAATTCTTCAAAATAAGAATTGATTACAAAGGTATGGATGTGAGAAAAAGTAAACAACCAATAGTGGCATTTCATTGGATGTTCTTTAGCTATTCCTACCGCTTTTAACTTATTTTTCTTCCCAATTTTTTATGTGCAATTTTAATTAATTTCTTTAAAACACTTTCAGTTTTCTCTTTATTACTAAACATTTCTTAATTAACATTTTGAGATCAAGCATGATTCATTATAAATTAGTACAGAATCTGACAAATTTTCCTTTTTCTTTTGAGAATTGCTTTAGCAAAGCTGTTGATGGTCTTCCATTCATTTGTTGATGCAAATAACTATCCACAATATTCTCTGTAACAGTACTGATCCTAAACTTTTGGCTACTCACATGCAAGTTAGAACTGTCCATCTTTTTTTAAACAAACCTTATGCTTGGTTACACATTGGGTGATAATCTTTTCACTTCCCTTAAATTTGGCTGCCCTTGTGCTTGCACACCATCTTGTCCCCCACAAATATTTGCTCTACCCTCCAAATTTATCCTTATTAAAAGTTTGCTTTGATCATATGATTAATTTTAGTTTTCCTTAGGTACTTTTTTTTTCTTCCTTCCATTTGCCAATATTAATTTAAATAAACTGGCACTGTTGATTGATCATGTTAAATTAAATTGTTTAGGGTACAATTGCTTTTTATTTTTTATATCACTGTTTTATGTTATTGTAAAATAATTATTTTGATTAATAACTTTAATTATTTTTTAACCTAGAACTATTTTCCAGTTTGGGTTTCCTACTTTCTCATGTTTATTCTTACTTTTAAAATATACAAATAGTCATGAGCCCCAGAAATGTATTTTATAACTCAGGGGTCTGCAACTGCTTTAAGAAATTAAAAGGACTAAACTTTTGTTCTTAGTTTAACAATCCATATTATTTCCTACTGATACCTCTGTCTTACTTGCTGAATTTTACAAAAATTGGCCAATTATGACAGCATAACCCAAAATCATGCATAAGTTTTCCAATGTGGCCCTTGATCTTTAACAGGTTAGAAATCCTTATTTTAGATTAACCAAAATAGCACCAAGTGTAATAATTTGCTTCATTGAAATTTTTTTATTTGTGTTTGTTTTGTTACATGGCATTTATAACATTATTTTGTCTTTAGAGATGGAACTACTGACATAACTCGTACATTTCATTTTGGAGAGCCAAATGAATTTGAAGTGGTATTTCATATTTCTACTCCATTTTTATCTGTTTTGTGTATATTTTAAATTTTTTAATCAAAATAAATAACTACAATTTCTGTGTAATTTTTTTTCTAAATTTTGAATAAGGCAATTAAAATTTTAAAAGTTAGTATGGCAAGTTCTAAATAATTATTGTAGGTAGAATGTAAAGTGCATTAGGAAATAGTTTTCCACATTTAAAACCATTTTCTTGTTAGAACTATTTATTCAATTTTCTAACTTATAGAACAGTTGATAGACTGAAACAAAATTTAGCAAAATTCAATAATTGTGTATTTTTGCATATTTTTTTTAAACTTAAAAGAAACATTTTATATTTTAACTTGAACAAAAAACTTATATATTCTAAATAATTAAACCTTATAAATCAAAGTTGAAGTAAATGTTTCTACCATGCATAGAAACTTTGATTTTATTTGTTATATTTTTAAGTTGTTATACTGTTAGTAATAAAAATTGCTTTTGAAAAAGAATTAAAAAGAAGTATAGGTTTTTTGTAAATAACTGTTTTTAATCTAGGAATTTTTATTCTTGTAAAATTTGTACTGAAGTTGTTCTATTATAAACTTTTTCACTGTGGCTCACAAAAGTAGAGCTTGAAAATGGTTAGCTAGATAGAAATGGGGAAAATGGCTTGAAATGGCTAGGCTAGATAATTTACTTATATAAAAGTAACATCAGAGTTCTAAGGTATTTTCTCCTTCCCTCCAAAGGTAACTTATCTTATAATTCTTATATTCAATATCTAAGTAGAAAGTCAAATTTTTTTTCTAATAATATGTTTAACCCTTTAACTGGTTAGTTTTATTTTATTCTTTTTTATTTATTCATTTCTACCAGAATTGTAGACCGAAAATCACATTTTTTTGTGCAAGTGATCAAATACTAGAATAAAAAAGTGAGAAAAAAAAATTTTTTTTTTCATTTTTAATGTGTGTACACCATTTTCTTACAAATTTGGATCACAAAAATTCAAAATGTTTGCTTTTTGAAAGTAAGCTCTATGAAATGAGGAAAGTCTTTCAGGTCTAAATTTATCTCATGTTATAAATTCTGAAATTTATGATTTTCCACACTGTTCAAAAATCTTTGTTCTATGAGATACAGTTGGAAACATGGTGTAATGTTGTAATGGACACAAAGCCATGCCCTGCTATGATGCAGAGAGGAAGTCACATCTGTTAGTACAGTATGAAAGTGACATAAACAGCAAAATTAAAACATCAAACAAAATAAAAGGCCAGCATTTTGAAAACTTCTATCATATAAAAAATCTACTGCATCCTCCTAGTAGGCAAACATTTTTAAAAGCAGATAAAATAATCATAGGTCAAAGTTATTATAAAAATTAGTAAAGACTGAAAGAAATAATACACTCAGTGAGTTCTTATGCTAATGTGGCTAATGAGACTGTATTTCTAAAATAAATTAGTAATCAGTAAATTTAGATTTCACTTCCAAAACCTTGTTTTAATTTTAATTTAAATTTAATCTTTCCATTCATATTTCTTTTCAAAAAGGGACTGTACACTGTTTTGCAAGCCTCAGTTTGTTATCTGAGGAACAATGGTTTCTATAAAATGTCTCTCTGTCAGTCTTCAAACTTGGCCATCCATGTCTGAAATATATCACTGAATAACATTTTTTTTTAATAATCTGATCAACTAGTCCATTTATACAAATTAAAATCTACCAATATATAGGACAGTTTCCAATAAACACATGATATTATGTATCATAAAACCTTTTTTCACTTTCATCAGACATTAAAGGTTTATCACTAGTTGACAATCACTTTGCCTGTAATGTAAATGAGGAGCTTTTATGGTGTTTTAGCATTATATAATTGTGTCAAACAGATAAAATAAATGTGTTTTAATCTAAAGGTGTGTTTTGTGATTATTGATCATCATACAGATAGATAATAATAAATTGTATAAAAAATTCTTACCCTGTGTATTGCAAAAATTCTTTGGGAATATTTTCCAGCTTATGAATGTAAAATAATTTAATTAACTTATAGTAATATGGTTATTGTTTTGTATTAAAAAATATCATTGGACTTTTGTGATATTATCTCAGTTACTTAGAACTCAGTCATTAATATTTTAAATTTGTGTTCATTTCATTATCAATTTAATGTAATCAAAGTTCTAATATTTTTTATGCTTATTCTAGGAAGCTTATACAAGGGTTTTGATGGGTGCTATTGATTTAATGACAACAGTTTTTCCAGATAATATTTATGGTAAATAATTTGAAATTACATTATTGAACATGTTTTAAGGTGAAAAAAGCTCAGTTTTAGTATTTACAAATCAGAAAGACTGGTTATTGTTTTAAACTATATTAACAAATCTAATATAGAATTTTATTGATCCTCAACAAATGTAGTCTTCTGTACACAATTACAATTTGTGTTTCTAATAAGTCTATAAGTCAATAGGACTCTTATAGAATACTAAAACTATGCTACTCTTGTTAAAATATATTTTGCTGCATAATTAATTTTTCGTTCTCTTTACATACATTTTTATATTCAGGGATTTTACAAGTTTTGAAAGTTAATCAGTTTTACTGAGTCTCGGGTTAAACAAAAAAAGCATAAGATTCATTATAAGTTTTAACTTCAAGAATAAAAATATGTATACTATCTAAAGATTATTTTCATGTTATGAAAACTATTTCTTTATTAGCATAAATTCTCTTAAATTATTTTTTATTCTAAGATTAAAATTACTAATGTAAGTTTTTGACTTTGATTAAACTAAATCTCATTTCAGAATATTTTAAATTTTTCTATGTCACATGTGTAAAAATATATACATGCATTTCAGATATATTTAGTGTGTATAGTAAATTTGCAAATTAAGTTTTGAGAATTTTTTATTTAATAGTCATACTTATAATCCCTTTGTAGATTGTAAAGAAAGAAGTAATTATTTCATTTTCTGTACTTTATATAAACTGTCTTTTAATAAACATTTTACTTTAACTTTTTATTTATTTTGTGTAATTTATATAAATTATTTTAGCTATCAAAATATTCCCATGCGTGGCACTGGCTCTGACAGTGCAGAAGCACTTGATGAGTTACTTATCTCTTATAAAGACACATTCAGAATTAATGCATACAGTATAATTTTCATTATCACAGACAAAACCTAAATAAGATGGGAAAACATACTGTAGGTTTTAAGACTTCTAAATAGGAGTATAATCAGGGTAGCATATAAACAAAATAAAAATCCACTTAAGCCAAGAGTAAAACATTTATTAGTCGAAATTCCACATGCCCCAGTGTGCTAACGTTTACGGCTGGTTCAGTGAAGGAATACGGTTACCGCAGCGCCAACACAGGGCTCCCCAATACAGTCTGGAAGATGATCAAACGGAAAATCTGACGTGGCATAACTTCATTTCAGACAGCTGAAACGCTGGTTTTAACCTATCAACACTTACAGTCTGCTTGCGAGGTCCAACTTGAATTGTGAAGTACTTTGGAGTCCTAGATAAAACTAGATGTGGTCCGCTATATGGAGGAACAAGAGATCTCTTTATTCTATCCTGTCAAAGAAAAACATGAGTACAGTTAGTTAATTCTTTGTGCACAAAAATATTTTTGCTGCCATGTTGAGAAGTAGGAACAGATCGTTAAGACCTAGAACTCTCGCCTCCTAACTTTAATTCTTCAGTAGACATTATATAAGAATTTAAGGCAAGAATTAGAAGGAAAAATGTATATAAATACAATATCCAAATACAAAATCAAAAAATCATCAAAATACGATATCAAATACAATTTTTTAAAAATAAACAAAAAACACTCCAAATGTCAACAAACACTAAACCCCAAAGTTCAACATTCGAACCAGCATGTGTAGCTTATTTTGTCTAACCCTAACACTAGGCATCTCGACTAAATCGAAAGTTACTACGAAAAGTGCTAACTTACTGGGTCACCATGTGTAGGTTTTAAATAGGAGTATAATCAGGGTAGCATATGAACAAAATAAAAATTCACTTAAGCCAAAAGTAAAACATTTATTAGTCGAAATTTCACACACCCCAGCATGCTAACGTTTACGGCTGGTTTATATATCAGTGAAGGAATACAGTTACTGCAGTGCCGCCACACATACCTACAATTAATTCTGAAAGCAATGAAGATTAAAATATAGTTTAAGTGGACTACATACATACATTAATTGTATTTTGTGTTGCTACCTAGCTATGCACAAAATAATTTATATAATGATGCTTACTTCCATCTATTAAAAGTGTATAGGTATATATCAGTACACTCAAGTTGCATTCAAATGTTCCTTTTCAAAATTGAAATTTTAAATGGATTCAGAAACTTGTTATCCTAAAAGCATTTGGAGGCATTTGTATTGATGAGTTCTGAGAAAGATATTCTGGTATCAATTGCACATGACAATATTTTATTTGATATTGCAAATAACAGTAATGACTTGCATGATTTACTCTTACAGTAATTATTTTGTGAATATATTTTACTATATTTTGTTTTATTATCTGTGTTAAACTGTTTAAATTGATTTTAAAATTTGATATACATGTATTAAGTTAATTTAGCTTTTAGTATTGTATCATTGTTTGAATGTCTACTAGATTATTATTAAATTTTATACTGAGAACTCTGTATTATTATGTTCATTGTTGCCCAACTTGAAAGTAAGTTTGGAGCTAGTCTAGTTGAATCACCTGGACCATTTAAGACTCTCAAAAGTGCTTCCTATATAAGTACACATTTTTAAATAGACATCCTTCACCATTGGGAGAAAATTTTCATATTATGATGTATTAAGCTAACATTTTGGTACTATCTATCATTAACTGGCTATATTAATATCCATTAAAGGGTAGTATCATAAGACATGATAGTTGGAGGGATTTATGTTAGACATGATAGTTGGAGGGATTTATGCATGGTTTATTTTTGACATGCAAAATTTGGTGAATCTATTACTAACCATGTGGATTTACATAAAGAAGAATTATACTTATAGATATACACTCAGTCACTTTTGTATACATAGATTGCATACCTTATTATAATAGTAATATTATTTAGTATTGCACTCTATTTGATTATTTTTCTTTGTACTGGACAGGTACTGACTTGGATATATTTGCTCGTCGTTCACTGTACTCAGCAGGTTTGGATTATCTTCATTCTACTGGACATGGCATAGGTTACTTTTTAGGTGTTCATGAAGGTTAGAATTGTAGATTTTTGTTCAGCAATTTAGTATAATAATTTATTTATGTTATCACTCTGTGGGCTCTGTAGTATTTTGAGAGTTTATGTTACATGATATTGTTATATTGAAAATATTAATGGTGCTACAATATAAAAAAAAGTATTTTAATTTTATAAATTATACATTTTTATCAAATCATAGCCAAAGTCAAATTCGGGCATTCGAGTGACCCCAAAAGTTTTTGGGAATATATTACCCTGTGTACAAAAGAAATATGTGTTCTTTAAAAAATAATTTTCTTTGGTATCTATTTATTTTCAGAGGTTTTATCTTTGAATTTAAATGCACATTTCCATTACAATCAATTTTAAAATTTAAAGCAAAAGCATTTTTAAAAGCTTTGCCTATTTTGAAATGAATGCAATGAACTTAAGGTTTAAAGAAATATTTAAGCTACTTAGCTGTATTTGTGTGGGCATATTTTGAGGGAAATATGTATTTGAAGCTTAAAGAATTGGAAAGTATTTTTATTTTCTTCTGCATTTCTATATATTCTGTCCTCTTGACAGTTGTTTTGTACTATCTTCCTTTGTAAATTATTCAAGTATTTGTAATGTATATTTACAAAACAACATATCTATGAAATATAAAAAATACATAAAGCCTAAAAACCCCTCCTAAAATTTTTCCTTTGCTATGATCCTAGATTTTAGATGATATTCTTTAACTTTCAGTTGCCAGTGTTCTACATGTATTGATATCACCACTTTAGACTCATTTTTTAAATCAGAATGCATTATCAGCTTTTATAACAGCTACCTTATAAAAAACATGTCATAAAATACCGCAATAATAAAAATAGTTTAATTTTATATCTGTCTACTGTTTTCAACAATTAGTTTAAGGATTAGTAATAATTATTATCGTTAGGTGTAACCAAATCAGTTACTGATTTTTTTTTTCTTTGGGTATAAATTTTAAAAACTAACCATTTATTATTTCTCACTTGTAATATTATTTAAAACTGTTTAGTTGTGTATCGATAGATTAGTTAATATCTTGTCATTAGAAAAATGTCAATTGATTTTATTTGTTTGAATGTTATCGAAAAGCAAAAATCATAAATAATTAAACATGATGTTATATATGTTTTTAATTGATTAAAATTTATTATAGTTTAAAAATTAGATTTCCATATTGTATTTTTTTATAACATCAAATGTAAATTTTTAGGAGTATATATGTTTATACAGAGCCTTGGTTAGTAGCTGTGCAGAATGTACATGCATATATCTCACAGCCAATAAAACAAGAAATTTGAAATTTTCTAAAACAAAATTTCACATAAAACATTTAGTGAGAAAATTTCTTCTTATCTCTGTTCATTTGTATAGAAGTAATTGTTGTCAGATACTTTAGTTTTTTTATTATTATTTATTTATTTAAAAAGAATGGGGAGTGTTAATCAAACTGATGGTTCAATATAACAATTCATTTGAATCGACAGGCTACTATAATAATTTTTGCTAATACGAAGGCTGTAGGCAGGGGGAGAGATTTGGGGGACTGGTCAAACCCCAAAATTTTGAAAGACCATTTTGTAGATAGACAGTGTTCCATGTTTGTGTGTGTGTGTGCTATCTGCCTAGCTGTTCATGAGCATGGACTGTTATTCTCTTAGAAAAAAAACCGCTAATGTCTTGATTGGCCACTGGACGGAAATACAGCACTATATTCCGGAAATACAGTGTTTTCCCTTTCATCAATTGAAGTATTATTCACAAATAACGATATCTTTCTTCCTTTGTCCCCCTCCAAAAATAATTTCTGGCTACAGCCCTGGCTAATACTGATTATTAATAGATAGATTTTCTAATTAAGTCATGAATTTATTAAGAATTTGTATTGATAGAGGGTGGCCAAATACCTCACATGCAAGTAACTAATAGTTCAGAACTGGCCCTGTTATATATGTGTGTGTGTATACCCTTTGGTGAAAAATAGTAAGAAATTAAAAGTCTGTTTTCATAGTTCTGTATAAAAGTAATATCTTGTACATTTAGGTGGTTGATAATTTGTATTTAAGATTGTATTTTAAGTACTTTTATTGTATTCTTATTAAAATATTTGGAAAAAAACTAAAAGCTTTTATAATCTTGTGTACTTATAAATGAGCACAAGCCAACATCTTCAGCTATAAACAAAAACTATTGGATTTTGAAACATTTGTAATCGTCCCTCGTATTTAAATATTAAATAAAACTACAAAATAATTAAAAGGCTTATTTATATGAGAATAATAAGCAGAATGCCATAAGTACTGTTGATTTAAATCATCATCAGTTTTAATACAATTTTTCTTAACAATATCATCAAGTTGCTGTTGTTATATATACTCTCTTATTCATTCTATCATTGATACATCTATTTATGTATATAGATTTGTAAAATGTGTTGTATCATATATATACTTATATATATTTATGTAATATGAATAATGAATACATTTTATAATTGATATTTTCAAAAACAAATAAATGAAAGCCCATTTTGAATAACTTTTTCTACAAATTTTGGTTTCATAAAATAATTTTTCCGAAAAATATATTTTTAATAATAATTTGGCATTTTTTATTCATTTTATATCACATAAAGCTTGAATTTCATCAGTTGAAATTCATTACTTGAAAAGTTTCATTAAAATGAAACTTTGATCAGGTTATACTGTTTGAACTGTTTTTGTTTTTGTTTTCAGGACCTATAAGTATTGGTAATAGCAAAGAGGGATATCATCTGAAACCTGGAATGTTTCTTTCTGATGGTAATTGTATGTTTAATCAGTTAAGAACATTTTATAAGATTTGCAAATTGACCACAGTCTGATTCAGTGTATTAGTGGATTTTTACTGTTTTGTACAAAGTAAACTAAGCATTGTGATCGGAAAAACTTTAGGTCTTCAGATTTCAATGGAAATATTCATTTTGATCATGATTGGGTCCAATTTTATTAGTTTAAGCTTTATGTCCAATTTGTATCTAGAAGGAATATTCAAATAATCATTTTGGACATCCCTGATCTGGTTTTGACTGTTGTTTTGTCTGCATGTACATACATACATATGCATTTATGCATATTCATATCTCGCATGGCTCAAATAATAATTAGCCATAGAATCCATTTTTATTAGTTTAAGTATCATGTCAATAGTATGTATGCAGGAAAGCTTAATTTCCATTTAGCTTAATCCATTTTGGGCATTCTTGAACTGGTTCTGGCTAGTTTTATTGTGATGTCTGCATGAAAATATATACATATATGTGTACATATATTGAATGTTAAAATTTTATATTTATTACTGTTGTAACATCTTGTTGAGCATCTCTATTTTTTATTATAATTGGCACTCTATATAACAAAAAACCTCAATATAACAAACATTAAAGTATTACTGGTTGCCACCAGATGGCAATACTTACTGTTCGAGCATTCGATTGTTAAAACAATTTTTACTGCAAACATAATTTGTTTTAAAAGAAAGCTAAGAGGGGGTACAACAAGATTTTAATCAAGGTCAAGTGACTTGCATGCAAAATTATCTTAACTTTTCAAAACATAAAATAATGAAGATTTTACCCTAAACAGTTTCATTCATTACATTAAAAATAAACTAGCATTAAATCTTCATTATTTTTTTCTTCTGTTCTTATGAATTCAAATTGGTGTACGGATATCTGTACCATGAAGTTTTTGTAGCCCAACATAGGTGGTAAGATGAAAAAGTTTGAGAACTGCTGGATTAGACACATGACTCTTTTACCTATGAATGTGTTTGTCACTTTGGAAACACTGGTCTAATGTTGACATAGGAAACTAACATGCTTGTTTCATTGCCATTACATATGTGGAAATTTAAACATTAAACATTTAATTTAAGGTTTTAGTAAATAATAAAGTGATATTAGTCTCCAAATTTTGTAAATGGTTCTTACAGAAGATTCACCATACTAAAATCTGATTTAATACTTCAGCAATCTACTAATCAAACTTTTTAAAACATTTTTTTATTTTTAACTACTTCAAAACTTGATCTTGGAAATGATTGTAAGAAGTTATAGAGCTGGTGAAGATGTGTGCTTTATTTCTGTAAATTTATTATATTTTTTGCTTATAACTAAATATAAGTCTTAAAAATTCTCATTTCAGAACCTGGATTTTATGAACCAGATAAATTTGGAATAAGATTAGAAACTATGATGATGGTTGTAAAAGCTTATACAGTTGTAAGTTATTTTTCTTTTATAAGTTTTCAATAATAAGTAATATTGTTTTCCAGTTTTTACCTTACTTTTTCTAGTATTTACCTTAACATGTCATAATTTAGCTATTCTAATTTTGTCTTTTTGTGAAATTTGAAAAATCCTGATTAATTCATACCGCTTGTATATATTTCAGTTTATTTCTAAATGTATGTTAAGATACAAATAATTGGCTTAATTTAAGGCTATTAGCACTAGTTATTCCAGTTGTCTATTAACACATCTTCAATATAGAAATGTAATAGTATTTCTTTAATTGTTTTAAACAGAATATATAAAAACAAGTATTCTCTAAAAAAAATACAGCCTAAAAGAAGGATGGAATTTTATGTTTTACATTTTTTAATTATTTTTTAGTTTTTTAATTTTTTTGTGATGTCTTCAAAAATTATATCTTAATCTGTTAGGATTAACAAAAAGAAAATTCTTTGAAGCAGTACATAGTCTTATTTTATTTTCACATTTGCATTAAAAATAGGTCTTAACCAATTAACAAATATCTAATATCTGTTTATATATACTTGTTGAAATTGTTGTATATAATTCTTCATTTTTGATTCCCAGAGCTCTTTGACTACCAATTATTTAGCACTTTGAATACCAGCCAGAGGGCTGAAAAATTTCAAAATTTTCTTTTCTTTACTCGAAAATCCTTTAATTGTTTAAGTTATTTGTTTGGCTAGGGAAATAGAACAAATAAGGTGGGTTCTTTTATGTGATTGCAGTTTGGGTCTTTAAAAAATAACTTCTTTTTAATGCTGATCTATTAGCCGCATGATATATGACCCAGTCACTTTCAAGGAAATTGTCTTGCTCTTTATCACTGACATTTTGAATAAAAGAAGCTTTTAAAATCTCAAATGCAACTATGTTCAAGTAAAAATTAATGGTTAATATAAAGACTTAGTTGTCATTGTAAAAAATCAAAGAACATATTAAATGAAAGCAATTATAGCAGTTTAAATATCCCTTTTACTGTACAATGTATCTATAACTGTGATTTTAAGAACATAATAAGCAGATTACACATCTCAAAACAAATTAATTTGAATTTGCTTTCACTTTATTTGCTAATATCTGCTTCATGGCTAGCCTTAGGTCTGGATAAATAAAATTCTCTAATAAAGGTTATATTTCTTTAAAACATTATATTAATTTTTGAATTATATTGTGCTTATGTAATAACTCATAAAGGAAAGAGGGAATAGGTAAATTTTAAAATTTATGTTATTTGTACAAACTGAATAAGGGGTAACTCTTCTCAGTAAAGGTTTTTGAAGATAATAACTTGAAAAGAAAGACTAGTTTCATTGGTATAGTAAATGTCTCAGTAGGCCCAGATTGATGAATGTCTTGAGTTTGTGGGATATTTAAACTTTAAACATTCATTAGAATTATGTTTTATACTACTCTTCACATGTTCTAATTATCTCAATAGATAATCTATGGTTCATTACCTGGTAACAGGGTGTAAGCAAATCACCACTTTGGTCATTATCAGATTTAATGAGTTAATGATTAAACTTTAATTTCGTAAACTCGAAATTAATTAACTCAAACTGTGAGTTTAGACATAAAATACAAATTTTTAATAACTTCTGTACAAACATATATCAGAAATACATCTATATAGTATATAGTAAAATCTCTTTTTCTACCCTGGAGTGTTCTTTATAGCTATTAGATTCTTGTTGGCCTCATTATTCATAGGTCAAACAATGGCCGAATGGTTAGGGTGCTGGCCTTCGGAACCAGAGTTCATGGGTTCGAATCCCACTATGGCATGGATGTTCAT
Source organism: Pardosa pseudoannulata (assembly GCA_032207245.1). NCBI lineage: Eukaryota > Metazoa > Arthropoda > Arachnida > Araneae > Lycosidae > Pardosa > Pardosa pseudoannulata. The sequence goes on along the minus strand of CM063505.1, from coordinate 69,648,357 downwards.
AGCCATTTGGAATGGGCTTTAAGCAGTAGGTCCCGGTCTCATTAGCCCTCGTGTTGCAAAAAGTATACCGTAGCACTCCAAAACCAAACCAAACCAAACCAATCTTTATTCATATTTAATATTTAGATAAACATTAAATAATTACAAAAATATTTTGTGTTAATTTAATGCAATCATTTATTCTCTGTTATTCATAATAATATTTTTGTTTAGTAATTTTCTTTAATACTGAGAGTTGTTTTTTTTTTTCCTCCTTATAGCATCAATTTAATAATCATCAGTTCTACACATTTGAACCAGTTTCTTTTGTACCATTTGAACCAAAGCTTATTGATTTGCATCTTTTGAGTAAGAAACAGGTAATAAAATATTTTGTATGTATTTTAAGTATTTGGGGTGCCTTTGCTAGTATATGTATTTATAAATAAATAGTAAATGAAGTAGAAAATAAATCTAAGAATATTTGTGTTCCATATATCTGTGTTTCACATTTAAAGCTTTTTTATGTACATTTATATTTGGGGGAGGGGGTAACTATTTCATATAACTATTAAAATTTAACTTTATCTTTTATTCATGAAGGGTATTTTAAAATAAGTCAAAAAAATTATTTGCACAACTTTTAAACTTAGTGAAATTAAAAGTATTAATATTCTTAATAATTTTGTATTTTCATTGAATTTGTTTTTGTAATAAAAGCCAGAGGAACAATTAACTTGTTTTAAAAAGATAGGTTAACAGTAAATAAAAAAGATTATTATCATCAAAAGATTTTTTTTTTTTTTTTTTTTTTTTTTTTTTTTTTAATTGCAGAAGCTCTTGATTCTACATCATTGGCTTCCATGCATCACATATGTATGATATTGGAGCTGTAAATAAGTACAAACAGATAAAAAGTAACAAACTTCATAAAAACTACATTCAGAAACAAGAACATTAAACATGAACAATAAAATATTAAAACATAAACAAAAGAAAATCAATCTCTCTTACCTCCCATATCAATTGTAGAGGTTTTCCTCTTTCAAAGATGGACACTTTGCAAGGTGGTCTTTGTCTACTTCAAAATTTTGTTTGCACAAGGGTCTATTAGAGATGTTTATCCAATAAAGATGTTTGGTGAGGAAATTGTGACCTGTCTCCAGACAAAATGCCGCAACTGCATTGGATAAATAATGGTTTATTTTTATTTAGGCAATCACCTAAAAAAATCAACAATAACAATGTTTGCACTGAACTATCCTTAACATGAGTCCCAGGGACCCACTAATAAAAATAATTTTAGTCCTGTAGAAAAAAAAATTGAGAAATTTAGATGAAATTCTGTCCTGTTATTACAAATTTGTGTATAAAAAATCCTCTTTAATACATAAATACAAACCCTGTAATAATATGATTAACTAATTTAAAAATAGATCAAATGATGTAATTTAATAATTGAAAAATTAAATTTTGATATTATTCTGTAAATAATGATAGGAAAGTAGAATGTGTGCAAAAAATAAAAATAACACTGAATGAAAAACTGAGTCTCACATGTTGGGCATTCATTATCTGACAATTAAACCAATATCAATGGACCATAAAAGAATAGCCACTTTGCCCTCTCCCTTACGCTGAATAAAAAAACTGATGTTCTTAAAATCAAAGCAGACTTTTTCAAAGCTTTATAGTTATGAAATATAATAAAAAAACAATGATAATATTTTTGCAGTACACAGGTAACAAAATCATTAGCTAATATCAAAATTATAATATTGGTCTATATCAAATAGGATGCCCCCCCCCCTCTCCCTCTCAAACACAAAATAAAATGATATCTCTGAATATCATTTTTCTATATTTAAGTATGTTGATCAGTATTTCCCTGATATCCCTGAATATCCTTTTTGGATTTCACCACATGGTAATTTTGCTGTGCAAACTACCCTTCTATTTGAAGTAAGATTTTTTTATGTTTAAAAACTTTACATTTAAAATCTGTAATGCTTGACATTTTCGCATATGACAAAAATCTATGGTAGCCCAGTTCTACTTTGCTTGTCTCGCAGTTTTCTGAAGAATCACAATAATTATTAGTCATTGTGTTGTCTTGTACAGGGTGAAAAAAGACAGAATCAGTTTACTTCTATTCATATTCAGGTAATGTGGAATTGTGGTTGTACTGAGTGATATAAGATATCATTTGATGTCAGAAAATTATGTTTATTTTTATGAATATTGTTAGGTATCACAGAATATTATTGAAAAATATCACAACATTGTTAACAAGATAAAGGGAAAACATTAAAAAAAGCGGATTCTGTAAAAACTAACAAATTTATTAAATTTCAACTTTTTGAATAATGTTTCTTTTATAATTAATAGAAACAAATATTTTAAATGCTTTCTTTTAAACAATTTCAAATTTTAATTTTACATTAGTGGGTCAATATTTGCATGTCCAACATTCTGTGACATTAAAAAAAATTGGCCAATATTTTATGTCATTTACAGATATATTTGTGCTACCTGAGCATATATTTACATGAAACTTTGTTTCTCCAATTACCTCTATTAAGAGATCACCTCTCTTAAAGATCAATAATTTTTTTACAGTCTGGGAATAAGGTTAGATAAATATACATGTGTGTGCATATTTTATTAAGTACTGAATGTGATATAAATTTTAGTATATACATCTCAGAGCTTTAAAAGTGACACTTAAAAGATTTAACTTACCACAGACAAAAATTATGTATGTATGTGAACTTGCACTATTAGAAATTTGTTTGTAAATAGTAAATAAATATTTGTTAATGTTCATATCATTCTTTTACATTTTCTAGCCAAAAGTTCAGTATTAATAATAAAAAAATCCTCAAATACTTATATGTTTTCATTGTGTTACTGTAGTAATTCAAAATTCTTTTCCTTGATATCCTTAAAAAATTATGAAAATGCTTTTAATTTATTAGTACTTTTTATGGTCACAATCTAGAAAACTTGTTTGACAAATAAATAATCTTTTGCATACTGAAAAGGTTTAAAGTATAAAGTCAACTGCCTTTTCTTAATAGTTAACAGTTATGCAGATTTTAATTAAACGAAGCATGGAGGGTAGGGGGTTTGTAGATATTTCAGTTACTTATGGAAGTTTAATTTTTCTTGCATTGAATGTAATAAAAAAGTCTGAAACTTTCTTCTTTCCCAGGGAATATTGGGTATAATCAGCTAGTATATACATACATACATACATATATATATATATATATATATATATCAGAGTCATTTTTAATCCCTCTGAGTACTGTTTATGATATTGTATTTTATTCAAAATTTATTTTTAGTTTAATCACTCAAAAAACTTTAGATGTACATTTTTCAAAATTAGTTTTTGTTAAATAGATTTAACTTATATTAATTTTTAGGCACTTTTAAAAACTTAATACTGAAATATTGTAGGGCATTTATTGAACATGCCTTGTCTGGTTCATAATCATTAAAATATGTTCCTCAAGAAATAGGATTTATGTTGTTATGCTATGCATTTCAAGTAGGTCATTTTAAAAAGTTACTTTGGTCCTTAGAAACTCCTTAAAAGTCCTTAATGTTTATTCTGGAAAAAAAGTAGGAACCCTAACTCATACTAAATATTAAATTAAGTTATATATTTTTACTGTTGGATATTTCTGACTAACTCTTTCAAAAATAAAGTTTGTACACCTTTTCGTAATTCTTTATTTCTTCAAAATCTGATTTAAATTATTTAATTCTGTTTTTATGTACAGAAAGAGTGGTTGAACTGGTTCAATATGAAAGCTAGGAATTCTGTGGGATTGGAGTTAAGAAAACAAAACAGAAAACGTGGCTTTCATTGGTTGCTTTCCAAGACTGAATATATTCCTGTTGAAGAATGTTCTAAAGGTACATCCTCTGTTAGTTCCTGTCATCAGAAATCAAATATTCTTATTGCTATTATTCTATTACTGGTATTATTTTTGTGAAGTTTTCATTTGCCATAGATTTACTTTATTCAATAAAGTTTCTGAGAACTTTCTGTTTCTGTGATATGTACTTCAATGCAGAATATAGAAATATAGAAATTCAAAATTTTAATCATAGTAATTATTTTATTGAATTCATTAAAAAAAAATTTTAGATGAAATGTCTTTAGTTAATTTATTTTATCTGTGGAATTCATAAACATTAAACTTCTCTCATACAGACAATAGTTATATAATATACAGATATATATATGCATATATATATATTATATACATATATATATATATATATACACACACACCGTGTTCTTTCAACAGATTTCTAGAAACAGTTCTGACTCCATAGTAATTGTTTTTAAAATATTAAACATGTTTTAATATTAAATTATTTTAATATCAAAATTCAGTAGTAAAGCTTCTTAACATACATAAGCTTTTGCTTTCTTTGCATAAGTACACTATTTATCATAGTAAAATAATATTTTTGAAACAGGGGAAAATACTGTGCATATTAAAATCTTGTTTGTGTTCAGCATTTCTTTAGGTATCAACCTTAAGGTATCTGTCTACGTTCTGAGAACTTTTTTCTTTAAATGAAAAACTGGTTCATGTTTTTACATTTTTAGATTTATTTTTTATATTATCATAGAGAATTGCACTTAAAAAATTTATTCCTGGAGAAATTTTTATAAAATTAATAAATGAAGAAAATTTAGTAAAAAAATCAGGTTTTTTCAAAAGGTCTAATTTTTTAATAAATTAAATTATTTCATTATTTTTTAATTCAACACCTTTCTTATACACTGGACTAGTGAATCACCCAAAATCTTTACTTAATTTACATTTGGTAAAAAATTTTGGCCCTTCAAAATCATACACACTGAATTTTTAACGAATTTTCATTACCTTTATATCTAACTATGAGTGTAACATCATTAAAAGTTGTCCAAATTTAAAGCTTTTAGGTCATTCACTAGTAAATACTATCATAAGCATTCATAATAATTTTCAACAAAATATTTTAAGAACTTTTTGAGAAATCACATTTCAAGTTTCAACATTTTACTAATACTGTTCTGAAAAAAAACACATTTGAAACAGATGTAGAAGCCTAAAAGTTGAAACTTTACAATAGAGAAATTTTTAAAAAATTAGGATTTTTGGCAAAAAATGACGTTTTTAAAGTAGACAGATACCTTAAGCAGATATTGCTATTCCCAGTTAACTACATATGGCAGCAGTATTATTTTAATATTTAAAAACCGAATTAAATGTGTTATCTTATAATTTAACAGATTTTAATTTATCAGAAAGTATCTTACAGCATGTTTTCCATTTAAGCTGTACAAAGTTAAATAAAAATCGTTTTGAAAACTGTAGCATGTCCTTGAATTGGAAAAAAATTTACTAATCCAAATAGCTAAATCAGGGCTTTTGAATCTTTTTCCTGCAGTAATAAATATCAAAAGAATAATTTTATTCATTGACCTCTTACATTTCTCTATATACAACATAGAACATAATTATAATAATTGTACATAAAACTCTTAAAAATAGCAATTAAGAAAATGGACAAAAAATTTAGAAAAACTATTCATTAGGTAGGTTTATATTTTATTATTTTTACTAGATTCATTTTTAATTTCACGAATATAAATATATTTTGATTTTGGAAATACAAGTGCTCAACCATTCGATTTCAATTAATATGGTGGTTGTGTATGATACTTTGATACAATTTTTAAATTGTTTATCAATTTTTTTTTTTAATTTCAAAAGCTTTTGATTCTTGAATCACTGGCTTCCACACACCACAGATGTGTGAGATTGGAGCCATAAATAATTACAAATATATAAAATAGTAGCAAACTTTAAAAAACACTACAATAAGAAGCAACAATGTATAGTCACAATAACTAATGTAACAAATATAAATATATATTTTACCAAACAATTTTATTCACTTATATGCAATTGTAAATTTTTTTTTTAGTTTAATGTAAGGGTTGTAGTTGATGCTTTTACATTATACATTTTATAATACATATGAAATTAATCAATAATAATCATAAATCATTGCTTTTTGCAATAGCTAATTGAGTTCTGGTAGTTTTATAAAAAAAATTTCAACAACTTTCAGCAAATCCCTGGAATACTATACACCCTTTTTAAACTTCCATCCACCTCACAAGTGGAAACCCTGGACTGAATGCAAGTTTACTAATGATTTCAAGTTTTTGAGTATGATTGTCAAATTTTTATATACAGTTTCTGAAACCCCTCACACATCTTTTGAAGATTCAACTTGCATTTTTTCAATTTCATTGTGTTTTAAGGAAAATATGAGAATCTACAATGGATTTTAAAACTCCATGGTTAATATAGGAAGTAATAATAATACTCCAATTCTACTGAATTCATTTTTTTTAGCGTCCATTGTTGCATGCATGCAATTCGGCTTTTTCTTGTTCTTGTAGATTTTGATCATCCATTTTATTGTTATAATATTCTCAGTAATAATTGCTGTTCTTAAAAATTATATATTAAAAATTAATTCAATTTTTTAAGAGTACAGTGATTGTAAATGACTGCAGGGTATTCTCAAACAAACCTGAATATAACCTGCTCAGAATGAGTCCCATATTTAGAACAACAAATAGATTATTTAATTAAAAAAATAACATATTTTCTTGGATATATTTAACTATCAATAACCCAGGAAATGTTGGATAAGTCCTCTAGTTTGTTCATTAAAACTAATATAATATAAGTCTCTTGTAAAGTTTGGAAAGGTAACATTGGTAGGCTGCTGTCTTTCAACACCGGAGTCTGCAGTTTTGAATCCTTCAACTAGTGTGGATGTCCGTAGTGGTTAGGAATCGGTTTTAAATCGTAAGTCCCAGTCTAATTAACCCTAGTGTAACAAAGTATTGATCATAGAGCTTGAACCAAACCAAACTCTTCAAACAGGATCATCCTTCTTGAGGCCTTGGACTGTACAATGCTTATTCTATGTGTCTAAAAGAAATTATATCTATTGAAACTAATTACAATAAAAACAAAACAACCAAATATGCTGGTGTGAAAAAGTTAGGCATAATTACTATTTACTTGAATTTTTAATAAAATCTAAGTTTTCAAATGGGGGAAACGCAGTATATAAATGTAATATGATTGTGACAATGCAAAAGAAGGATAATATTGAAAGGAAAATGCACAAGCAAATAGCTTACACTTCAGTGAAATAAATCAAATAAAAATGCTGTTTAATAAAATGTATGATCGCCTTTGGCAATCACGCATGCAGGGCGGGGCCTGACATTTTTGCCGTCATAGGGAAACCGAAACTATGCCCCCTCCTTTCAAAAAACTTTTTAAAAAATCCACAGATGTATGAAAGTTCTATGTCATCCAAAAAAATGGCCTATAATTGAATGAAGACAATAATACTAACACAGATTTTGTTGTTTAGTTCAGTCAGTTATGCCTCTTCCAAATTTTGAACTCATTGTAAATCGCCTAACTACATAGGACCAGTCCTGAAGTGTGCTTTATAACGAGATCCCATATTTGGTAAAATATTGTAGATGACTTATAGCTTCAAAGAGTTTCAGGCTCTGCAAAGAGCTCTTTTCTGTTCTGGAGTAAAGCGTGGGGCAAAAGGGCTTCCCCCTATCATATTCCATGCATGCTTAATAAGATTAAGATCAGCAACAGATAGGAAGCCTGTTGCAGGCGCTGGATGTTTTCACTGTCAAAGAAGTTGACCAGAACAGCCCAGAAACATTTGTCATCGATGAATCTAGTACCTCGAAACAGGCGAACATGAGTCTCAAGGACAGTCCAGCGGCATACACAGACTTATATTTATAGGTGGACTCGTTTTATGGGTGGAGTTTCAAAGAAAATATCTACAAGTGTATGTAAAGTGCCCGCTATTTTGTCCAATTATCATAGAATATAAGTGCTTATTGTGTTGTAAGTTGACAAAATGTAATACAACTGCATTAGCCTATGTGCTATATTTTTGTTCAAAGTTAAAGATTTATGGACTTTTTTTCGGTCTATCGATCTATGAGAGGAATTTGAACTCATTTATCCCTCCCTTGGGAAACCACTGATTTCGTCTATGTAGTTTTAGAGGTAAGTGTCTCTATGATATGGAAGTCTATGCGGCTATCTAGCATGACGCTTGGCTTCACCATGATTCTTTTGAAGGAAAACTATATCTTTAGAGGATAGATAAAACTTTTTCTTCATGTCATAATCCAACAGGAATCAGTGATCAGACCAAAACAAGATTCATTGTTAAACATCAATTTGGTATACTGCCTCAAACTTCAGTGGTAGTATTTCAAATTCCATTTTTAAGGAATGCGTTATTGCTTAAGTCTGAAAGGAATTCAAAACTGCTGGTATTCTAGCATACAGACCAACATCATTATGTCTCTTATAAACAATTTGCTGGATATTCAAATTCTTATTGTTGATGTGAGCGCTGGACCTAAAGATTTAGCACAAAGTTCTCTAACGCTGCTCAATGTTCAAATATCAGTCTTGCCGCAAGATTGTTACTTTTAATTGACTTCATCCTCATCGTTGAGTAACGTCACCCGTACCAGTGTTGACTTTAGAGTTTTTTTCTGCCGTCGTCAGCAAACTCAAAAAAAGGTGGCCCTCAACTTAAAAAATACTTTTAAATAAAAAAAAAAAAAAAAAGATTTATAATAGCACCATGTTAACCAAAATTTTCAAAGTGTACTTCGAAGAGAGACTACCGCTTGGGGTGCCCTCATTCTTGCGATTTGCCGAGGTAAACCTAGAGGGTCTCATGGCTAAAACAGACCTGATTAGGTGCATGAATAAATGATTGAAGAAAAGCAGAATAGAAGAGTTATGGTCAATTTTATACTACACGATGGCGTTTTAGATCAGGACTTACTGTTTGAAACCGAATCTTAACATCTACTCATATACAATGGAGTAGATTGTTCCCAAACTCAGCCAGTATTTTTTTTTCTATCATACAGCTATATTATACAGGGTGTCCTATAAATGTTGTGACAAACTTCTAGGGGATTTAGGGCACATCATAAGGATGAAGAATTGCATAGGAACCCGTGGATGGAAACGTCAGATGCAAGTAGTAGCAGAAGGCGAAGATGGAAAATGAGATAAGAGAGTGATTAAAACATTTATTGGCCATAATGAACACAACTGGGGTACAACATGAATATAGCTCGAAAGTTACAACAGATGTTCGAAGTTTGCTCCATCAGACACCAAACTTGCCTGACACCGACGGACAACTAAATGTCGGGCATGGTCAAGATACCGGAATTTCTTTGATTGTAGCATCTGCGCAGACAAGTCTTGCTTTGAGATTCATTTCAGACTCCACAGGATCTTGATACACGACACATTTGATGATTCTCCAGAAAAAGAAATAAATATTCGATAAATCCGGTAAGCGTGGGGAGCGAGGTATCAGTTCACCATGACCAATCCATTGGTACGGGACTAACCTGTTCAAATGGCTACGAACAGTCAGTCCAAAATGAGCTCCAAAAGATGCTCCCTCATGTTTCAACTGCATGTTGTGCTTTACGTTTGGTGGAACATCGTCAAGCTGGGAAGAACTTGCTGTAGAAAGATCAGATATTTCGGGGTGGTCAACCTGGATATTAAGAGGTACGGTCTGAGTCAGGGCTGTAGCCAGAAATTATTTTCGGGGGGGGGGGACCAAGGGAGAAAGACATTTTTATTTGTGAATGGTACTTCAATTGATGAAAGGGAAAGCACTGTATTTCCGAAATACAGTGCTGTATTTCAGGCTAGCGGAAAGGGAAGACTTTTATGGTCTGAGCAGGTTTTTTTAAAGACAATAACTGTTTATGTTCATGAACAGCTAAGCAGATAGCACACACATACACAAACATGGGACATTGTCTATCTACAAAATGGTCTTTCAAAATTTCGGGGGGGGGACCAGTCCCCCAAATCCCTCCCCCTGCCTGCGGCCCTAGTCTGAGTAAGCAGTTGCGGTTAAATCCTCCTACACATAAACTTTGAAGCGACATTGTGCCTCACACCGTGGAGGTTTTTTTGAGCCCATGAATGATGATTATAGTGATTGAATACGCCATCTCTATGATGTGACCTCATCATTAAACAAAGCATAAACAGAGAAATTTATATTTTGGGTACATTCTTGTAATGGGCAAAGCACACACATTTAGGATGGTCATCGGAAAGCAGTAGCAGGATTCTTTGAATACGAAATGCATGGAAGAAGTTGGCGATCAAAACACTGCTACAAGACATTCTTAATTGAGAGGTAATGGCACATATGCAGGTCCTTAGATTAGACTTCGTGGCATCCAACGTATATTCTTTCCTAACATCTGAGCGCGTCGATCGGGGTATATCCTCACTTATCCTGCCACTTCTGAAAGACCCGTACTAGCACAAATTTTGATGCATACATGCAAGCAACCTGTGGTGGGGTTGATGTCTGTCTAGGAAGCGTTCTCGATAAATATGTACAGCAGTTTGTCCATTGCCCTCAGCGATTCATACACGAAGTGTCTGAAAGCTTACTGTTCATATATCATTTCATGCTCCTTGTATACCGACTATCACTTGAGTGAGAAAATCTTCACTATCCTCTCAAACAATCTCGTGTGCAGCACAACCTGGTAGTGAACGAAGAGCATGGAATGGTATACGAACGGTGATCTTGCAGACACACACTTAGTGCCCACAATTTGTATTCATTATATCCAATAAATATTTCAAATTAATCATTCTCTTGTTTAGCTTCCATCTTCGACCTGTGCTGCTACTTACCCTTGACGTTTCTATCAAGATTTTAGTCCTTATGATGAGCCCTATATCCTCTAATAGTTTATTTCAACATTAACAGGACTCTTTTTAGAGATGGGAAATACTATGTTTTGACTCCCAATGCCTCACCTATCTCTAATTACTATTACCTCTATAATTCCCAGTACCGCTAAGTTTTGCATTAGATAACAAAGTCTGTCAACACTCCTTAGAAACTAGCGTTATTGGACTTCGGTAGTGGTGATTGCAGGACCATACTCTTAAGGGCCTCTAGACTAGAAGATTATGCCATTTGTGCGAAGCTGAGCTCTTCAGCGTCTTCAAAGCGATATTTTCTCTACATCATGAGAAATATGAACTAAACTGGAGAGCTATTCCAAAAGTGTATCCAAGGTTGCATCGATTATTTTCTCATTTGTAGGTGCTAGAATCTAAAGAATATTTAAGGAATTATCATCTCCGAGAAGAATTCTTGAAATATTAAAGAAGAATCAAATAAATTTTTTTATCATAAATTTACTGGGAAAATTCAAATTTTTAAAATTTTCTTTATTGTATTTAAAATATACACAGCATGCATGTGGCTATAATTTGTGCAAACAATTTCTTTATCTTCACCCCTCATAGTACGCCCTAGAACTAATATTTTAAGTATAGTAAAAAATTAGTATTACTTTTCAAGAAAGATGAGATAATTTTTATGCAAAAATGTCTGTCTGCTTACAGTTGAAACAACCACATAAATACACTGAAAATCATAACTCAGGAAATGATGTTGTAGGACCAGGATAAATATCTAATTAAATTCTATTTTTACTTGTTTTAGTCGTTTATTTTCTGAACTACTGGACTGATTTTAATGAAATTTGGTTCGAACATACGTTCAGAAAGTACAAAAATAAAATAAAATAACCATTTAACAATTGTAAAACAGATAGATGATCGTGAATAAAACTCACCAAAGTCGGAAGGTATGAAACAGTGGTTACAGATTGGAAAAAAAGAAAATGAGTTAATAGGTGATATGGTTCCCTCTTATAGATGTACAGACTCATACCGTGATTTCATATTGGAAGTAAGGCAGATTATGAGTAACGAAACTGGTCTCACTCGTTCAGAAACGCTGTTCTCAGATTATTCTCAGATCCCGTTGCCAGTTGCAATTGCCTTCTCCATATCACCGCATACAGCTCTATAGTACAGACTTTCAACCTGGGTTCCACGGAACCATAGGATTCCCTGAAATTTCGACAGGTGTTCTGAAAGTGATCACTGTTTGCTTAGTCAAAGCACCAAAATTTTAGTAAAACTTAAATTTTTATGAAAGATTGAATTCTTTAAGGTAATTTGCTTGTAAAAATAGATATAAAGAAACATTTTATTGATAAAATGTTATCTTAAATTTCTTTAAAGTCATGTATTTTGTAATACATTAACCGAGACACATTACGTGATATATTAGTCTCCTTTTTTCCTCTTCTTCCCTGTTTCCGAAGATGCCTATGCAACTGGATTATCTGGGATAAAGCCTACCCCTTGGGTTGTAGCATATATCCCATCTTGAGTAACATTTGATGTCATTTATTTCAATTTATCTACAGATTGGATGCTGAAAATGAGCATTAGGTTGCAAATATTAACAACTGTTCAAGGCGTAAAAATGCTTTGAAATACAAAAAGTCACAGCGAAGTCATTAAAAAATTTTCGTTTTTATTAATTTGTTCTAATTTAAGATATTGTTGCTTTTCTTTATTATTCATAGAATATATTTAAAAAAACCCATTAACTGCCATACTATAGTATACTAGTTTGATACAGTATTCTACAGCAAAACAGAATTTGATATTATATTAGAGTAAGTTTAACTATGTCAGTCATGTAAATCAAACTTGTCAAATCTCTGACACTTTGTTGAAACATTATACCCACAGCGCATGTAAATGGCCATGCTTGCTTATATATATTCATGCGTATGGTGCATAGTTATACACACAATATAAATATATAGACAGAGTCAGTCTTAGCCCTCTAGGAGCTTTAAGCGAGATATTCTTCAGCATCCTTTATTTATTTCTAACCGCTTCGCAAAAAGCCTTCAGTTTAAGTATTTAAGGTTCAAAAATGAAATAACTGTGACAAAATTTAAATTATTTTTTAGAATATATTATACTGACAGTTTTAAGAATTTAAAAAATAAAGAAACTCCATTTCATAAGAACACATTTTATTTAAATTTTCATTGTAAATTGAGTACTATATTTGAGGATTACTCTTTCCACTTGAAAAGGAAAAATAATTAGACTTCTTGCACGTTTATTTAAAAGTAAGTAAGTTTTTTTTCTTCTTCAGAGGCGCATCAGCCCAGGGTGGGCCATCGCCTTCCGTAGAGTCGAATTCCAGGCAATCCTCTTCTTCCACAGATTGATAATCAAGGCATATTTAAACAAATAGAAATACCAAGACCAAATAATCAGAATTTTGCTAAATTTGTGAATAATTGATGATTAGCTTTAATCTACTTTTGCGAGATGTCACAAATATACGATATAAATAATAATACATGATATAAATAGAAATACTCAAATTTTTAGAATCTATGAAGAAAATGTGAAACAATTTAAGAAAAGTTAAGAGAAACTGTTTTAATTGTTACAACAACGACTGCAAATACACATTCCCGAGTTGGTATGATACTTCTGGGCTCCTGGATCAAAGATTGAATCCCACATAATGAAGGGGAAAATTAATATTGTCAAAGAAGTGCTCAAGTACAGTCTTAAAATAAATGCAAATTTAAAGATGCAGCTAAAAAGAGGTTAATTTACTAATTCCTAACTGAAATGACTAAAAATTTAAGATGGATGACTCAAGAGTAATAAAGAAATGAAATGATTTATTCGTAAGATCGTAAAAGAATTTTAGAAGATAACTTAAAAGGTAATAAATGCGATGGTTATAAATAATAATTAATAAATAATTAAGGTGAATTAAACTATTGTAAACTGTAGGGGAACATGATGGCTCGAGGCCTCCTTTTATTCGACTCAAATCAGTGGTCATAGTCAAGTAACTCCACGACGATTTCATTAGGTAAGGAATAAAGAGTTTATAAAATTGGTCGAGATTTCAATACATTGTTGCTTGACAGTTAAAATATCTACGTTCCTACGGATAATGTCATTTCGTAGGTACCAATGGGCTTTAATGATCCTACTATGATGAAGAGTCGGGGCTTCATGTAGAGAAAGGGAGCTGTATGTAGGTTGTCAGGACCCGCAGTAAAGTGAGTTAAGTCAGGTAGAGTGAAGGTAGATAAAACGACTCTGATTTGGAGTTCCAGCCTTTTTTTTGTTAATATTCTATCTTACGTAATTTCTCATTAATATAGTACAAATAACATAGTTCACTTTTACCCTGATCTTATAGTGGGTAACGGAGATTTATTTTGTTGCGATATTTAGAAATATTACTGAGATTAATTGGTTGAGTTATATAAAAATAAAGCCAGGAATGTCGCAGTAACACCGAAACAACGAGAGAGTGCTTAGGCTGGCCAAAGATCGAGGTGGCTCCAACGGAAACATTTTTCCTATAAAAACGCGTCAGCAAGGTTCTTAAAATTTCGTCTCTCAAAATTACAAAAACTTCTAGATTGCATTCACACCGAAAGCGCCGAAACACAGCCAGCAAGAGGGTTGCCAGTCGACAAGAAAACCCCGTGTTCTCAAGGAAATGTATGGTTCCTTCGGCTCTGACCAATGAAAAGCCGAGACAAGGAACACGGAGAACAAAAAAGCCAATCGAAGGCTGTGAAAATTCGCCAAGGACGATGCGAATCGGAGTTTGGCAACACACCACAACGCGGCACTTTTCAAAAGAGCGGCTGTCACCTCAAACCGAAACTTTATGGCAACGCTGTCAGAATACGAGCCGATGGGCGTAAATTATGGTCGAAAGGTTTAGGGGCTGCGAATGCAGGTGGCGAGAATTGGACGCTCGGTCCGAAATTTAATCCCAGATCGAGGGCGGCTCTGTTTGAAGAGATAGGCTGCTATGATAGGTGCAGAAACAGCTAGAGCTGCGCCTGCAAGGGGCAATATGCGAAAAAAAGGCGCAAAATGTAGGTTCAAATATACAACCCACAAACAGCCGGAAGAATTACTGTTTGATAAAAATTTGTTTT
This sequence comes from Pardosa pseudoannulata, assembly GCA_032207245.1. NCBI lineage: Eukaryota > Metazoa > Arthropoda > Arachnida > Araneae > Lycosidae > Pardosa > Pardosa pseudoannulata. The sequence goes on along the minus strand of CM063505.1, from coordinate 69,633,341 downwards.
TAATAGAAAGATGAAAGATAAGAATCAAAGTCCCAAGATCATGCATTCTAGCATTCATTGAATTATTTAAGTTGTTTAAATTTAAGAGCCAAGTTAATTTCTTATCACTAAGAACTAAAGATATTTTCATTTGAAAAAATTACGAAATTGAAGATAAAAATAAGAAACATGCGAAATAAAAATGTTTCAAATTAAATAATTCAGCACGCAAATCTCGTCTATATACCTTAAAACTTGTATTTTCTCAAAGAAAATTCTAAACAGCATCTCATGAATTAAATTACTTAAATTTTAATGCTTTCAGACTTAAAGATAAATATATAAAATAGCGCCAAAATAAAGTTATGAAACGAAATTAAAAAAAGCGTTATATTTCTATCATGCTTTTGACCTCTCAATACTTTGGCCTGTCTAAAACCTTCCCAGGATTATTATGAATCCCCCCTGCAAAATTTCTTTGAAGATCAGCCCAGCTATTTTGTAATGAATAGAGAACATACACATATAAAGGATTTTATATACAGAGAATACATATTGCCATCATAACCACAACTGTCAAGTAAAATCAATGTTTTCAGCAGAGAAAAGGGCTCTTATCGTATCAAAGTTGTAAATTTATCTTACATTAGTAAAAACTGTCATTAAAAATATTTGCTGGTAAAGAATAACTAAGACTGTCTTCCCGCCAAAGTCATCATATGCATTTTTTCTATTATTAACGATCCTTATGTGGGGAATTTTCATATACACATTCTTATGATCTATGGCTACAAGTAAGTGCATTAGTGTATACCCACTCGGCGTGACACCTTATAGTACCTAGCTTAAAGTCCAAAAAGCCACAGCAGCAACTCGAAGTGGTTACCTAGCTATTGCTAGCCTACGAGAGCCCCGTCATGATCCGAGTTAATTTAAACCAAAGACTAAACACTACAGAGGAAACATCGAGACTACCAAGAAGAACATACAGAGACGATCACTCAAGTTCCAAGGGTAAAATGGCTACAGGTAAAGGAGAGGACATTCATGTGAAGCCCGAAAATGCCAGGTATTATATTTAGAATCGAAGTGATATCAAATAATTTGAGTTTAATTTTGAAGATTTTCTTAAATCCTGACCTTCCAGTTACAGAATTTTGGAACCGTAAATTTATAGTGTGCGTATTTGTTGGTTTTCAGCTCATTCAGGAAAGGATATGGTACAACTCGGTTAAAAATACTCGGATAAAAAATAGAATACGCCCATAAATCTTTCTTACACGTTTTATTTTTACTCTCTCTAACCATACTCTAGTTTAGTTTTTCAAAACTCTAACCACACTGATAAGTGTTGCCAAAATACAAAAAGGAAAAGTTTTACAAGCACAAAATAATAATTTACAAAAATAATATCTACGGTTAATGATTAATTCTAAACTAAATATACCGTTACATTTATTCCTTCACCAGTAACGAACGTTACGTTGGAAAGGTTAAAAAAAAAAAAAAAAAAACAAGTAATATTAGAATACAAAACATCAGATTTGGAATCGTAACGGTGTCTCCAGAATTCTTCCAATTCTGGATTGTCTTAAAGCTAATTTGAGTTTAGGATGCTTCACCTTTGAACTAGGTTGATTTTCAGCTGCTGTAGGTATGCTGTTTACACAGTTTGGAGTTGTAGGATTATCTTGTTCAGTATGTTGTTGTGGTAGGATATATGCTGGCTTCAATCTGTTTACTGTTACAGTTACGTCTTTATTCTTTATCTTAAGAGTAAAATATTTTGGTGAACGACGAATAACAAGATACAGACCTTCGTATGGAGGTTCGAGTGGCTTTCGAATTCTGTCAATACGAAGAAAAACGGGAGAAGTTGATCGTAAATCCTTATGTTAAAATATTTTGGGAATACTTTTTTGATGAGTTTCTCTAGGCCTGATAAATGCCATATACTGTTGCAAATTATTTATAAAAGTTCTAGGTGGAGTATGATGTATTGTTTATTCAAAAAATTCTCCGGGGTGTTTGATGTTTTCTCCATATACCATTTCTGCTATCGTATGGTTAGTATTATCGTGGATTGTCGTTCGTAGATCTAAAAGAACAGTTGGTAATGTGTCACTCCACCTTATATCATTGTGGGCTAAGCAGTCTCAATAGATCTGTGGAGTCGTTCTACCTGGCCATTGCACTGTGGGTGGTAGGCTGCGATGTGTGAAACCTTAATGCCACAGATTTTTGACAGGGTTTTAAATGTATCAGATGAAAATTGGGCTCCTCGATCTGTAATTAAGTACAAAGGAATTCTAAATCTTAGTATCCAATTGCTGTAGAAAGCTTTCGCTACTGTTTCGTCTGATACATTTTCTATTGGAATAACTTCCATCCAGTTTGTGTATCGATCTATACATGTGAGACAGTAGGTATTACAATTTGAAGGTGGTAATGGAGCAACTAGATCAATATGTACTTCACGGAACCTCTCCGATGACTTTTGAAATTATCCCAATATTGATTTTGTATGTCGAGATATTTTTGATTTTTGACATGAAATACAAGTCTTCGCCCAAAACTGGATATCTTTCTTCATATTTGGCCAAACAAATTTGGAAGAAATTAATTGTATTGTAGGTTTTATTCCAGAATGAGATTGTCCATGAAATTGTTGAAAATTTTTTAATCGATAACTCTTAGGTATACTAGCATATAGATCATATGACATCTGTAAAATTTTTAATATTCCAGAACTGTTAAGTAAATGAGGCAGGTAATAAAATTTGTTTTTTGGCAAATGCAGTCTCAATATTTATCGTTCATACTCCTCTAGAGTCTGTGGGTGTAATGCAGTTTGAATCCTTAATGAATTCATTTAGAACATGTGGTTATGTATCAACAATGAAAATTCTTAATTTCCAAATTAATAAATTAAAAGTTGAATTTAGTAGTCCATTGCTGAAAAAAGCTTTGTTATCCGATGATAAAATTTTCATTACAAAAAAATAATCGATGATTGAATTAAATTATCACATATATACTTATCTATTATTTAAGAAATATAAAGAAATTATTTGCAATATGTAAGTTCAGCGAAAAACTATGAAAATAATGCACGCGATATAAATAATTTAAAACGAAATGATTATTGATTTTTAAATATGACGTCATTTGCTAGAAAAAAATGTTATTTTTACCTATTTATAACAAATTTGGATAAATTTTATTGTAGGTTAGCCAGAATATTCCATGAAATTGTTGAAAATTTTTTAATCGATAACTCTTAGGTATATAAGGTCTAATACACTGTGTTGAAGTATCGCACCATAACTTCTTTTCAGATGGAAGGGAATACTTTTTAAAAAGCAGACTTGTAGATTTTTGCAAAGTCTCAAATTCGTCATCTTGTTCTTGTTCTTCAGAAATTTGATCATAATTTATTATATCGATCTCTTCGATTCTGGACAATGTGAGTTTAGTTTTTCAAAAATCTAACAACACTGATAAGTGTTGCCGAAGTACAAAAAGGAAAAGTTTTACAAGCACAAAATAATTTACAAAAATAATATCTACAGTTAATGATTAATTCTAAATTAAATATACCGTTACATATTCAGCCCTCAAAAGGAAGATGTTTTCAAGTTCCCTGTGAAATTAAAATATGAAACCCCTGAAAAATATCCTGATGCATTAACGACTAAACTACCTCAGTCCGTCCGCAGTAAAAAAAGAATAAAAAGGATTCTTGAGCTCATCAAAACAGATAGAGCTGGCCCATTTGCTGATTAGAAAAATATTTTGAAACATTCATTGGCAATTACCCTCCCAGAAAAGAAGAAAAAGTAAATAATTTATTTTATAAATTTAATATAGAGAATTTTAAGAAGACGAAAGAAACAAATTTTAAATAAAGGAAATAACCTTGAACTATTTTTTTTAAATAACTTTAAAAAGAAAGAAGCATAAAAAAGCATAAAATCGCACTCCCCATAATTAATGTTCCACTTTTAAAATTTGAATAAGGTAGGACGTTGATTGAAAAGAAAAGAACCAGATGTGATGAAGTTAATTATCCAAAAAGCAAATGAAAAATGTAAACTACACTTCAACTTTGAAGATAGGTTGAAGTTAAACTAATATGAATGGAGAATTATTTTCAGCATTTATATAGTAGAAATATAATTACTCTTCTACATATACTGTCTGCATCCAAAATTTGAATGGTAAATATTAAAATTAAAAAAAAGTATTAAAAAGAACAAAATTGTTTCTTTATAGGGAGTAAAGATCGTTTATATGGTGCACCAATAGTAAATTATGGTTAACAAAACCCAGACGTGTACGACAGTAAATGGTGACTTTCATGTCATTATGACTCAAGAGTCGCTTGTGATATATCTCTCCCAATTTAGTAGCACCTACAATTACGCTATTTTGAATTTAATCGCAACCTCAAGTTTCATTTTCCTGTATGTGTTCAACGTTTATGTGTAAAAAGTTATGTATGTTTGATCTTTTAAGCTAAGCTAAGCAAATAAAGTTAAATTAAAATTTTTAGTAAATTAAATTTTTGCAAATGTCTCTAAGTAATAAAAATTATCTAATATCCTACAGACAATCTCTTTAGCTTGACAGCTCATTCAACACTAAAATATTAATTTACAGTAAGAAAAGAACCAACACTAAACTATATATTTTAACACATTATATTTAATATTTTTTATGCTTTAACTATTATTATTCTAATAAATATTGCATTAACATGGTATAACACTATAGTGTTATACTTCTTACCATGTTATATTCCATAAAGAATATACCATGGTATATTCTTTATACCATGCTTCTTTTTAAGCCTATATATAGGCTTAAACAGAAGCATGGTAACAGAAGAATGGCTTAGGGCCGATCCCACCAAAGTCGTTTAACGCTAAGCGAGATTAATCTCGGTTTAAACGGAGAATAGCGTTCCCCCATTGGTTGGCGCCAGGGTTAATCGTGGCTAATCGTAGTTAGTCGTTAAACGACTTTGGTGGGATCGGCCCTTAAACAGAAACATGGTATAGGCTTAAACAGAAGCTCATGGTTTGTGCATAGATTAACTGTCCCCTAAATATATAAACTTATAATTTAAACTGTGATGTTAATCAGACAACTTTATGTCAAATGAAAATTAAATAGAATCAATTTTAAAGCAAATAAATCTGAATAGCGTTTCTTTTATAAGTATAATAAAAATAATACCAAGAAGAAAACTTCCCGAACCACAATGTAAAGATAATTTTAATGAAAGATAGAAAATTAATTAAAATAACTATTATTTTATCCATAAAGTGAATCATTGATTCTTAATATAATTGCTTTAAATATTATTTATATTATTACCTTTTTTCTATTCTGGGGAGAAAAAGGGGAAACAAATGTGAATTATTTTTTCCTTTACTTATAAGTGTTTAGAATCTTAAAAGATAATATGTTATCGATTTGAATTAGATAATATTTTATTAAGCATATTTTTATAATACAAAAAAAAACTGAGAAATTCGATTTGTAAGATAATTTAAATGTTCAATTTTCCTTCATCTACAATTCTTAAAAATAAAAACAATCAAATATTAAGAGAAGAATATTTGCCATTCTAAAAAATTAAGCACTCAATATATTTGTTGATTTAAAGCAAAAAAAATTAAGATAACTGATTGTGGCTAGACAATAGTTATTTAGACCACAAAAATGGAAGAGGGAGGGTGGAATAAATTAGAAAGAGAAATTCAACATTTTTGTGACTCGGCGTTGCATGGCAACACTCTTAGGAATGCTGTTTTTATTCTGTAGTATGTGGTTATTGGCAGTAGCTAGCATCAGTGAACGAATTATGTGCGTTTACGAGTTCTCTTAAGTTTGACGGAACACATCATCTTTTTAACAAAACATCTTGTTATTAATATAAATAAAATAATTTAACAACAGCCACGTTAATTAATCTTAGTTTCAATATGAAATTCCTTGTCGTGGATTTATGCCTGAGGTAAGTGACCAATCATATATAGCTATCTTGTATTTAAATTGCATTCCTTTTACGCGGGATGACATTTTATGCTAACTATCAAGGTTGTTAAGTATATTTTGTTTGGAAAATATGTTTAGTGTGTAATTTTTTTAAATATATCTGAGTAATACTTAATATAAAATTATTTTCCAAGTTTATTTGTTGAGAATTTGTTTTCATCTGTTAATCCTTTAAATGGATCATGTTCTCAATATGAAAACTTGTTGTTTTTTACTGAGAGTTTGCTACTTTGATCCATTAGTTATTAATTTTTCTGTTATTAAATGAGTTATTATCGCTTATAGTATTATAATTGTACATTAAATTAATAATTTTCCAGTAATTAATTCAATAAATGATGCTGGTGCTTTTAAATGGACGTGATGATTTTTTAGCACGTATGTACGTTTTCAATTTTTGTAATTGTAGGTATATTCTTTAAACGATTTTTTTAAAAGGTTTTATAGATATGTTCATATAATAATTTAAAGTTCCAACTTTTATAAATGATATATTTTAATTATTCAATATCCTACGTGTATACACACATATATGTTTCAATACGTTTTTCTTATTGAGCTTATTTTCTTATTTTTTGTATAGTTTTTAGATATATTAATAAAAAATAAATATAATGTATTAGAAGTTTAAGCAGCAACTTGATAAGCTAGAAATGTTAAGTGCATTTTATAATTTATTGCTTTTTAAAAAGTCCATCAGACTAATGTGTAACTCATATAATATATGTGAAATACATTATATCTTTTCATTGTCATTTAATTCCACATCCAAGAAATTGAAAATATTTTAATAGTTTGATTACATCTATTCATAATCTCGAATGCTAAGAATGAAGTTAAACATTCTACTACTATGAACATTCTATTAAATAAAACATATAAGCATTACTAAACTATAAACATTATCAAACTATAAGCATTCTACTTACTAAGTTTCTTTTATCAAATAGTTTACTTATAAATTATTTGATTTTCAGTAATGAATTTTAAATGTTCTTTCTTCTCATAGAGACAAAGCCTGCTGCTGCTGCTGCTGTTAATACTGCCTTGGATAAATCTGTATAGTATGCAAGATAATGTGCTTTCTATCAAAAGCACACATTATATCCAGAGTTCTTCAAAATATTTCATGCATCTGTTTGGGTAATTTATCATACTTCTGTGCCTTGTGATGGATTAAACTGTGAAAATTTTTTATATCATCAAAATGTTCCATTTAAAAGTATATAATTCTTTATTATTGTTAAATTGCTCAAGAATTACTTACCAACATGCGTAAAAAAAAGCCTTTGCGGGTTTTTACTTTAGTCTTACTAATATTAAAGCATCATTATTTAATTTAGTGATGTAAAGGCTAAAGTGAAACAGCTAAAACAATATAGCCTACGACCTGTACATATGATAAATCAAGAAGATAATCGTACCAAATCAAAATTTCTTGTGGCGAATCAGAATGCTGTCAACAGTGCTTCTCATGTGTTTTTGGAAAGCGCAATGTCGCCGATGATTCGCGATACCGCGAGTCACCCCCGTCGAGATGTCGGCCCACCAGTATCATGTGCGCGTGTGACAACAGAGTTAGGTGTTTCAGTAGTATCAGCAGTACATTCTGCTGCTGCAACTTCTGTAAAGAGAGCAGAGTCACTGCATCGGAAAGGTGAATGTTCAAATGGTGTTGTACCAGCAGGGAATGGTGTACAAAATGGCACTGGTACTTCAAGTTCTGTAAAGTCCACGCGAGATGGATACCGTGAGAAAGCATTGGAAGAAATCAGGAATAGTTTGAAACCTTATGCAACATCTGATCCTTATGGAGAAGGTATTTATGAATTTAGCAGTGCTAGCAGTAGTGCGAGTGAAAGTAGTGGTGCAAGTCAGGCCACTAACAACTGGGGCTCTGTGCTCCAAAATACAAATGGGTTTCAGAATCTCAATATGCAGCAAGCCTTTCATCATTTACTTGCAATGGGACATACTGAGGTAAGTTAAAGAATTTTTAATGTTTTATTAAAATCTACTTTATAGTTTGAAATCAGTTTAGATAATTCATATTTATGTTATGCAAGTTAAAATATTAACTCAGATTGCCCGAGATTTCTTGTATACCTATATTGCCCCAAAACAGTCAAAATGACTGCATTGGGAAAAAATAACAAATATGTAAAGAAATTTGTTTTTCATATCTTAATTTATCATGTTTCCTTATTTAGAGGGCGGAAGGAACATTCATAAACCCATTTATAATTTCACAGATACATTATGACTCCAAATTCTAAGAAATTGTGTCATTATATTTCATAATTGTTTTTCTAATTGAAATTAAAAAACAGTCAAAATGACTGCCTTGGGCAATCTAGTGTTAAATTCAATTTTATATGTACCTAAATTGATATTTTATAATACACCTAGAATATTTTTTTTCATATCTTCACACTTAGTATCATGTTTCCATTATTTAGAGATCTGTGAGGAACATTCCCTTTATAATTTCACAGATACATTATGACTATTATTGTTACTTATTTACTTTTTTTTTCTTTAACAGTAATGAGTGTGTGTGCCTATTATAAAACAAATCTTATATTTGTTCAATTGTGGACAAAGAGCGCATTCTGTAAAAACTTTTGCAGTAAAGAAATTTTTTTAATTCAAAACTTAACCAAATTTAATAATTTCAACATCATTTTGACATACTCTATATAATTTGTGGTGTTCAGGTGTTCAACAAAAGAGGGAATTTGAAAATTACTTTTGCACATTAAAAACATCAAATGTACACAAGCATATATCAACAGTTGTCAATTAAAATGTTCAATTGTTATTTATTAGAATAAAGTTCATGTATATAAACTCATTTTTATTATTGTTTACTATCAAAATTTTGAAGTTAAGAATATTCACTTTTTGACCTTAAAATACTTTATAAGTTTACTTAATGTACACTAGCATTTCATATGAGAAATGAATTGAAAATTTTATGGCTTTAAAGAAAGTATTCTAAAGGTTTAATGCTTTAAACAGATGGATTTGTTTAGAAAATTAATTCTATACTTATTGTAGTCTATATTAATGTAACTCATATTTCATTGGGGTATTTATTAAATTATTTTTAATAAATTTCTCCAAATCTTATATTTTGTTAGTTAACTCTTAGTTGAATTATGTATTTCATGATTTTAAACATAAACTATAGAGTACTATATTTTATATTATTAAAATTATTTTAACACTAGTATATTTATACTTTGGACAAAATATTTAAACATAAAATTAGGATTTATTCTTAGTTATTTCAAATTGTATTGGTCAACTGGGAAAATAGCATTCATGGAAATGTCAAAGTTAATTTTGTTTATTAATTTTTCAGTTTATAAGTAGTATTATGCTTATAAATAATACTAATTTAAGGAAATATATTTGTTTTCAAACATAAGTTACTCTGTTTTATTTTAGACCTTGTTATAATATGTATGTTTCATAAGTTCATCTAGTCATATAAAGCAAAATTTGTTTTGCATTCTAAAATAAAATCCCATTTTCTCCAAAATGCTGGAATTAAATGAAAAATTAATCTTATTGAAGATTGTTAGATATGGATTATAGTTAAATTTTATTTCATTAAGATTTCTTTGAAATTGAGATTCGGGGATTTGACTTTGTATAGATATTTTCTATAAACTTTTCTGCATTTATAATGGATTTTCCTTTCTAAATCAATATTTTAGTAATTCTACATGCTTACAATAAGGAAAAGTATATATTTTAGTGTTTCTTTACTATAACTCTTAACACATTTACTATAACTTGTTATGTATACTTAGATATTAATAAATTTCTCACTAGAATATTTCATTTAAATTACAGATATGCTATCAATATTAATGCAAATATAAAATAAAGCAGTGCTTTGTCATGGTACACTAGTATGCTATAAAACTATTATAAATGTTACAGGAAACATTCTCTCTGTAGAGTAATTAAAATTTAATAATTTGCCATAGTATAAATTGCTTTTGGAAGATAAAAATCACGTAGAACAGAAAAAATGGTTAAAGAACGCTGGTTCTAATTAAAAACAACAAATGATAAAGTTTAAAGGATTTTAATCATAAACTTTGGTAATGTTTTCAATATAGGGACAAATGTATAGCACACATGCTCATCAAAACAGGCTCAGATATCTTAATTTAAATCTTTATGATAATATATATTTATATGTGCAAACACATAACATGGTGGGGGAGACATGAAATAACTTCAGGTAGCAAACTTTTTTTACTATTTCTTCATGCTATTTATACAACAAATAAAAAAATTTGTTTAGTGTAGAAAATCTTGTCATTTAGAACTGAATACTTTTTTATGTTTGTGTGCTGTTCACACATCTGTATGTAAAACTTAAATGAGAGTGAATATATACATATGTAGAGCTATTTATTCTGTATGGTTAAAAAATATACATACTTATATAATTTCTTTATTTGCATATTACATATATGTCATGGAACTGTTTAGAAAACATTGGTGTGCCATGAAAGAAAAAAAGTTTCACATCTCATACGTAGAGGATATAATTTATTAAAAATGCTGAAACTTTAATTTAAAATTAAACCATTATGTAAAGCAGGAAGAAATTAACTTAATTAGCATGTGTGTATAGTATAAATATATATATATATATATATATATATATATATATATATAGTTATCAAGTGAAAAGGGATTAAAAGACTTAATTTCTTCTCTCACAACCATAGAAAATATTTTATTTGAATTTAGCCTTAACCCCTTAACGCATTTGCCCGTGTCTGACACGGGCGAAATTCAAATTAAGCATGTAATAAAATCGTTTACACTTTGTTTGTATAACAATTTTTTTATATACTTTTTACTCTTTCCAAGCTCCCTAGTCACCCCAAAAACTGAAATTGTAAAAAATAACTTACATTGTACCTATATATCCCTTTTCTGTGAAGAAAATATGTCATATTTTATAATTTTTTCTAAAATAAATTCGTGCTTTAAGGGGTTAAAAGAAATTTTATAAAGGAGATGTATTTGCTTTACTATACTAAATTATTTTATTTCATATTTTATAAAAATTTCGTTTTGCATGTTGGGACTACTCTATTTTTGTGAACTGGAGATTTTTGAAATTTCATGAAAAGCTAGATAAAGATAGGAAAATACATTGGAATTTCTGTTATTCTCTGAGTTAATATTTTGTTATGGTTTAGAACTGGAAGAATTGTTTTAGAATAACTGGTTGTGTTAAGTTTCTTTTTTGTAGTACACTTATTAGTTAAAATGTATGGGATTTTATTATTTAAAAATTTCAGGATTTTCATTTGAAAATACTAAGTATTCATTTCAAAATTAAATCATGTACTAAGTATTATATTTATAGTATTTTTGGAAATCTTATTTCATAGTAGTAGCAGCAATATTTTTCATACTCAACTTTTAATTTGTTTTTTTCTGTACAAATGCCTGTACTGTTGAAATTATATAATATCTATCTTAAAACTATAGTCGGTTACTATTTTTTTGGGGGTGGGGGGTATTTATTCATATAATTACCAGTATCGATTTTCTTTCTTTCATCTCTAGTGAAAACAGTCATTTGTCATCGAAATTGTTATGGGGTTTATCTGGAAGATAAACTCGTTATCACAGGTTACTTAAAATTATTTTTAAATGTATACTGTTAAACACAGTATCTTTTTTTGGTTTAAGGTGTTAAGGGATTTATAGTACAATCTACAGAGAATGAATGGAACATGTTCTGGAAGTCACTAAATATGTTTGAAAAATTAAAGACTTTTAAAGGTAGTGATGAAGCTAGATTAAATAACTTTAGCGTCCTAGACATTTTCATCTTACGTGGCCTTCTCTCTTTCCCTTAAGAATTAGACCACACAGATAAAATATAATAAATAAAACAAAACTAAATTTTAAAAACTAAAACAAATTTAAAATTTTTATATATAAAAGTGTTTAATATACATTAAATTTTAGTGTTTCTAAGGAAGTTTGAATAGTTTTTTTTTATGAATTTAAAAAAAGTAAATCCATTAAATATAACAAAAGTATATAAAAATATGACTAAAATTTGTATAAAAATTTTGTATTCTAGTCTTTAATTCAGCAAAATAATCAATTATTTCATTGTTATAATATATCCATAGCATTTTGTTTAAAGTACAAAATAGCTAAAGTAATTTTTTTGATTTACAATTCTTTTCAAACTAGCAGTTTACCAGGCCCTTCAAAAAAACCGGTCCTAGATCTTGCCCTATGCAGGGAGCTAACTTCTGACGTGATATGAATAAAGTTATAACCAACCATTAAACATATTGAAATTAGATTCTCATGGGTATGTACTTAACATGATATTGCCGCAAATCTGACCTTCAACCCTATTTACTTTATCGCGTCAATGTCAGCGTAATACGGAAAGTTTTGGTAGGACAATTTAAAATTTTTTTTAATATCGGTATTAATATATTCTTGTCATATTATATATATATAATATTTCATTTTGTCTACTTTTTGTACTACGAAATTTAAGAATGTGGTAGTAAATTTCCCCCTCTTCGCTATTTATACAAAATATCTATGCCACTTTGATATTGTTTAATTATTATTTTTTCATATTTTATTTGGCATTTCTCTGTTTGGTTTGATTACTGAGAATCAAGAATTAAATTAGAAATTATCTAGGAATTTTGAGTATTATTATTAGATGGATTCGTTTAAGAATAGTAGTGTCATTATGAAACAGTTACAAGAACGACTATCATTAGCTCTTATAGTTTTTAAGAGTATGCAACTGGTCTTTGCCCAGACCTGTAGACTCAATCCTAATAATTTTCGTATGAATAAAATTATTAAAAATAAAAACTTAAAAAATTAATAAAATCATTTGCTGAGTTTCAGATATTAACACGCGTCGGAACAGTTGGAGAGCACGGAATTGTGTTATAAAACTATTTAAAAAATATTTGATTGCATTTTTAGTTTTTATTTTATATAATTTAAAAGAATTTATTTTGTACTGCTTGCAGTTAAAGTAGACCCGTCTGAGTTCCCCTGCGTTCTTCTTTAACTCTCTTTGATACAGCTTATTTCCAACAATTACACCAAATAATTTGAAATTTTACGGTTTTCGCACGCCACATTGATCATTAATCGACGCCATGTTGTCTCTGACCTCAACTCACACTAGATATTTTTTCTTCAGTTTTTTGATGCCGATCTCATTTCTGGAAGGATTGGCAGTTTTCCCTGAAGCACCCCCTTCTGCCTCATAGCTAGAACCCGTTTTTTGCTGTTGCGTAAAACTGAAGGAAAAGGGAAGCTGAAAAAAAAGTCTAAGAATGGGAAGTATTTGATGGGGAAAAAATAAAACATGTTGACAATGTAAAATCTTTTTTTATTCTCAAAAGCCAATAAATAGTGGTATTTGCTTGTTGGAAAGGAAGCTTCTTCTGCGAATAAGTGCGTGGAATTCACTTTTCCCCACTGTTTCCCCCACTCTAAAATTCTTTCCCCATATTCCTCCCCCTATCTCATTCGGCATAATAGTCTAGCTGTAGTATCCGCCTTCTTTAGGGTTGCCGAGATTTTTTCATCATTATACTTTATTTTTATGATGTGAGGTCCCGTTTCTGAACCTCAAACTTGGAAAAATTAATATTGAAGTTTTAAATTTTCGCCGTAAAATAATTTACTACAATATATATATATATATATATATATATATATATATATATATATATATATATGTGTGTGTGTGTGTGTGTGTGTGTGTGTTAAAGTGTTATTTTTGCTCAAATATGTTAAATGTCATTTAATGAGAGTAACTGGTAATTAACAATATTTTCTCTCCAGCGTTTAGAAAAATTAAAATTATTAGCGTGGATAGCATTTTGCGAGGGGGACAAAAAAAATTTAATATTTGTATTCTCTAGAATACTTAGTAGGTACTCTTAATTTGACTATAGGATATATTAATTTTAAACTAATATATAAATCTCAGGTTTTTTTTCCTTGGTTCATTGTACATTTTAGAGACTCTTTGATAACTGTAATTAATGATTAAATATTTTTCATGATTAAACTAATAATGATTTTTATAATTTTTTACCGTAATTTTAAGTTTTAATATGAAGGCTAATCAAAACTAGTTAAGCATGGTGAAACTTTGAGAGAAACTTATGTTGAAAATTTTAGTTTCTTCAATAGAAATAGTAAATATGCTTTATATAGCTAAATAGTAACAATATTCAAAGCTATTGCCAAGCTTTACTGAGTCGTTCTCAATTTACCAAAAAGAGGAAAAAATTCATCGTTGGAAATTATATGCATTTTACTTATTTTATCTTCAATATGAATTCGCTGGGTATTACAAAAGTGGAACGATACTTTGCTTGTTATCCGAATGTATTTTAGTCCAACATTAGACCAAAAAGTAACTTTAAAATTTTATGCTAAGTAAGAACAGAATTATCTTTATACTTTGAAGTAGAAGTTACATTCATTTCCAAATGGTGACCTTAAAAATAAACGTTATAACTTTATTGTAAATAATATTTCAGCTTGTTTCAAATGTTTTCTTCTAGTGAGTGAATGTGGATGCTTTCACTGAGTTTTAATTCTGATAGATGCTATAATATATGTGCATCGGGTTCAAAGAGAATCTTGAGTGAAGTTGATTGAATTATGTCCACGAGTGAAAATGAGGAATTGAAAATTTAGGAGTTATGAAGAATTTTAATTTTGCCAAATATTCAAAATCTTGCTAATTTCCCGAATGTGATTTCACAAACAATTTCGTGCCTTCGGTAATCGGTAGCTGAAGGAAATTTATTAGTATTATTCCATTTTTATACGTATATATATATATATATATATATATATATATATATATATATATATATATATATATATATATATATATATATATATAGGTTCTGTAACATTGTTTGAATTTGGAAATCTCATCGGAAGTTAATAAGGAAGAGTACAAGTGAAATGTGACAAATATGCTACGTACATTTGCGTTTTATTTTGATTTTGTGGTCATAATTATTTAAAGTTAACAACTTTGTTTTGTTTATGTAACAGCAGTGTTCCGTTAAGTTAGCGTTAATTAATTGTATTAGCTTCCTTGTTCCTGTTGGATTCCTTTGAGTTCCTTTTTATTCCCGAATTCATAAATCTTAGTAATACCTTATGCTCATTCCATGTCTTCAGCCAAAGAGCAATAAAAATCTAAATATGGGAACCCAATCATCGTCCCGTGTGCGCGGTCAACTGCAAGCGCCCTGACTGAGTGACCTTGCCCAAACCGTGAGCAGGCTCGGCTTCGGTATGCGTGAAGGTTACCCAACGCTTCAACCCTGCCGCATTATTTAATTTCTCGCCCCTCCTCGGACGAAATTCCTGTGCTTCTTATCGCATATAGTGAGTGCCTTGACACACGCGTTTGACTCTGTTTTCATTCTTATTTAATTTTAAACAAATTTGATGTTGTTCGTGTAGTAGTAACACAGGATGTTGCACATAAAATGAAAAGCATGTCGCCAATCCAGTTCCATTTCTTTTTTCCTTCTTTTTATTTGCCTTTTCTCCTCATGTTTTTAAGCGTTGTATTACGCGTGTTGTAATCTGTAAATCACAATTTATATTGCGAGATTTTTTTTTACCTATTATTAAAAAAATTAAACTAAGAGCACTTTAAATTTTTTGCAGGTATTTTAATTTTAACAATTTTTTTGGTACGCCCATATAAATTAAATTTTGTAACATTTTCCTCTTTAAATTATTATTTAGTAGTTTATATTCTACTGGTGAGAATTTTTGTATATGCTACAATTCTGCGAAACCTTTTGTACATGTGTTTGTACTTTGTCGCACATTTCTGTTCCTTAAGTTAAAAAAAATAAATAAATAAAATAAAACCCGCTAAAATTTGACAAATTTCTTGAATTATAGTAATCTTTATTAGTTTTTATTGAAATCTATACACGTTCAAGGCAAAGAAATAATCACAAGGAACACAAGCTGGGTGATTGTCGAATGGTAAGGCGCTGCATTAGGGAGTCTGCGACTTACAGTTCTTAGCCATTCTTAAATGGCTTTAATCAGTAGATTCTTGCCTCTTTACCCCAAGTGTAGAAAAAAAACTAGTATATTACTTCTTATGTTGTGTAAAAAATTATTTTAGCTACAAAGACTCGGAGAAAAACCTCTTAGGCATCTTTTATATACTTAATGTCTTAGCCATAATAATGTTATAGAACAACCAAGCTGTTGTTAATGTGATAAGAGTTCCCCAAATGTGGAAGTCATAGACAACGAATTTTTATTTGAATTTCTAAATTGTTTCTAAAATTATCATCAATCCAAAAATTATATTTTTCTTTAAATTTTAGGCAATATCTTGCGGTCTCTTATGTCAGTATCTAATATTTTCCTTTTTATCCCCTAGAGGATAATTCGGCATTCTTGTCGAAAATTGATTTCGATATTACTCTGTATAGAACACGGGTGGCTTAATCGCATTCTCGCGATGGAATTCGTCAAATTTATAATTGAAACAAATAGATAATGTATAGTAAATGTAATATTTAAAAAAAAAAAATGTCAAAGTATTTCCAAGATGTCAGGAAATGGTCTTTAGCATTTCATTAGATTCCCTGTTATAACTGTCTGTATCTATTGTTAATTTATGTAAAGACGCACCTTCAGAAGAAGTCTTAAAGGGAAAAAGCCTTTTGGATTTGGTTACAGAATGTTCGTATATAATGCTTGAAATGGACCCATCCTTAAATTTTTACTGCCAACTGTCAGTAAGAAACATATACTAGAATGGTTTGGTATTTGGAAAGACTAACTGTAATGAACAGCAGTCTACATAATTTTTCTTTATTATCCAGATAAGGTTCCGTTTTATTTGAAGGGATTTATATCTCATCATATTACTTATTCTCTCATCCGTGGAAATTATCTTCAATACCTAAAAATACACATGTAAATAAAATGTATGTGTCGAGATTAGAATAGTAGACACCCGATCTTTTTTCTGTGTCGTTTTATAAAGAATTTAAGTATAATTCTTATTTCTAAATAAGATACTGATCTTGCCGCAAATTTAAGGTTTCCAAATGAAGAGTATATTTTAAAATTCTAATTAGTTCTTAGATTATATTTTTCGAATGATGCAAGCATATATATATATATATATATATATATATATATATATATATATATATATATATATATATATATATATACATACAGGGCCGGGGTTGTAGTGCGTGCATAAACGCAGGCGGTCAAAGGGATATTATTAGTAGCTTACGCATTGATAGGGGGCGGTCAAAGAGTGCCTTCCATGTAGGATGATAATAGCCCAAATCTGGCCTTGTGTGTGTGTGTGTATATATATATATATATATATATACACACACACACATGTATGTATATATACACCCATGCACACTTTCAAATAGATTAATATGTTTTAAATATGAACTTGTCTTCTCAAAACTGACAGAATTATCAAGAACCCCCCCCTCCCAGTTCGTTTTAAAATATTAATTTCAAAAGCATTCACTGCAATTAAGGTTTATTTTACATGTTTAAAATTAGTAAATGAGATTTGTTTTCTTGATATTTTAACCATACGCATCTCTTGCATCTAATATACCCCCTGTTCTGGGAGTATGTCTAAAAGACTACGATCTGGCGGAGTCCCACAGCCTTATATTATTCCTTATATTGAGCCTTTTACAGATATTTCGTTCTAAACTGAAATTTTTCGCAATAAAATATTTCTTTTATTCTACCTGTGAGTAATAAAGAGTAAAAATACAAAATTACTCTCTGTAAATAATAAGTTTTTTGTTTTCTAAAAAGGGACCTTAAAAAGCGTTATTACAACTGCATTGGAGAATGAAAATTGCCATATAAAGGGTCGCCCAGTACAATACAAATTGTTAATATTTAATGAAAACCCGTAAATGCTAATCCTATGCTAAATTAGCTTTCATTTATTAACATAGGAATTAAAAGACTTGTCAGTGATGTTACAACTTATCATATATGGTTTTAAACATCCTTTTCGTCTCATTTCAAACGGTAGATAATTACTCAACTTTAGGGGGTCAGATTTCCTGTTCTTAGGTTACTAGCAATAAACAAACAATACCTCAAGGAAACTACTATATTCGAAAAATGATCATGGAGTATTTAATATTTTTTAAATTTCGCAAGAGTTTGAGAAAAAAATGTTTTTACCTCTCTGAAAGCTATACTAATAACAAATTTTTATAAACAAAACTGTTAATTAAATATGAGACTTTATATTTTTTTGATATATTAAGAGTATATTTTCAGTGCGTAAAGGAGTTCCAAACGGGTTGCCAGATGGGTGCAAATTTAACTTTTAAGTTTTCTTTAGAAAATAAAATAGAATATCTAATATATATATTGTTTCTGAATAACATTAACAAAAAAGGAAATAAAATATCTACTTTTGAACAGTAATCAGTTTTAGTTCACTATATTTCATACCACCCTTGCTGTATATAATAGCCATGATCTATGTATTTGTCAAGAACACATCTGGGCTGACCCTTTTCACAATCTTAAAAAGCCTTTCTCCATCTCCTTGGATGTGCAAGTAACGTGAACACAGAATTTAGATATTGAAAGTGTTGTTTTTAAGTTATAATTTCAATTATTTGGTTATTTTTGTGAACTGTACTCTCTTCTATAACATGTGAAAAATAACTTGAATCATAATACCTATTGCATGTTGCCAATCCCGATAAAGTAATATCACGGTTAAAAATCTTGGTTCATGAGGAAATATTTTTATTATAATTTTTTTTTAATTTATCTAAAGTGAATTTTTTAAATAGTATACTTAGCTATTTTATTTTGTTTTTCTCATCGATAAGTTAAGATTGATAACTTATATTGTTTCTGATTGATAACTTTTAGAGGCATCTGTGGCTTGTAACAGGTGTTAGAGCTACATAAGGAGATCAGTGGCTTACGCAGAATTTTTTCAAGTGGGAGGGGGGGGGGTCATAATTTAAAAAAAATAATAGCCCGCATAATTTCTACTGAAATTTTTATTTTTGCCATTTTGTCTGAACTCAATGGGAGGGGATTTGAACCCCTAACCCCCCTTGCTTACGCCCCTCAAGTAGATTGATAAGTTAGTTAAGAAAAATTATTTGGTTCGTAGATTGTCAGTACATATAGACCATTGCTCAAAAACAGCACTTTTCGCTGCTTTTGAAATCCAGGGTTTCTTAAAGTTTCGTTTTTCATTGTGTTTTTGCTGTCTTTACACACTTTTTTAAGTATTACTCTTTACTGCCTTTCTTTCCACGGACTAAAATATATAATACTTTGTTCACATTTCCGCCTCCCATTCGCAGCCATATCTACAATTTATTCGTCCAGAGTGAGAGTGAGGTGGGGATCGGCCATCATCCTTGATATCCGCCGCTACTGAATCACCTGCCATTCCAAGGTTGTTGCGCGCGTAACACATTCCCTGGTTTTTACGGTTCTGACAGCGAGCGAGCGCGCCATTGTTCCCCGCACTTAGCGACTGGACAGGACCACATTCCTGAACAGAGGAGAGCCTCTGCTGCTGCGTACATGTGACACGCAACACATACCCCGACAGATAGTCCCGGTCGCTGGACGCCGCTCGGCGCCTCGCGCTCCATCGAAACCGGTTTGTCAGAGCTCGTCATTGATGAGGAGAGTCCTGCCCCCACGCACATTTTCTCCATCGGGATATCGCGACAAAATTATTGATAGCGCGCGATTTAGTTCAGGCTCTCCTAATTACTATTGGACTAACCTAGGGGTCGGCAACCTATGAGACGCGTGTCAATCGTGGCACACTGGTCGATTTATAGCCAACCGATATCTTCGATTCGGTAATGTAAAGCGATTTCTAGGAAACAGTTTCATCTTGTTGTTGTACAAAAACTTAATCCTTCTTTCGAGGATAAATTCTCTGGAGAAATTTCTGTCCTCCATTACGGGATCGAAAAAGAAATTTTTCCACAGAATATGATGTTTCATTAACTCTTTGATTGAAGGGGTTTTGAAAACTGTAAAGAAACTACACCTGTTCAGTATAGTTTTGCTCATGGTTATAAAAATAATTGTAATTGTTTCTGCGTATCAATCCTAAACATACCAAATATGTCATTTTCTATTCATACTTTACGTTATTTCTCTCTTAAAGCAAAATTTCTTACGGGAAACGACATTGACCTCCCAAAACAGATGGGATCCGAAGTTAATAAAACGAACTCCCAAAGGAAGTGTGAATATTATCACACGGAAAGACTTTATTACTCCAACCAGGAATTTATTTTAAGAGCTGATAACACAATATAAGCACGATTGTGTTAGGAAGTCATTTATATATCTTACCTATTTAGAGTCTATGGGGGTATATGTGTCCCACTCATGTAATAAAATTGTTTTTAAGACAGTTGAGTTTTATGTCTCATCTGAAGTGTCTAATGGGGCACATATGTCCGGGCCGTAGCGTAAAATGGGCGTATCCTACATTTATAAAATTATCATTTTTTGCTTTCGGTATCCAAACCTCCATAAATACAATCTGACCTCAAATATAACATTTGTAAACGAAAAAAGAATCAGTCTCCGAAGAGTTAAGTAACCGTCCCTCATCTCATTTTTCAAATGTTTTTAATTGACAAATTCTGACATGTTCAGATTGTTAGATACAAAAGTGGAACAGAATAATTCATTAAATTGCAAATTATTCTGTATAGTTTAATATTTTAATACATTATTATTACCAATGTAGACCATTTGCTTTTATAACATTTGCCACTTTCAAGCCGCAGATATATTTTGGATATTTTGCGAGAGCACCATATAGGTGGCAAATATTACTCCTTAGGGCAATACAAAAAAAAGGGGGGGGGGGTTCTCGTAATTTAAAAGGGACCAAGCAGAAGATCCCCAGGCTTGACCTACCACCTCCAGAGGTATCGTTGGAACTTGGAAAGACATTGATAGCACGAACCTATTTTACTTGCCCCAGCCATCATTAATGAATACTGGTTGGCTCGAACTCGCAATCCTTCCGTTATAACATCGATGGCTTTACCGACTGAACCACCGCGGCCTTATATTTTAATATTAAATTGATCATAAACAATACTAGCTAATAAGGCAAATCATTTATAGGCTAACAAAATGCAATTTTTAAAAATTTATTTTACGTGATATTAATTTATTTTCTAGATTTTGAAGTACATTTAAACATGGTTATAATTTTAAGTATTGATTTAGCATTTAACCAAACAAACAATGCTGTTTTGAGTTATGTTGGAAAAAAAAATTCTTTAAATTTTCTTTGTCAGATATCGCTAATATATTCTATGTATTATAAATGTATGTGAAATAACAAACTGTAGAAATTAATTCTTTGGAGAGTTTTTTATGCAAAATCTTCATATTTTCCGTTTTAAAAAACTGGTTACCAAAATGTAGTTAATTTGTTTTAATTTTGTGATAAAATCAGTTAATTGACCGCAAAGTTGAGTTCATGCAGTTCATGGCATAAAAAAATGAAGGTTTAAGCTAATTTTGAGTAAAAAAGTTTTGTGTAGTAGAATATCAGGTCATGTTTTTATCCTTTGTCAGTTTTCTATATACGGCGAAAAATAAAAAGGATTATAAAGGAATTTTTAATGTAACTTAGCCTATCCGTTGTTTCGATGTTTACAATATAGGAGATGGATCTGATGTTTAAAATTAGAGTTCTGATAAATTTAAGCTTGTGCATACATTATTCGTAAAATAATTTTTTTCTGGAGTAAAACTATTTTCGGTTTATTAATTACGTATTCGCCAAATAACCGTAGTTCTTTTGAATACATTAAACATTTTATTTCATTTGTTTAGTTTTAAAATCTGTTTTTTTTTTTAGTTACCTGAACATACGGAATCTTTCTAAATTTCCATCTGCAACCATTTGTTTGCTAAATTAGAATGCACGTAACATGAAGTAGCAAAGATTTTCATTAGAGTTATGAAGGTTATGGAATTTTCTTCCTGCCCATAGGATTTTGCATGGGTCTAAGGCAATCGCTCTCGTAATTCACGTATTTGAAGTAATGAAGTTTGCGAAGTGCTTGAAATATTTCTTTCCCATCACATCTTCGAATTTAATTGGACGTTTTTGTTAAGCACTTTAGAGGAAATGGATTGTAATGATATTTTTTATATAAAAGTAAAGCTTATAAATGGAGCTTGATTTCGTGCAAAAGAGAGAAGATATACGTAAGTATTGACGGGTCTCGATCAATAAATATTAAAATGACTTTTACTATGTACTAGAAATTGAATCATTGATTTACAAATGTGGAGTATTCTTTTGTCTATTTTTAGTAGAACAAATGAAGTAGCATGTAGCAAGTTATTGTAATTTTAATGATTTTAAATTATTTCCCTAGATTTGTTGATTTTATTTACTTTAGAATTTTCCATGCACATACTTGTTAACAAATTGCGTTTTACAGATATTGATAAAATACTGGAAGTAGTTTTCTATAACAATGTTTATAAAATCTGTTCCCTTATACTGGGCAATAAATCATTCCATTTAAAATGTGAAGTACACTATCAGGCAGACTCTTAACTGCTCTCCGCTTTAAACATAAAGTACACAAAATGAATATTTTCTAACCATTGAAGACTGCTCCATAGTTTTTATTAGCTTATGTAAGATCCGTCAGTAATGCCACATTCAAAACGAAAGAGATACCATACCGTATTGTAAAATTATTTTAATAATAAGCTTTTAAACCAGCAAGATTAACCTTGGACAATTTCTAGAAACGCATTCAATGTTTATTCAGCCGTGCTACGAGTCCATCTCTTTACTCTGAAAATTTTGGGCAGTAAACAATTCCTTTTTACTGTTCATCCATGCGCATTAAATCTCCAGAAAATCTTAAATTCTGTACAACCAACATGACTTCCATTGAAATATTAAAAAGTCCTGCTTTTCCATGTACGGTATTACAAAAAATATGTATGTTTATTGCATCATAAAAATAATTTTTGCCATCTGGAATCTATAGAAATTTATATAAAATTTAACATTCTAAGTGTTTTTTAATTATATTTTTCTTATTCAGTATTTTGTATATGGTCCTTAAAAACATAAGTTATATTCTAAATTACTTAGATTTTAATTTAATCTTTTGGAAAATAAAATTCCTTAACTATGTTATTTAAATATTTTATGCCTTGCCTGATATACCTTATCCGGTCTATATTTAAAATAGCTTATTACTAACACTTATACGGAAATTTCATTATTTCCAACGCACTTCGAAAAATACACTTTCCCTGTAGATGGAAGAAAAAAGGCTAACGTGCTCGGCGAAGGGAAAAACTATTTTTGTCCTTGGAAACTCCGTCTCGGAGGTGTTTGTTCTGCGAAAAGCTCGCGTTGGTATGCGACTGAAATGCAAATGAAGTCGTGCTCACTTGCGGCTGCTGGGTGAGTCGATGCTGTTTCTTAAATACCTGTGATGTGTTTAGGAAAAACATGTCGGACTACCAAATCTTTCGTAGGTTAAGATTATTCTTTTTTCAACCCGAATATTTTATTTTAACATCGTTAATTATTTTACTTAATAAAGGAATCATGTTTTATCTTTAATTTTGAGCATCATGGTGATTACCGTTCTCTCTCACGTACACGTATGGAATAAATATCAGTAGCGACTAAAATACGCCAAAATACATCCGTAAGATTAGTGCCGTTATTCACTGTGACCTATTCACTAATTTAAATAGAAAACTTCAATGCCTGATTTAATTAAAAAAAAAATTATGCAAAAGTTAACATTTATGTAAAGTTATAACAATGTATGTCAATTAAAAAAAATATCGGAAATATCAGAACATAATCAGGAATTTCTTAACTATTAACGTCAATTTCGTACTAGTTACTTCTTTTCTTTAATTTTTATATCACAGTTTTTAATGCTTACGTGCAGAAAATGTGATATCTCTGTATTTTCATCATGTCTGTGTAACCCCTCACCCTGTATTTCAAAAGTTTTATGACCTTGTAAGTTTGGAAAATTATAGGAAGTTGAAGTTCGGGGAGGGGGGAGTATTGTTGAGCTCGGGTAAAATTTTTTTTTCATATCTTAATATATTTTATCGTAATTTTTAATAGATATTGTTTATTAATAACTAAAGGGAGGAGAGGGGACTGCTCTAGAAGTATAAGTTCTGTACGGTACTTCAGTAGAAACAATATAGGAAATAAGTTATATGTAAGAAGTTTCACTCTTAATATTGATAATTTGAGTTTAAGTTGAATATTCTTTGTTTTCTAAGCTAGATTATTTACTGAGTGGGAATTGTACGTAATCTAAAAAATATTCTTTTATTTGTATCTTTATAGTAAAATATAATGGTCAGAAGTGGGAAGAAGTTAATGAATAAAGCAAAAATTTTAGTTCATGAAGTGATCTGTATTTAAATTAGTCTGTATTTAGCAAGATATTTTCTCTTGAATGATTCCGTATAAAATCTTTATTTTGCTTCCTCGACATTTCTTTATTTTACTATTAGTTTACTGAATAACGTGTTAAAATTTTTTGTTATACTTGTAGCAAGTTTGTGTTTAAAAAATCGTAAGAAATATAACTTAAATTATCATCAGAAGTAAAATGCCAAACACATCTGTTCTAAATATTTGTTATCTTAGATTTATGTTTACAGTGATTCGCTTTTATACACACTAGACAAGCATTTTAACAATTCGTATAACTGTTTTCACTTTTACAGTAACTAGTTTAGAGTTTTATTGAGTTGTGTTTTTTCTTATCTAGCATTTTGATATATTTCGTACATGTAGGATCTAAGAGTAATCAAATTATTCATCTCGTATTTATTTCTTGTAATGGTGTGTCTCCCTCTGAATATATTTTAGTATACGCATTTTGTCTTGTAAGAGGCTTATTTCAGGGTTTTAGCACAAGATTTACCACAAGATTCCTGCGTTTTAGTTGAGAAGATTGTTATGATTCTTTGCATTCCATTGCTACACTGCTTTCAATATGTGGTTTCAAATTACAGAGCAAACATCTTTGAGAGAGAGAGAGCATAGTAAACTCCTCTCCTCCCCCTCCCGTCTTATTACTATTTTATTTGTTTAATTATATTTTGCCTCCTGCTGTGGATAGACAGTGAAGCAAAAAATTTCCACCTGGTTCCTATCTAGCGTGCTGTAATTCATTTTTCTGCGTGTATGTATTAATGTAAGCTTTTCTTTCTTTTAAACTGGTTCTCTTCTAAAAACCATGAAAAAGTGCATTTTCTTTCGCATTTTGAAGAAAAAGTGTAATCTTAATTTTAAACACTGATATATTATTATGTTAATAAAATTATCGACTTATCCAGTCACTATAATTTTCTCTAATGCGGCTATAAATCAGAATTTTTTCTCTATAATTTATAGTGTACATTTGTGTTTCTTGTATTCAAGTAAAATTTTAGAGTAAAAACATCTTTATAATTAAAGAATTACTGTTTTCAGCTATAAATTTTTAATGTATGGAATGGAATATTAATATAGAAAAAGTGTAAATCCAAAGGCTTCTTTTAAGACATATATAAATTTTTTATAATTACTTGTATTATAGTGTGCCGTCAACTACCAAAATAATTAAATTTTTCGTAGAAAGTATGTTCCAATAGAAGCCATTTCGATGATCTACCGTTGTAATTTTGAAAATATTCCTTTAAAAACGCCATTTTCTTGTTATTTCAAATATATTTTTCTACTAAGAAAATAATAACAATATCAAATAAGTTTATAAGACCCGAATAAATATAGGGCGGTCGTTTTCTATAAGTGGTGAAATTCGTTTGTTGGGTGTTTTATAATAGCTAGAGAAGCAGGGCCAGTCAATATGTTAAGTTCTATTAGGTCAATTATGCACTCGGTTTTTTTCTTTTTTGCTAAAAGGTAAATTTAAAAATAAATGCCTTTTTATATTTTAAATAAATTTCCTCGTGTTTTGCAAAATATATTTTGTAAAATTTGTATGCTTTCTTCTTTTAAAATTAGTTTGTTTTTATACCACCTCACTAGCCGCTTCGCACACAACGTTTAGTGTAGGCTATTGAATATTCCAAATGAAATTCACAATTATTGCAAATTCATATTGGATTTTATACTAAAATCTAATAATTTACTAGCACTATAGACAATTTCGAAAATAAAACAATCTTAATTAAATGAGATTTAATTTAATTAGATTTTTTTATTTTGATTAATTTTTTTTTAAATAAACATAAGGATTTATCTTTGCATAAGTTTTTTTTTTCTGCGAAATTATTTTAAGAAATCCAAGGTGCTTATAAAACTAATTAATGCTCAGTCTCACCTAGAGATGATTGGAAATAACCATAGATAATCTATAATAAATAATTGCCGATTAGCTATGGTAATGACTAGCCAAAGTATATGATATAAATAAAATGTGAAATACTTTAAATTTTGCGAACCATCCTTTTGTTACTCCTAGAAAAGCTATAAATTTAGCATTTGAAAAAGACAAATAGCGAAATTGAAGTTAAGAGAAAATATGCCAACTAAAAATAGATTAAATAAAATTAATTTTGTCAAAAAGTACCAAAACTTGTATTACCTTAAAATACGTTTTTAACAATATTACATAAATTAAATCATTTAAAGATTTTAATTGTTTTAGCGTGTAGTTAAAAATATATACAATGATGCAATATTATGTGACTACCAAATCCGTTGGACATTAAAAATTTTTTATCATGACCTTGACATTCTAACTATAATGACCTACCAAAAATCTTTTAAGGGTTAACCTGCATTACCCTGTGAAATTTCATAAACATCATTCAGGCCATTTTAGGAATGCATAGCGGACACACATACAAAGGATTTTAGATTTATTAATTTTTATTTTATTTATAACATTTTGCACCTAATATTTAAATTGTGGACAGATGAAAATGTACCTTCGAAGAAACTTTTCTATGGGTTTAATTTTGCAAAATTTTAGTACTCAATGTTATATTAGAAATAATCATAAGAAATGGAGAACTCATATGATACGAAGGTAAGTTAATTACAAATTGTTATTTTGTAACTAAATAGGACTAATAGCGTACGATAACTTCCTCGACCAATCAGTGCTTCCTTACGTATGCACTCTGTTTCGACCTTGCTTGTGTGTAACGAAAGCTAACTTTTAGCTCTAACAAGAACCGATCAACAAGCGAGCGCCAGCAGCCATTTCACCCTCTCCCTTCCTCTCCTCCTCTGCCTCTTTACCGCATTCCTTTCTTTCTATTCTCCTCTCCGGCCGAGATTCAATTGTCGCTGCCATCATTGTCAATAGTTAAATGTAGTGGTCGTTTCTGAACTTTTTGTACTCTGTACATATATGTTTAAAATTAAATTTATTACAGCTTTTGGTTAGAATTTTCGCCATGAAATGTTTAGCGGTATTAAATTAACTACGCGGTAGTAATTTATGTGAAACTGCTCGGCGGGGGATATATTTGATTTATTCCAGTGAAAAATGACTTAGTTAAGAAAGAGTTATTTATGCTTTCTGTTTGCTTTTATTTATTTTGATTCGTTTTTTACTCATTTAAAGGCATTCTTAGAAGATCCGATGGTTTTCAAATTGGGTTCTATATCTCCCCATCAATCACTTTAACTTCGATATTTTCCGAAACTTATTCCGAAGTGATGATATTTTTCCTGTTATTCCGTGGACTAATTACAATTCTTGGAAAATGAAACGATATTGTGAATTCATAGGTTTTCAAATATTGGATACAGCACCTGCGTAAGTTATAATGTTTTAGTGCAGGTGCACCAACCAACGTGATGTAATATGTGATACCCTAATATTACTGATTTTTTGTTTTCCTGTTTAGTGCATTGCCTGAGGTATCACGCTAAAAGTCTTCATTCTATTGGGGTTTTGGAAATATAAATAAATTTCGTATTGGGGCTGCATCGTAACAGATCGGTTAAAATATTTCATTCGTTTCTTTTGCAATGCTCACAGCAAGACTAGTTTGTTTTATTATAGACTTAACTTTAAGCAGTGTTGAATTGACTTTAACCAAGAAAAAATCCTGTTTTAACTGTCCTGGTCAAAATGCTGAGACCACAGGTGCAAAGCTCATTTTGTCAGGGGGAAAAATCAACATCTTTTCAAAAAGAAATTTGTTGAATTAGGATTGGTAGCAAGTAATTATTTCGCTCAGAATTATGCTTCAATTTTCTACAAAAGTTTCTAGTGACAGGCATTTTTTTTGTGTATATATAAGCATTAAACTATTTTAAGCAATTGATTAAATATCTAATTTTATGTAGAAAATGAAAACCATAGTGGCAAGCAGAAAAAAATTATCTCGATTTTATTTAAATGGTTACAAGTTTTGCTGTATTTTTCCAAGCTTCGGAGATTTCGTGGTTTATTCTATCAAATTTGGAAAATAATCGTTTTACTGAGAACAACAGCAGCGCGCACAGCAATTCAGATGCATTATGTGAATTCTGCAAATTTCAATTCAGTGTTTACACACACACACACACACACACACACACACATATAATTGGGTATGCAACAATAGAATCATGAATGGCTACCTAACATCAGATTGTAATGCATCGGTTAAACTTAAAAGAATTTAAAAACAATGATGTTTCTCACGATAACTAAATAGGTAATATGTAATAATAACTAAATAGGTAATAGGTAATATGTAAATTAATTTTTAATATTATTAAAAATTTTTATTGTTAAATAGTACCTATATAATTAAATCGATATTTAGACAAATATACAGTTTCAGTAATATGTATATTAGTATCATTTTATAGATGTTTGACTGATCAAAATTACAATTCATTTTTAAGTTGTTTACTTTGACTACCGTCAATATGTTCTTTTTCATTTTTGGTTCTGTTATGTTTTGCAAACGTGTATTCTTCATTGAGAGGGAGGATGATTATCTGTATTTCCTCCTTTTTTTTTTAATTGTTCAAAAATGCATAGGACTGATATATGTGCCAAACTCTTGATGTACACTTTACAGGTATGTTAATCGGTTACTTTGGAGTTCCATGCTAAAATTTTCGTTATTCGAAAGCTGGACATGAGCTGTCGGAAACTTTCGAAAATGTACGGTATACCATGCCAATAGTTGTATTTGATTCGTCAGTGCCGAGACATAGCGCTTTACCTGCTCAATCATCTAGCATAAATAATTACTAAAAATGTCAGTTACACACTTTTCACAGTTCACTTTATCAGCAAAACGAAGCCTAATCGTGGTATGGTATATCGGCCAAAATCAAGGTAACGTAATTCTGGCTATGCTCATAGATTGAGGCATAAGATTTGTATTCTTGATTTTTTAAAAATATTAAATTAAAAAATCAATTTAGCCTAATTTTTACTATGTTGCTTTGTTTTCAAAATCAACCCCCTTTGTGTAAACAAAAATTCCGTATTCGTAGTTGTCTATAATTGGTGAAAACCTTTGAATGCTGTTGATTATATTGTGTTTATAGGTTATATTGTTTTGTATTTAATCTTTTGGAAACGAGTCTACATTAAACGTTATCTTTGTTTTGTTTACTTCATTAATCTAGCGATAACTTCCCGTGCTTATCCCCGACTTTCACATATCTTTTTTAAAAATATTTCCTTAATACTAATGTATTTTAAAATTAATGAAAATATGTTCAAACTAAACCAAACTCTGTTTTTTCCTTTTGATTACATCTGCTTTGGATCTTTCGTCTACGCTTGCATTTATCTGAGCTATTCTTAAACTACGCCATACATTTTCCCACGTCTCGACCTATCATCTGTAAATCTTAAAAATTCTTTTGTAATCTTATCGGCTGAAATTCTTTCTAGTTCAAGCGAAACATGTTAACACCTTGACACATACGGGTTGAGATTAAATGATATTTTTTGCTTTTTTTTTTTTGTTTGTCGTGAATTTTCACTCGAAAGGGAATGTAAATGATGCGGGTTGTGATTTAAAAATAAAGTGGCACAACAGCTTCTGCTGGTCTCAGTGATTTTTTCATAAGAGATTTGCACGCTGAAGACTAAGTGAGAAGCATTAAAGGTTAAATATATAAAATTCTAAGTAGTTGTGGAAACTTTTTTAGTCTGAAGATGTTTTAGCTTAACAGAATGCCTTATACACTTTTTTCATATTGTTCAATACACTTTTATCATAAATTTGTTCATATTATTGTATTAGTTCTACAAGAACTTATATGAAAATAATCGTAAAATAAATATAAGGAGTCTGCAATTCTAGTGAGGCAGACCATTTATTCATGTAAACAACACCTTTAAAACTTTCATTACTGACCCTTTTTGTTTATAAAAAATTTTGAAATCCCAGATATTAAGTATAAAATAACGGTATAAAAATAGTTTCCCATGAAAAATTTCTATGGTAAGCAATATGTATATAGAAAGATAATGTTTCGCAATTATAGAAATAATAATGGCCACGTTTTAATGAGATGGGTGTCCTTGTATCGAACTATTGAACCAATATAGCTATTAAATCTGGATGTAACATTTGAAAACTGCTGGATCTAAAGTATCTTTAGTGTCGAATGATATTTGTATATAATAAGCATTAACCCCTTTGACATACAATGATGTCTGGGAGACGTCAGTCATCTCATGTACCATTGACACGACAGACGTCGTGCAGAATTGTATTAAATCATCATTTTATATTGTTGCTTATTGTACATTAATATCATATATAAACCTCATTAAATGTTTCATAGCAATGTAAATTTCAAAATTAAACGTCCTCTTTCTCAAATTGCTCAAAATTGTTCAGATGAGCCACAACTAAATATTATTTTTGAGTACATCAGATTTCGTTTATGTCAAGGGGTTAAAAACTGAAAGGGTAATTCCCATTAGTATGCTATAGAAGTTTGAGTTCAAGAATATACCTGTTTCTTTAAGTTTGTGTCTAAATTAAATTTTGCTACCCTCCGACATTTCGTTTTGATCGTAGTTTAAGTAGCATTAGTATAGGTAGTTTAACATATTGACTTTGATCCTTCTTTTTGTATCAACCAATCATCTTTTTGTAATCAAAAATGTAAAAATTATCCGAAATTATCCAAAAAACATGCCTATGTAGAGTTTAAAAAATTGATTTGTTGTGTTGAAAAACTTGTATGTTCTGGGGAAACTCTCCCTCACGTCCGTGACTCACCATTTGCATTCTATAAAATTTCGATTCTATTTCATCCCATTAGTAAAATTATTTCTATACTGAAACAGCAATATTACGCAAAATAACATATTTCAACACAAATGACAACATCCACAAACTTTCAAGCGGATGGACTGCTTCGAACTTGTGTATGTTACAGTTGAGCCATTATCTTGCATGCAAACAATAAAAGGAATACGAAAACAACTATTCGCATCATTACCCGGAGTCATATTTAAAAATTTTTTTAAATGAAATTTATAATTTTTTTTTGCAGTTGTAATTTTCTGCTTGACATTATTGGTTATTTAAAAAAAAAAATGTGAAAAAATTTGGTTACATTTGGTTCTGTAGATATTTTGGTAAATATGGACAAGCATAAAACATCCTTCCTCTATATGATAGCATAAATTTGTAACTGTTAATCTGCAACTTAAATATATATCGGTTAGTCCAAACAAATAAGAACATTACAAATGTCAAAAATTGTCGTCTATTATTAATTTCATCACAATTAACTCTCATGATCAAAATAAGTTAAGAAATGTTTCAGGTTCAGAAAAAATTGCAAAGTTATATTTTATAAGCCCTTTAATGTTTGTAGTGTTTTTGCGTAGTCATACTTGATATATTAGTGCATAATTTTTTCTTGCAGTTTCTCAAAGCGCATATCGCTCAAAAGAATATTTTTATTCTTTTTTTAACCTTTTTCATAAGATGCTTGAAACTTTAATTAATCAAGTTTCTATTCTCAAAACTTCCCTAAAATATTTTACATTATTGAGAAGGTATTCCATATATTGTGAATTACAGTTCTGCGTTATTTCACTCGTTTATTAGTATTGAATCTTCAGTTTGGTTTATTTTTAAAGTCTATTTTCATTTCTCCTTTCTTCATCTTCTTTCATTTGTTAAACAACAATGTACTGAGATATAATTTAACTAGGTCGTAAAGTCAAATATAGCTCTGATATTGAATGTGTAATTCGTGTCAATAAATAATTTGCTTTTAAATTAATATAAATATAGTTCTTTTATGTATTCTAATTTGTTACTATTCTCTCTTATTTTACTTTTCTTAATATTTCCATTTTCCTTTAAAATACGGTTTCGAAAAAAATATAGAAATTGTAAATAAAAAATTAAAAAAAAAAGATAAATATGGCAGTTACTTTTTTATCAGATAAGAGAATTATTCCAGTAATTCATAGCAGTAATGGTGATAAAGGCAAGGTATAAGTTTACTGAACGTTTGCTATGCTTTTGTCAACTGGGTTAAATTACTGGATTAGAAAAAAAAGTGTAATTTTTGCTCTTTAAGCTTGTTTAATTTAGAGGTAAAAAAATATTAATGCTATTTTCATTAAATTTGTTAATTGTTCGGTTTCTTAAAGTAATGTCGATCTTTGAAGAAGCCCATATATTGTGTAGATCGTCAACACTACCATTCATATTCAGTCGGGCGGTTAAGTCTGCACGTTTTCCTCCCCCAAAAAGAAAAGAATTCCTGTTCTGTAGCGCGCAGTGAATGAGCAAGACTAACTTCTTTTTCTTGATGCAGCTGTCGAAGGAAACAAACTCCCCGGCTTCCAATACGATGATTCACTGAGCGAGATCTGCTCCGACTGCTTTTATTTGTTCCAAGATACCCTACGCTGCCGTAGGTTTAGATCTTGATTAATAAGTTTAGTATCTCTTGGGGATGCATAAAATGTCGCGACTTTATTGCATGTTTGAATAAACATAAAATTATTCTCTTCGAAAGATCGGTGTGTACATTCATTAATTTATCCTCGTGACACTCACATACTTTATAGTTTATATATTAGTAGTGCACACATAATTTATTTTGGGTGTTAATATCCAGACTTACTTTTATGAACTCTCCAGTTTGAGAGATCGTTTGATTTAAAGATTCTTTTTGTACCCAAAACTAGGTGAAAATCAGTGCTTTTGGCAAATTTTTAATTTACTGCACGTTTTTACCAATTGGTTGTTCAGTAAAATATGTTAAGTGTTAGCTGTTGATTATTATTATTTATTTTTTTAATTTTATATGTAATACTCTCTCTCAACCAAACCTATGCGTCTACTCTACACACACACACACACACACACGTATATATATATATATATATATATATATATATACAGTCCGACAAAATCCTGGCTCCAGGTTGGCCGGGCGACTAAAAAAATGCCCCTGGCGACTAGCTTCAGAGTTACTAAAAAAAATATCCAGTACATATATTTAACTTTTAATAATAATATATAATTTCCCGTTACATAGTATAATCAAATAAAGATTTTCCTTGTCCCCCTCGTGTGCAAAACAGTAGACCGTAGTGCTCCAAACCAAACCAAACCAAACCTTGTCCTGTTGTAGAAAAAACCCTATTTGATTATGAGTAGACCATGTTTCATTCTGTAGTGAATTCGTTAAAATCATTAAGTTAAAGAAAGAACTTGTGCCATCGGCTCCTAAGATTTTATAACTTTTGTCAGTCTCTATCTATCTATGTATCTCTCTCTCTCTCTCTCTCTCTCTCTCTCTCTATATATATATATATATATATATATATATATATATATATATATATATAAAAGCAGATCACATACGTATATCTATAAGGTATAAAGAAATACCTTATAGATTAGTAAAATATTAAAACTTCTATTAAAAAAATTTTGTATTTTAGTAACTCTACATTTAGAATGTTTTTTTTATGTGTAAGAAAAAAAAGGAGAGGGAGAGAGAAAACCTTGACTACTGGGGAAAGGGTTTAAGCTCATTTATGGTCCCATTTGTATGTAAATATGTATTTTATCTATACTCATATATGCATAATATACATATATGAGCGTGTACTTCCATAGTATAATTTATGAATTGTGAACAATAACTCAAATAGTATGTAGAGCTATCGTAAGATATTTTGTGTAAGTGTGATTTTTTTCTTTTTATTTCTGAATCTTCAACATTTTTCTTTTTTTTTAAAAAAAAAAAAAAAAAAAAAAAACCCTCCAAATTTGTGTTTATCGATTCGAATTGCCTTTTTTAAACGTACATGATTATATTTTATATGTTGCTATGGCTTCTTATTAATATAATGCCTTTAAAAAGGTGTTTCTCATTTAATTCATTTTTAAAATTTAATTGAACATCTGTAGAAACAATCTGTTTTCGGACATTTAAAAATCTTATTTTTGTTCGGTATATTCAGGTTTATATTTAAAATTGAATTATGTCTAACCATACTTAATTGTGCATTAAAAGCATAAAAATATAATTTAAAAATGTTCAAATGCTACTATTTCTTTGGCTGAGAGTTCACTGTTGGCACTGTGCATATTAGGTAACTGATATCTAAACCAGAGAGATTACTTATTCTTTTCTCAGATACTGTATGTTATTAAGGATCACTTATGTATTATGGCTCGCGGGTAAGCCGTGGCTAATTTTCCTTGTGTTTTTATTCTATTTCTGTAATTTTTTTCGGTTTACTCGGTCACATTAAGAAAAAAACTTTATTTTTATTTTATTTTATTTTATTTTATTTTTTTTTTTTGGGGGGGGGGGGAAAGGTTAAAAATACTGATCTAGTCTTATATTTTCTTGAAAATTTTTTTTTCTCTATTTCCAGTTGCTTCTTTACATACTTTTGCAATTGGTAACACACCTTCCTTAATTAAATCTGTTAGCAATCAAAAATTTATTTTTCTATTTTTATTTTCTTAAGAAGACCTAAATAAGTTTTGCGAGATTTTAATAAATATTACATGTATCTCGATATAAAATTTTATCGATAGTTTAAGAAAGCATATATGTAATTTAAAGACTGGCCGATCATGTCAAGGGAGTATGGCTGCAGTATGAGTAACACTGGGCTGGTTTGTAAAGTCTCTTCATTTGTTAAAATTTTGGGTACTTTCTAATGTCGTATTTACTAGTAACATTCGCATTGCAAGGTTAAAGTAGCAAACCAAAATACACTAACATGAATAAAATTAAAGGAAGACGGCGGGCTTTCATTCCAACCTTCGTCCTGCATCCTTGCTAGGAATAGCCAGGTATCGCAGTTGTCAGGACTTCAAAGGCTGCCGCCTCCCGTGGCATCCCTTGCCAATCCAGTGTCAGCCAGTCCTCTTGATCTCCCGTTTCCTCCGGCGCGATTCGCTTTCTCTTGAATGATAACGGGATGAATTGCCGTCTACATATGTCTCGCCCCCTACCTCTTATTGCTCTCTCTTTCTCTGTGTATTTCAGCTATTTTTCTGTCTGAAATTATTTTGATTACGGGTAACGCAGGATTAGTCTGGATAGCTTTTATAAGCAATTATTGTATGACAATTATATTTTTATATAATGATTGCTTATATATATTTTTTATTTTTATTTATTTATTTATTTATTTATTTTTTTACCAAATAAATTCTTAATTCTTCTGTCAAGATTTTCCTATTTTGATCCTTGGACGTAGATAGGTTATCTTTTCCTAGTAAATAGTCGCTCTTGGTCATTTTTGAAAGAACCAACTATTCCCAACTAAGATTTTTTTTTCTATTTTTCTTTATTAAATTATTCTCTTCGACTTTATGAAACTTAAGATTTTATTTCAAAAATTTAAGTCTGTTTTTTCCCCCAGACCTTTTTTTTATATTAAGTAATGTTCACATTTCTTTTAAAAGAGGGCAGGGCGTAACTCTCAGAAAGGAAAGTCAAGTAAAAGGGCATTTTCTGCACTTCATATTCTATCAGTAATTTAAAAGCGAATTATGCTAAATGTTTAGGAGTTCCACATAAAATAACTTTACTGTGGAAATAACCTAATAAAAATCCTAAATAGAATCTTAAACACCTTTATTTTACTATTACACACTTTTATTGTTCGTTGAATTACAAAACAGATAGTTTAACAACTTTAAAAAAAAAAAAAAAAACACGAGGCACAAAGTAAATTTGGAAAAATGTATTCGGAAAAAAGGTAGCGCGCGGCGCCCTTTGAAAAATGTTAAATATGAACACCAATAACATTGGTGCCAATGCTTCCGATATACTTGGAAGTTTTCCGGTTTTTCGGTGTGTTTCCAATTTTCCGATCGGAAAATTTATTCTTCCGATTTTCAGCTATGTATTATAAAATCCCTAAAATTTCCCTATAAATCCTATTTTTGCTTTGTTCTTCCCTCTATTGATCGTTATGTATTCCAGCAAGAAAACGCGAATGATGAGCGAGTATTCAGCCAAATAAATATCAGAACTGATTTTAGATAATCTCTGTCTAATGAAGCATTAGAACATTTATTAATTGTGAAATGCAGTAAAAGTTTAAAATGTTTTGAAAATGAGTTTGACAAACAATTTTTGAAAAAAGCAAAATATTGCACGACAGTAATTGTAAATGCTAAAGACTAATATGTTTGTTTTATATATTGGAGAAACAGTATTGCTATTTTTCACTTTTTAATTATGTTTTATATATACACTAAAAAATGTTATTTCAATAAACTGATATTTTTTACTTTTAAAGCATTTATGAATAATAGCTAAATATCTTTTATAGATTAAATCTTGCCATTTTTCCGTTTTTAAAATTTATATTTTTATCTGTAAGCTAAAAAATGCCGTTACTGCAATAAACTACTGATAACTACGGTAAACTACAAATTTTTTCCTTTTGGAAGTTGGCACCTATATAATAAGCTTCCAGTGCCTACAGCCTTAGATGGCACACCGATCAGGAAGGTGTTGCAAGGCCGTAGCCAGAAATTATTTTCTGGGGGAGGGATCACAGGGGGAAGAAAGACATTGTTATTTGTGGATGATACTTAGTAAAACAAAATTAATGTATTAAGACATGGATGAGGTATGACAATTACCCATTTTTAACTTAAATAATTAAAAAGATTTGATGACATTGTTATCTTCCTGGCGAGGAAAGTGAAAATATAGCAAAATAGAGATAAAACAAATTTTCGACCAGCGGCTCGGTAAAACTTTCTATAGCCGAAGCGGGTTTTTTTAGAAACATGTTCATATACAACTGGACAGATGGCACCTTCACACACGTGGGACATTTTCTTTTAACGAATGGGTCTTATAGAATTTCGGGAGGGTACTGGTCTCCCAAATCCCCCCCTCCTGCCTTTGGGTGTTGTCACTTGGTAGATTTCGTACGTTCGAATCTCATAGTTATCAATTGATCTTCATGGTATTTTAGAGTTGATTTTAAGTAAAGGGTCATTTTACAAATAGGACTTCTTAATCATCTTCTTAATTAAAAGTTATCCGTGCCATTCCTACCAAACATAAACTTATACCCCTTTGGCCGACTGTAACCAAACAATCTACGGCCAGTATCGTTTCACTCAGATAGGGGTTCGATTTTTTCCTGAATCGATTAAGTATTCTTGCCGCTTTCACAGTTTCTCTCTCTTGTTAGCACGAATATGAGCCCTCCAATAGACACAAGAGTTCCGGAAAAGCATCACTTTTGTGTAAACGGGTGCTGATAGGGATCTATCCCCTGTGGTGTTCCCTGGGTAGGCGCAAGCACGGCAAAAAGATTCAGAATTCTGGCTAATTCTAGGGCAAAATAGAATCCCTCTTTACTGTTAGAGTAATTATAATAATAATAATAATAGTAAAGTTCCTCTTTTCAGACTCGTGTATTTCGAATTCCATCACAAGTAGTTTTATTCTTTTCTTGTACCATTTTCAATATTCAGGTTAAAACACATATTACTGTATATTGCAATTTGCATTGAACCATTTTTAAAATCTAACTTTGCAGTTTGTGGATCGGTGTGTAATTTTTTACTTTAAAAAAGTACTTTACCAATGTAGTAAAACTTACCTTGTTTATTCAAAATAGACCGAGAGTACTTGAAACTAATGCGTTTTACCTGCGTTTACTCAAATATTCTAACAAATATATAATAATTTTTAATTTGTTAAACACAGTTTCACTACTTGTAACAAGTAGCAATTATTCACGGAATGCCGCTCTTAATTTTGTCGAATAACATTTGAATCGGCCCATCTCTGTTACCTCATTATATAATTGTATATTTTGTTTGATTAAAGTGATTTTTGGTATTCTTACGTACCTTCAAACAACAATCACTCTACCACGACATGAAAATCGTTTCAAGGTCCCTCTAGAAGGCGAATGCGTGCGTCCGTTATTTCTGGTGTCACGAATGACGTCCGAGGTGCATTGCGCCCGCTTCTGGAAATTTTACTCACACGATCATCCGACTTTTTCTCATCTCTCTAGCATTCACTTTGAGGGAGGAGGGTGGGGAATACACTTCTTTCTGGCTTCACTCCAAAATGAATAGGAGGGAGGGGGAGCGACACACTGTCTGTATCTAGCATATATGGTTTTGCTATTTATTTATTTTTTTTATTCTCAATTTTCGAAAGACTGAAAGCGTCAAACACCAGCAGAAGCTCACAGCAGTCTCGCAGACTGCGGAAGTTTTGGAGGTGATAGAGAACGCGCTAAACTGGGTCTGTTCCTCTGCCGCGCAAAAAATATAATCAAAAACTATCGCGGGTTGTGCTTTTCTTCCGCCCTACATTGGCGTGATATGTGCATGCATGCTCTCTTCAGTGTTCATTGCCCTCGACTCGTAGCTCGTTGTTGGGTAGACTCCACACCATCTGCTTGTTACTTCATCGTATTGGCTGAAGAAACTTAGAAGCTTATGCGATTGGGGGAGTTATCTTACTAACAATTTTCTGTTTGCAGTGTTTTTCCCTATACTGTTGTGGTGGCATTCTGTTTGAACGGTTTAAATTCTACGATTTTGCTGCATAACCTAAGTTTTTAGTATGTCTTCTAAAAATTACATTTGGTATATAGTTTACGTTGAATTGCAATTTGTTTTAATTAGTTCATTTTAAGTTTGATCCAGTTATATAAAGTTATTGAAACTACTTGATTTGAAATAATTTTGATTTCAGACTATCATACAGTTTGACTTAATTTTGTAATTTTTCTTAATATATTTCGGGTAATCCTTATTACTTTTTCCGAAAAGTTATTTGTAATTTTTAATTCTTTACTCTTATATGTTTATAATCTTCTTTTACTCCTTATGTCAATTTTATCATTAGTCGTAATATATCTTGTAAATGGCTAAAATCGTTAATATTATTTTCTAACGGGATTGTTAAAATAACTACGATTCCATGTCTTTGTTTACTTAAATTCAGCAACTGAATATTTCCTGTTTCTATAATTGTTTTGCATTAACTGTACGCATTAAAGCATAGAATTTTATCACATATTTATCCTAACGTGTTTAAAATTGTATATTGTAATTTTTTTCATTCTTTTGATCAGAATGTTAAAATGAACTAAATGTAAGCAAACACTATCTCGTGTAAAGTTTTTTGCTTATTTTTTTTTCACTCGTAACCTAATACATACACACATACAACTACATCAACTGTAGTATTAATAAAAATTGTTCTATAAGGCGGGAAGTACATCATTTGATATTAATTTTCACTCCAGAAAATTTATGCCATTGTGCAGTAATTGTATTAATTATTTATACCCTTTAACTTAGTTTGTGTTTTGTAAACAAAAATGCTATTTTGTAAAATGTCGAATTTTAATTTTGTATAATTTCTCTGCGCTTTCCCAATTTGAATGTCACTTTTATGGTCAAAGTAAGTTGCAATTTCGTAAGCTTCTGAGCAGCCACTTTTATTTTTAATTTATGGTTACTTAAAAAGTTTTTTTTTTAAAATTGGTCACGTTTTCCACTTTTTTCAGTTACAACATTATTTTTTTTAATTCGTAAGTAGATGAAATACCGTTTGAAACAGTGTATCGCTCAACATGAATTGCAATAAAAAATACACAACTTATTATTGGACAAAACAATGAAATTTTTGCTGTTGTTTTTGTAAAAAGCTCAGCACATTTTCTTTTTTTTTTTCTAAAAAATAATAAAGAATTACATTTCAGAAAGAATAAACAGTATATTTCAAATTAAAGGATTAGAAGAGTTCAGTTGAAAAAATAATGCAAAAGGAACTGAATAAGCTTTAAATGAAGATCTGAATAACTATATTCGACATCTAGGGTGTTTAATTGGAGTGTCCTGGTGTTGAATAATATTAGTTTACATACAAATAATTTTGCTGATATGTAATTTTTCGATAATAAATAAAAACATTAATGGATAGTTCTCCACTTCGAATCAATGTTATTAACATGGTAACCAATAAGTTTTTTTTTTTTTAATTATGCACCTAAACGATGTCATTATGCAAATAAGGTCGCTTTTTTGGTCACTTTTTAAAAAGTATAGGTCACTTAAAATTCACTTTTTCAGAAAAATGGTCACTTTTTTTTTTTTTTTTTTAACTATGTCTGTACTGAGAAACCTAGATTTTGGTATCAATGGGATTTTCCTACTAATTTAAACAAGAGTATCATCGCATTATCTGTTAGTGATGGGGTATCAACTATTACTTTCATATGTATAGAACCCAGTAGAGTTTATTTTTATATTAACATACTTTAAAATTTTTATTTATAAAAATAATTCACAAAAATACTTCTAATATTGCTTTTATAGAATGAGTTACTCGGGGGCGAAAAAGGATATAAGCTATTAAAAATGTACTTTGTTGCTTTGTTTTATGAATGAAAACTTTTGTAGCCTTTGCTGTATATTTCACTGTTAAAAAAGAGGAAATTATGTGTCTGATTCTGCTGATTTGAGCTAACGAATATATTTTGTGCCGCTAGCCTTGTTAAATTGATGATGTTTCACTGTATTTCAAGTACGTCAATTATTTGTCTTTTCAGAGCGTGAATCTTCGGAGATCTTGCGGTTGCCGATGACTCACTTAGAATGGTAAATCGATTTAAAAGGCATTTTCATCCGCTTACTCGAATGCAATTTATAGGAAAGAGGCTCTTTAGTTTAGAAAATTTTACGCAACATTTTTTTTTTTACCCTTATTGAGTGTAATGTGTGTAAATAATTCTTCAGAGACTGTCTGATTATCTTATTTGATTAATAATTTGATTAGTCATAATCTTATATAAAATACAGGTCTCACGGAATAAATTTATGCCAAGTCTTGTTGGTTGACCGGACCTGGTCAAAAAGACTGCTCTTTTTTTTTTTTTTTCTTAAATACTGAGGGACGAAAGAAAAATCGTACTTCGGAAAAATTTACTTATAGCTTTAATTTTAATAATTTCAGAAGGACTCATTGTACTAAAACAATAAGTATATATATATATATATATATATATATATATATATATATATATACATACATACATATATACACATTTGCATTTCTGTAATTCTCTTCATTACATTTTACTAATAAACTAAATAAAAATTTTATAACAGGTATAGCTTAGTATTCTGTTATGATTTTAGTAAGCTTTCAGTTTCTAAAAAATTAGTTAGTACCGGGTTATTTCATCTTTTGTTTTTCTTAATCACAGATTTAATATGCAACGTCATGATATTATACTGTTAAAGAAAAGAAAGGAAAAAAAATATTAGTGTGCCAAACATTGTAAATAATTTTTCTAATTCTGGTAAAGTTTTAAGTTTCAAATTTTGATTTCTTTTCCCCAATGAAGACCATACATTTTCTAGGGGATATTAAGTAGGGTTTCTCAAAGTGTGTTCCGCGAAACCTTAGGGTTCCACAACGACCCTTTTGGGATTCCTCGAGAAATTTTTAACCATCATAGAAATTTTTAAAGAAAATCCACAAATGTATTCTAATTTTCACCATTCTCTTGCATAGAATTAATAATAGTAGCTAATACGCTTTAAGCACAATTGGGAACTGAAAAAAGATGGAACAATTAATCATTCAACTCACTTGCAATAGCGCAGCACAAAAAGGGGTGAAATTTTTATCAACGTATCATTTTATTTGTATCATTTAATTAAAAAAAAATTTCTTGCTTCCACGTCACTTTTTGTAAATATTATCTACATTTTTATGCTGCTTTATATATCGTTTAGTTTTTATGTTTGTCTTAACAGTGATAAATATTATCTTCGTTTCTCCTTAAGTAATATTTATTCAGAAGTTCCGTTGCTATGTATGGGGTAAGAACAGGGTTCCCTGGGGTAAAAAGTTTGAGAACCGCTGATATAGACTATTTCCAGGCCATGATAATAAAGAAATCCCAAGTTCGTCTTTATTTAACCTAAAGTGAAAAAATTAAGAGTTACAGCTAATTTAAATGCACTGCAGAAAAATGCAGGGGGTATGTAAAATTAACAACTGAAATCTAGTTAAATTTACCGCAGACATGTTGATCCATATGAGCAGCTGCATTTTTATCGTGAAATATTAATTGCGGAAAAGTTTAAGAAACCTCTAAAAATAGTAGGTTAAGCCCACTCTTATATCCCGTGTATTTTTCGGGGTTAATTGGTCTCTTGAGCATTAAAATTGCCCCAATTTTTGAAAAAGTTACGTACCTCCATACTATAATGTAAAAAAGTTTCACTTTTTTAAGGATACATTTTTTTTTTAATCGTTTACCTTCTTGTCGTTGGACTAGCTAGTTTTCGTCATGACCAAATAGGTTAAACTTCGACTCATACGAAAAAACCACTCCACCCAATAATTATGCTATTTTTAATAAGAACCTACCCCCTTTTAACTTGTCTTTTTCATTTTAAATTTTTCACTTTTACATTATATACTACGGTTTTAATATTTTGCTCTCTCTCTTTTTTTTCCGCAGCATGTCCTTATTTGGATCTTGCCAATAAACCTCAACCAACCAATAATTAACCATTTTTTAAATTGTCAAGGCCATTGAACTTTAATCACTCTAAATTTTTCCTTAATAGTGGTCTTTCTGTTTTCCGGTTTATTATTTTTATTTCTATTTTACTGTTTCATATTATTGTAGAAGCTCTTTTTTCAGATATTTTTTTATGCCTTTTCTATGTTCTGAACATGATACGAATCGACTTTTTAAACATACGCATTGTACAGAAATAGAACATTTTGAGTGGTATTCTAATGCCTCTTAGGTGTTATGTCTTTGTTTCGTAACATTTAATTCTGTGGAATCTACGATCTGCTAAATAGAGGCACGGGTAATTTTTTTTTAAAAAGTACTAAATTTAATAAACTCTAAAAAATTGCCAACTTTATTAACACTAGATTTACTACCAATTTAATTATACATGGAATTGCTATTGCAAAACCAGTTATTTTGACTGGCTTGTAAATTTAGTGTTAAAGGAAATACTCTAATAAAATAATACTAAAAAGCTAATTAAAATATTGAAAAAAAAAGTCTTCGTAAAGTTTTACGCGATGTCATAAAGAACCCTGTATCAAATTTCATTCTTCTAGGTTGTACGTTTTACGTACATTGTGTTTGCATACACCAACACTAACCATTTTATATATTACACACACACACAGTGGAACCCACTTATTCAATGTTTTGAATCGTATTCAATATTAAGTTCTTCTATGGACCAAGCGATTTTTAGCTTCTAAAGTAAAAATTAAAAAAAAAAAAAAAACCATCTTTGACAAGAAAACTGGAAAAATATATTTTGAAAAGTATTTTAATCTAAATTTGAGTTGAAATGCTTCTTCAGCTCTGATTGTGTTATCATATATGCATGGTACTATTTTATAATTTAAACTTAACATTTTAATTTAATCTTATGTATATTTTCAAAATATCTAAATTATTAACATTTACCAAGAAAAATTGAATTGGTTTTAAATAGATTTGTTCTTATAATTCATAATTGTCATTTCCATTTTTGATGATTTGTTAAAAGGGCCGAAATGATCTCGCTTATAAAAGTTTGTACGTAACAATACCTTATAAAGCAGAGTGTCTCAAAACATCCGAGTTTATTAAAATTTTTGTTGTAATGAATGTTGAAATGTTTATTTCGTCTTTATTGTATTATAAATATATATATCTTAAGTATCTCTCTTCGGTAAAAATTTAATTAAACGTAACGACGAAATTGAAAGGGAGGTTTGAAATAAATTAAACTTCTTAAATGGGAAAATATTTAAAAGTGAAACTTAATCGGGGAAATTTACTGTTATAGATACATGAATAAAATTAGCATACCAGAAATGGAACGTCTTAGGCAGAAAAACTTCTTAAGCGAATTTTACTGTATGTATAAAATGTTGTCCTTCATGAATGTGTTAATTTAAATATGAAATATGTGTTTCTTTATTATTTGCACTATTTATCGTCAAATTTTCATTTTGTTATTTG
This sequence comes from Pardosa pseudoannulata, assembly GCA_032207245.1. Taxonomy (NCBI): domain Eukaryota; kingdom Metazoa; phylum Arthropoda; class Arachnida; order Araneae; family Lycosidae; genus Pardosa; species Pardosa pseudoannulata. The sequence goes on along the minus strand of CM063505.1, from coordinate 69,588,624 downwards.
GATTCTTTTGCTTCTTGTTGCCTCATATGCTAATATTTTATTTGATCTAATCTATTTTGTAATCTTCTGTATATTAAAAATGCCATTTCCCATAAATTTTTTATGAGTTAACTATTATTCAACTCTGATCGTAGATTTTGTATATATGCGGTACCTAATGTGTGATGAAAGATTGTTTATATACTTATACTTCTAAATTGATCACTCTCCTTGTGAAAAATACATTGTATTTATTGGTATTATTGTTTATTTTTATTATTCAAACATTTAAAATGCTAAATTTCTGTATTGTATGGTAAAAATCGCATTTTGTACTTAACCTCTCTCTCTTTCTCACTTTTTATAATTATATAAAGTCAGACACATATAAATAGGTTTTTTAATGTTTAAAATGTTTAATAACTATATATAATTGTACGAAACAGAGGAAGTAGTGGTACACAGTATGTACGCAATGTGCACACAGGGGAATCAGGTTGAGAGCTACTTTTATCGTAGGAGCATTCATATATATATATTAATCACGTTTTTATTAAAGGTAACAATCAATGCTTGGAATAAACACCATTTAAAAAAAAATCCCTGTCCAATTATATACCTTTACCTTTAATGTACTCTTTCAAGAATAACTTCTGCAACCAATAATAATTTTAAGCAAAGTCTACTTGAAATAATAAAAGCCTAATGATTAAAATCAGTTATGTATTTTTTAAAATTTGATTAGTTTGTAATGACATTTATTACTTGCTTTTGGACGTAACGCAATTCACATTCTCCGACTTTACATCAGAATGAAAAGTACTTTCTTCATATGTTATTTATTCCCTCTTCCTTCCATCTGGTATATAAGCAATATTCCTTACGTTTGGCAGGTGTAAACAAAACTTATGTGGGAATTTTCGCTGTACCGGACGCGTCTATCTTTCAGTTTGGTATTTCCTTTGCTCGCTTCTTAGCGGATGGGGGGAACACTATTCCCATCCCCTTTCTCTCATCCATCTGACTGAAGGTCAACCTTTCCGTCCTTGGGACCGTCTCGTCAATAAAAACACCTGCTCATCTCTGGCACATTCTCTGGTTGTGGGATTTATAGTACTTCCGAACTGTTAGACTGTAAAAATATTTTTAAAGTATTTACTGTCAGCTGTAGAAAAAATTCATATAGAATGTAGTTTCATGAATGCATAAAAACGTTCATTACGTGTATTGACGATTGAAACATGCGTTTAACAGCATATGTGCTATAGATACCTTCCATGTTTTAAAATTAAACAAACAAATACATATTTTTTTGTTAGAGAAAAAAAATTTTGGAAAGAGAGGGCAACTATTCGTTCATAAGTTGTAAACTACTCGTCCTAGCCTAAGTATCCGGAGAAAAACTATTCGTTCATAAAAAGATATTTTATAGAAATAAATGGGTGGAAATAAATCGCTTCACTTTTGTCTCAATATATTATGAATTCAAAATTCGTACTAACTGTTAATTGCATACTAGTTGCGTGTAAATTTTCTGTCCTCTAAATTAGGGTTTCTGAAAGTGTGTTTCGCAGAACTATAGGGTTCCGTAACGAACCTTCAGGGGTTTCTCGAGATATTTCTCTAATTTTTCCTTAGTCTCTTACATAGAATTAATAATAGTAACTAATACGCCAGAAGGAAAACAATAGGCAACAGTAAAGCCATGTGACAGTGAGTCATTCAAACCACAAGGGATAGTACAGCACAAGAAGTGGGGAAACATTCATCAATGTATCATTTTACTTCTATCGTTTCATTAAAAAAATTATTGCTTCTCTGTTGCTTCTTGTTAGTATTATCTACATTTTTAAACTACTTTATAATGTTTAGTTTTTATGTTTATGCCCAATAAATAATAAATAATTCAGTTCTTCATTTATTCAGTGGTTCCATTAGATAAAATGTTTGAGAACCATTGTTCTAAGTCATCCTTCAATTTTTTTTTTTAACTTTTACAAATCTGACAAATCAAGCAGAAAGCCATTAGTATTAAAATTTATTATTTGTCACTTTTTCTTGCGTAATGTCGAGTTTGACGAGGAAAAAAAAATAGAAAGCTGTTTCTTCGAACTGTCACAAGGGATCTTGTTTAGGCGAAATTTGGGACTGTTTCCAGATCCTGTATAATTTCGTTTCAAAAGTGGACCCTCTACAAAACTTTACCTTTGAAAACTCCTTTTTCACAACCTGTCTGAACTGAACCTTTAAAAAAAAATAAATAAATAAATCTTTGAATAAATTATTAATGATTATATGTAAATGTATATATATGTTTGTATATAAAAAAGTATAGTCTTTTAAGTAAGACTTTCTTTAAAATGAACTTTAACTTTTTAATAATTTGTTTCGTAAATTTGTTTATTTTTACTGAAACAGGACCCCATTTTCACGAATTCACAAAACAGGACTCTTGTAGAATGGTCCAGATTTAACGCTACTTTTAGTTTCGGAAAATTACGTATATTTCTCACAATTAAACATGACTCGGAACAGACGCCTGACCCACTTGACCTAGTAAAAAAGATCCCAACTTTTATAACTTTCTAAAATGAACTAGTTGCACAATTCGAATCTTGCTGCTGAATGTATGTTTTTTGTTATTCAAAATTTTTAACCTGTCCTTAAGTTCTTGTCTAATCGTAGTGCTTCAAACTAGCCGAATTAATTTAACGGAACTCTCCTTGTTTTGCTAAATGATGAATTCGACTGTCTTCTTTTCACACACAAATGAGTCATTATGTAATAATCCTTATTTTCAACTGATATGGCGCCCTGTAATATGCCATACAAATGTATTCAATTTAGTTATCAATTGAATTCACTAATTATCACCATATTATATTGTTAATGTATCAGCTATCGTTCACTAAGGGTTATTAAAATATTTATATCAAATTGCTCATTTGTTATTTTTTTCTCATATCTTCGAGTTCCCATGAAACTTGACTATCCTAATTCTTTTATCCTATTAGTAAAAATTTTCAATTCTATGTAAAATGTTTCTATCGTGTTTCGTTTGTTAATTTACTTATAATTTAATGTAAATTATGTTTTAATTTTTCTAACGTGTAAAAATTACAAAATCCAGTTTATAAAATCTAATGATAAAAATTACTCTAATGCTGGTCATTATTTAAAGATTTTAATAATGTAAATAATATAAATATTTGCAATAAATATTTTCTACATTTGTTATTAAGTATTAAAACATGTTATTACACCTTGAGCTATTAAATATAACTCATTGTGTGTTCAAATTACTTCATAAAATTGTGTAGTGAAACCAAGCATTCCTTCAGTTATCGCGGTTATTCTAGGAAAAAATTCGCTCGTGCTTTCTTTGGCATCCGAATCTCGACGGGATGGCAAAACTGTGGGGGAAACATAAACTACAGAAACCTGAATCCGGCACGCGACTACCTCATACTGTGCAGAGGGAGGGGAGACGTGTACGGTAGTGGCAGGTGGTCACTTATATAGCTTGCTTTATTTTTCTCCTGCTCTCCCCCTTTATTTTTTTTTCTCCCAGGGGTCAGTCGGAGTCGGGGCGTTGTGGCAAGGCAGACGAGCGCCGAGAAGGCGAAACAGCTGCCCGCCGCGATGGAATGTTGATAACAGTGTGTTTAGAAGTGAGGAATGCGTGTTTGGGTCTCTTGTTGGCGTTATTTAGCGCCCAGTTTGGTGCGCATCTGTCCATTAAAACAATTTCTGTTCTGTATTCGTAAATTGAACTCGTGTTAGAGTCGAATGTCATGATTTTCAATACTAGAAATTACATCAATTCTACACACAATTAACTTTTCCAATAAGGCTACATTTTATCTATTGATGGAGTTATATAACTTATGTAGGCCACCAATATGTTGTATTGGTATTCGCATTAAATGTCAAGCATCTTCCTGGGGAGAAATGGACTTTAAAAGGATTTATTTATAACTTATATTGCTATTTTACCATTTTACATTCTTTTTTTTTAACCATTGTTGTACTTTTTAAGTGATTATAGAATACGGATTAGCATACATTTGTTTCTGTGGTCGAAATTTGATTAACATAACAGTTGTTTAGTAAAATTTCATTCTGTGGCTAGAAAGATTGAGTAAATTAACTGTGTTCCTGAGTTTCTGCAAGATATTTTTTTGTACATTGTGGCAAAAGTTATGTTATTCCTGTCATTTTACAAAATACATCTATACGTACAAATCTTTTGGTATTGTAAGATGACTATTTGGAGCTGGGAGCGAAATCTAGAGTCCACCAAAAGTTTTTAAAGAAATTTTTATTTTATGTATACTCGTTTTAGTTTTAGATTTTTTTTTTTCCTCCATAAAAGGATTAATGTAAATTCTATACGACTTGAAATACAAGTACTCATCGTTGCTGGGTGAAAGCTTATAAACAAATAAATTGTATTAAACATTGTATTAAAAATTGTAATAAGTATTAAAAATGGGTTGATTATTATCTGAAATTGGTGAAGGGCGTATTCTAAAAAGTTGAAAATCTGATATGAGGTCAAGTATAACTTACATCGAACACAACAGTTGGATTCGAACTCGCGATTTCTGGCATTGAAAAACAGCTGACCCATCATTCGGGTATCATAGATGGACTAATGCTTTCTCCGTGAAAAATTAAACCATGGTAACTTTTTTAGATCAGGATATTACACTTGATTGTGAAAGAATCTTTGACAGCTCTTGTTGATATTTATTATTTTCATTTCGCGTAAACATTGCAGGATTATTTCTTGCTGTTATTGTTTCCTCTTCCAATTTTTAAAATTATTCCTTGTCTTGATGAAATTTTTTGTGTATCGTAATTCTTATTGATTAAAGTTGGGTTGAATGATACATATGTGTTTTTTTTTCTCTGGCATACATTATCAGTAAATTTAAATATGAACTGTAATAAACAAATATATTTTTACATGTGTGCATGTTATAATATAGATTTTCTTTCTTGATATTTTAAAAATAGCTTTATAATATCAGATCAATTTAATTTTTACTGTTTTGCTACGGTACTTTGGGTAAACTTCTTGAGAAAAATGCTAATCAAACAATCTTTTAACGTTGATAAAAATTAAATTTCTTTGTTATTAAACATTTACTTTATAATAGCTGCTTTTTTTTTTTTTTTTTTTTTTTTAACCGCCATGTTAGTTTTATTTAATACTTTTTCGTTTCAAGTTTGGTTTCAGTGGATATAGAAAAAATAATAATAATGAAATAGAAAATTTCTCTAGCATTATAAGAGAAGCTTCGCGCTTCCACGACACAGGTCTGAGGTTCGATCCCCGAGCTGAGCAAGGTTGACTTAGCCTTTTATCCCATCAGTGGGTAGACCAAGCATGCTTGGGAACTAAACACTGGGGGTTCCGCGTAAGGCTGACCACCTCAGCGGAGCATATGCTTCGCACCCCTGGACCACTGGTCTCGGAAACGGAGATTGGCGCATTAGACCCTGATAGGGGCTGTAGCGCCTAGGGTTCTTTTTTTTTAAGCATAAGATTTTTTTTTTACTAATTTAAGTACTGATCCATATAATGGCTAATATGGAATACGTTAATTAGAAATAAGTTATTAATGTAGGTTTTTATCTTTTTTTAATCATATGGAATGAACATAAGTATTAAGCTTTTATTTTAACAACAGTCGCGTAATAAAACATTGACCGTACCTGTTTAAAACAACGTAAAAAAGTATTTTAAAGTCTTATTTACGTTTTGAAATGTAGAAAAACTGCATTTTGGTCAGTTTGAAGCTTATTGGTAGTGGATCGTCGAGGGACAAATTGTGCCAAACACTAGGTAAAAGAACTTCAAAACTGTATAATTGTAAATTAGATGTTAAATTTTCCCGTAAAATTAAAAATATTTTTAGGTTGCTTATAGCAATGTTAAAAAAAAAAAACTATTACCAGTAATTTGAGAAAATGAGTGCCAATTGCTTTTTATACAATAAAACTTATCTGCAAATAGTTTTTTTTCTTTCACCTAGGGATTGGATTTCATTTTAAAATTCTTCTTCTTCTTCTTTTTTTTTTTATGTACACAAATATTTAATTTTTAGTTTAGGTTATTTGCTAGTCATTTTATTGCTTTAAATTTTTAAAACTTTCTTAAGTTTTAAGTAAAGCCTTTTTAAATGTAAAAATCATTTTTAAATATACTCTTTGGGATAGAGTAAAAACATTTTTACATTAAATTTAGAGAAACTATAAATTAAAATTATGACCTTCATTTTTTAATTAGAGATTAGAAATAATATTTATGGAATTCTTTTACGTCGTATTTTACTTACGCCTTTAGTAAAATAGCATTCTTGTATAAAGAAAAACATTCTTCTCGCTTGCACTGTTCTACTATACATAATTTTGATACTAAGTGGAAAGATTTAAAGTGAAAATTATGTACACTTTGCTTACCTTTGTATTTAGTAGGTTAGTAATCAGTAAATATTTTGTTCATGCTTTAATGTGTTTACATTTTTAGCAGGAATGTTTTTTTTCTTTCATTAAAACGTAACGCGAGCGTAACGTACAGTGGAGTCGACGTCGCGTCGCTCACCTTTCTCTTTTGGCGTTTTTTTTTCACCGCCAAGATATTTGGCAAACCTTACGTCCCGCGCAGACGCGTAGTAGAAATTGTGGTACCTCCGTAGTCTTCGGCCTTTGTGTAATGTGTATGATAGAAATTGAATATCGCTTTAGAATATACGAAATGCATTCAGATGCGTAGCAAGTTGTTAATCAGACAAAATGTTCTTGGACTGCATTCTTTTGCGATACATTCTTGTGTATGTAAATTGTAGATTCAGCTGCTCAAGTTAATAGCTACGCAGCTTTCTTTCTAAGGGAACATTTTGAAACACTTTATTTGCACACCTACAGTATGTGTGTGTGTGTGTGCTCAAATACATAGTCCTTAGCCAGGATTTTGTTTCGGGGGGGGGGGGCTGGTCAAATTGGACTCCCTTGCCATATATTACTATTTTGTACAACCCCATAAATTGTAGTAAAAATTATATTAAATTAAATACATGCAATTAAATGTCCTAGCACAATTTTGTATAATATGTTATAGTAAACGTGTAAAATGGCTTAGGGCAAAAATATTAAAATTAAAAAATACAAATTTTAAAAATAAATTTTTCATTTAAAAGTTAACTTGTGATTAAATTTGGAATTAAAAAAATATTTTTGAAAACTTTTATTTCAATATTAAAATGCAATACAGTAACTGCAGAATTTTGGGGGAGGATATGAGTAACCTTCTCTAACATTTACGACTTTCCATATATGTATATATATATTGTTAGAGAGACGCATTGAGTGCTGGCACCTCGGCGGAAAGCATGGTTCCCTACTTCCGTATATTTTTTTTTTCTGTTTCTCCATAGGAAAGAAGATATTTAATCTATTGTCAGTTTAAATAAAGGTAATATTAAAATGGCAATAATATATATTTCGTTACACGATTTTCTCACCCATTTTCTTAATGCGGGTATGAACCTAAAAATGACTGATATATATATATATATATATATATATATATATAATATATATATATATATATATATATATATATATATATATATAATAAATAATGCGCCTAATTTGTAAGTTCAAGCAGTGTAAACAAACACAGGCAAATCTAAATTGAAGTATAAATAACGGTCACCGTCATCTAGCTGGTATCTATCAAATATCAAACCACTCATACATCTGTCATAAAAAATGAACTTAAAGCGATGTAAGCATAAAGAATATAAAGTGTTTAGAGATTTAACGAGCTTTCGTTCCAGGTACGTGCAACCACTCCACACAAAATAGTAGTACTTCATATCCTGTCAATTAGAACTTTTTTTAAATAGTTGTGTAGAGGATTCATTATTCATTAATAACATCCTTCTTTATGGACAGCTAAACGATAGCTGGTATAATTTAACGTATTCTCGGTACGAGTTTTCCTTTCCAGCGATGGTAGATGGCAATCCTTAGTCTGCCACATTTTCGAGCATTTGTTATAATTTTGTTATTTGGATCGACTTTTTACTACCCGATTTTTTTAGCCTCTCATAAATTTATTTCTCCGCAGGTACATCGACAGATATCATAATTAATCTATTAAGTTTTGCTTTCCAGTATTGTGTACTTAGAATCCGGGTTCGCGTTTACGCGCAGTAGATTTTTTTGCTCAAATTTGTAATAATGGGACGCAGATTCAGCAAAGTTACAAGTCCTGTGATCGGGGAAAAAAAAACATTTAATGGAAAAAGAGTGAAAATTTTACATTCTCCGAGGAGCGAACGTGATATCGTGGACTAAAAAAAATCCGAATAAAAGGAAAAAAGTTTTCTTTTCCGGCGAAATTTCCGGAAATAAGCATTTCTTTCTATCGGAAGAATCAAAACTAGTCCTAGAAACAGAAAGAAAAAAAATTCTGAGTATTTAATGATTATTTCATTATAAAGGTCTAATTAAAGACCAGTGATGTTCTTTCCTTTCAAATACAAACATACAAACAGAAAATTTTGAAAAAAAAAATTTGAATTTTTATACATAGGCAACTGCAAAGAACCTATGTATATAAATTAATGGACACAAATTATATACATATCGCAATTGCCTATGTATGTTTATAATTTGTAATTGCAAATAAAATAAGTGTTTTTACGCTGGTCCATCCGAAGACATATAGCAACAACCGCATAAGACCAGTCGGCAAACAATAATGGCCCGTCACGTTCCAATTTTACTGTGGTCCAACCCGGTAAGGAGCAAAAACTACAGAGGTAATCTTGTGACTACCAGGAAGAATTAGAAGACCCAGATCACTCAGGTACCCCGAATGCATGAAGCCTGTATACACCTAAAGGAGGTGGGGCCTTGGGAGCTGCAAATAAAATAAATCTTATTTGAAAATATGTGCGAGATTTGTTATGTTCTTTACTAAAAATTTTTACCGTAAATTTAAGGGGCTCATTCCTCCCCCCTTCTACAGGGCCTACAATTTTGTCATTTGTGAGTTCCAGTGTCTCGGGATAGTTTAGCGCGAACACCATATTGCACGGTCCATAATAACTTAGATTTAACATTCACCAATATGCGTTCGTATTAAATGACTCTGGTATTAATGGTTAAAGTTGGTATTATAAAAGCTCAAAAATTTACCTTATATCCATGTCTTTAATAAAGGCAGAAAACAGTTCTTTGGATCATCATAGTAGTCTGAAATAATTTCGAGTTAAAAGGAATGGGATTGGTATGGCAACAATTCCTTGTGGTTTGAAAATTTATTTCAAGGGAGACTTTTCATTACAGTCAAATCTCCAATGACTCGATTAATTCGTACCACGTTATATGAAACTCAAAATTAATTAAAATAGGGAAATACGTTCTGTGTAAACCGCGTTTTAAGAAACAAAGTAGCAAGACAAATGAGATTAATTTATACCGGATTATAAGAAACTCAGAATTAATACAAGTTAAATTAATTCGTACCACATTATATAAAAACTCAGGAATAAATTGTACATAAATCATATCTATATTAAAAACTGCATTCTCAAAATCAAGTTGTCATTCATATGGTTAGTAATTAAAATTTTATAATAGAAAGGGCTATGAATATGTAGATGATTACATAGATGAATTTCGATTTTAATTGAATATAAAATGCATAGTTCATTGTTTGCTCATGTTTAGAGAAACTTTAATTGGGAATACCCTATAAATGTCAACTATAAAAATTTGCAAATAAATTTTTCAAGCCTTTTCAGTTATTAGAAGTTAGAGCTGTCGCAATTTTCTCTCTGTGTTATAGGAGACTTGACTGCCTTACTTATTTTTATGATGTGGATATGTGCAGTGGCGTAGCTAGGTTTTTATCTTGCCCCAGGTGCCTCTCGCCAAATGGTATACATTTCTAAAGTGCACTCCGCTTAAGAAGTTCCTGTTTAAGATGTTTTCTTTCAGTGTTTCTGTATTTTATTCATACATCTTTAATAGTGAATTTACCCGTTTAAGAAGTTGTATTTTTAAACATTTTTTCGCTAAAATGGAAGGGAGATTTAATTTTAATTTTTTTTTTTTTTACCGAAAAGAGATACTGAGGATATGTTTGTAGAATAATAATAATAATAGAGAATAGCGATAAACATCATTTCGACATTCCTTACAATAACAATTGTTAGAAATTATGGTGTTTTGACACTTCGGGTAAGACATTGCGAGTAGAAACTTTATATGAGCGAGGTAAATTCGGTCCTTTCCATGAACCATCTGAAACACGGTTGAAATTTATGCGTTGTAACAGTAAATCTGTTATAAATAAATCAAGCGCGAATTCTTTAAAATAAAGAGTATGAAAATACATTTGTTATTTCTTTCTTTAATTCTATATCTGTATCTATTGTTTTCCTTGATGTTAAACCATTTAAATTATTCTTAGTAAAAAGTCAATATTATAAATGTTTTTTAAAGTGTAACATCTAGATTAAATTAAAATGTTAAATTTGATTTTAATTATAAAAATGCAGCATATATCTATAATACTGTATGTTCAAGTGTTAAAAAATAATTATTACTAGGAGAGACCGGGGTACCTTGGGACACTTTTCAGTTAAACAATTTTATGGATTTTTTTTAAAGCTAATTAAAAAAAATAAGTATTCATGATTATATTGACATCATATCTGCTTCTTATAAACGTTAAATCTACCTAATATCTCCTTTAGTTAAAGAGTAATAAAAGAAATAAAATAATTTTCCAATGTCCTAACCTGCCCCACTGTATGGGGTAGGTTGGGACACTAAATAAGACATACAAAATACTGTTCAAATTATTTTTATTAACTGTTATAAAAGAGAAATGGCTGAAAATTGTTCAAATTAATACATTTTTTTTAACAAATCTTATATTTGATACCAGCAAATTCTTTAAAATCTAACAAAATGCACCTTTGGCCTATTGTTTCTTTAGGAGTGTTCAACTTCACAAAAATATGAGCATTTACAGCAGAATACTTTCTGTTTGTTTTTGTTGTTCTCACCATTTTTTTCTGAAACAAAAAAGGTTAATAAATTAATATTTTGACATGTTAAATCATCAATTAAAAATTAGGCACCAAAATATTAATTATTTTGCTTGAATTGGTATTTGTTTACACTTTTTAAAGTGTCCCAAGGTGCCCCATCTATATGTGTCCCAACCTGCTCCATTTTACATAGTATCTTTTGGTAACTACTATACAGTTAGGTTTAATAATGCAGTTTATTTATTAGCATAGAAATATTAATAAATGAATAATCTTTCATAACAATACACTTTTTTTAATTATTTAATTTTTTTTTCAAAAAAATTATTTTTTAAAATTCACATTGATGTAATTTTGGGTTATTCAAAACAAAGAAAATGAAATTGTACCTTACCTATAAGAACTATCTTCATCAAAATTCTTTGAGAAGTAAAGAGCAATGTCATCTATCAATACACATGAGCACTAATTCCTGGTTGCAAATTAAAGCCTGAAAATAAAGGTGTCCCAAGGTGCCCCACTCTCCCTTATATTAAAATATTTTATGTAATGCATTTTACCAGTGATTCCCGCGTGAGAAGTTTTTCTGCATAAAAAGTTTTAATTAATAAACCTTGGAAAAGATATTGTGCTCTGGGCGTGAGTTAAGCTTTCTGCTCCACTTGATGAGTATATGTATTAAGGAAAAGTGGAACCTATTTAATATCAAAGCCAGATCTTTCACTTTGCTATTGACACAGAATTTTAACTTCGTAAAGTTTTCATAAGATTACACTAGTCACCTTTAGATCATTAGCTGCGGGATCTTGAAATTGGGTACTTAGTTGGGTACTTAGAAATTTTATATTTTCATCATTTCGGTTACATTATTTTTATTAATTTTTTGGTTCTTTTAAGTAGACTTTAATTTTCAAATATGCTGGAATTGAGCATTTTTGTAAAATGTCATTTTACTATAAAATTTGATACCGCTTTAAAAATCGGAGCTATAATGAGAAGGGAGAGGGGTGATCGGGATTTTTTAGAACACTGCCACCTGAGCACTTGGTTTGTTGAACTGCCCGGACTGCCAGAGTAAAAGGTAAACTTACGGAAAACTGAATCGACCACCTATCCCCAAAAGAATATAGAAAGTGGTTATACATATATATATATATATATATATATATATATATATATATATATATATATATATATATATAAGAAAAAAATTAAGCTAACATTAGTTAGAAAATCTGTTTATTAATCTGAATGACTTACCTATGATATAATTTAGTTTGATTCACGTATTGTCATTGGAGATGCAATTGGTAGGAAAATTTTTATCTTAATTGGAGATCGTATAAGTTTGAAAAAAAATTATTACAAAATTTAGAGACCTTAAAATGCTTAACTCGCATGTCGCATGTCTCTTCAGACATGCGAGTTAAAGAATGTAAAAATAGATAAAAATAAATAAAACAGTTTTTTTTTTTTTTGTTTTTTTTTGCAAGTTTAAAAGGAAAAACGGATTTTCCATGTAAATTTAACATTTTTAAACTTGTGTAAACAAGTGATTTTCTGTACAATTTAAATCACACACTTTTTCCTTTATCTTTTCATTTTTTTTAAACCACATACTTTGAATCTAGTTTATAAAAATGGGCGCCTAGATTGTATAGCGATTTGTGTAATTTGCTCCCACCGATGGGCTTGAGTTCGATTCCCGAGTAAGGCTGGGATTTGTTTGGTCCCCTCATAGTGAGCGAAGTTGAGTCACCTATATGGGGTTCCTTTTAATTTCCAAAAAGGTTGGGGGCAGCAAAAATTGGCGGCTTTGTATGGTGAATGCTGTTAATAAAGATAAGTGGTATTGCCGTATTTGGTAAAGAGAAAAAAAAAGTTATAAAAATGACGATTTGGGGGTAGGGAAAATATGTTTATTCAGTAAGAAATAACTGAAATGGTTTTAAATATTTCCGTATTTGTAGCGAAAATTCTCAGTTTGTGAACCACTTATTTTGTCAAAAAGGAATACTCATTTAAAAGTTTTATGAATAAAAGAAACTGACGGTATTTAGAGAATTTATGCAGTATTATCATCTTGAGGACTACTAGTCCTCATAATTCTTGATTTTTCGACGACTGACTGCTCGACTATGCGATTGTTATATTTCTTTTACATATGCTGCCTGATTTTCCTGCTTTTACTCAGCCACAAACATTGGCTTAAATTAATATTTACAATGATTTGTTTTGATTAATGGAATATTTCACAAAAGTTGAAACAAAATTTAAGTAAAAATTTTTGCGTAACAAAATCCTAAGCATTTATATTAAAAAAAGAATCACCAAGCACTGCCTTATACATAGGCTTAAAGAAACTTTCTCTTCGCGATTTTCGTGAGAGGCAATTTATGATGTAAAATTAAAAATTGTTACGCAAATTTACTTTCTATTTATTTTAAAAGTATTTCAGTCAATGCGATTAAGTCGTAATGCAGAGCCTAGAGGTTTTGGAGCTTCTGCTTGCCTAGTGTTCTGAATAGGCTTTATCTTTGGATTTCAAGTGCAGCACACATGTAAACCACTTTTCATAAAGTTTGAATGTTAGGTGTTTTTTATTCGGTTGTGTATGTGTGATAAGCCTTTCTTAATCATATTTTCATTGTTAGGAATTCCCCCTTTTTTTTTCTTTATTTGGAGCTATTATTCTCACTTAAATATTTTTATCGGGGTTTTGTTTTATTGTCAATCTCCCAGTGTCGAGAATTTCCCCCCTCCCACCTTATCCCTCTCACATTTTGTACATTTTTGTTGAATGAGTCGTTAGTTTAAAACAGATTGTATCCATTCCCCTGGTGATTAGAGGTTCCCCAAATTGTTTTTGACGATAAATGTGGTATGGATAGAATCCGGATATGTGAAAAGACATTTTTAATCGGCATCCGGTGTTGAGATTTTTTTTTAGTTCTGATGTATTTCCTGTTGTGAAGCAAATCGTCGTAAAGCATTTAAAATTTCAGTTTTATCTATATTTAGATTCTAGCTATGGTCAACTTTCTTAGTCCGCTGGCCGCTCCGAACTTTTCTAATAAAAATGTCAGTTTATTTTGTTCATTAATAATTGTAAAATATAATGAAATGCATGAAAAATCTAAATCGGAACTTCATGGACGTAATTGTTGGACAGTGTAGCATCACGTATTATTTTGAATATAATTAGTATAAGGAATTAAAAACTAAAAGTTTTTTTTTTTTAATTGTGCTTGCGAATATGACTTCGGTTTATTTGATTTAAAAATGTCGAAGTACGTTCTCAAATAGACTTGTTCGATTTTAACAAGATAAGATCTTAAAATTTCGATTTTTCATCCTGTTTACGACGATTGGGTCACCGAGAGCATTTTTCCTCTTTATAGTAAATGAGTTCATTGTTTTATTTTTATTGCTACGTTCTCGCTTATAAGTATTTTATATTTCAATGAGGTAAATGTACGTATTTATCAAATATATTATTTATTTCATTGCGGGTCGCCAGTTAAACAACGCTGACATGTTTGTCCATTTAGAATCCTAGGTCTTGAAGAAACATAAGTGTCTAATAAGAATATCATCGTCTGTATTTAAACCCTAACCTGGTTAGGTGGAGCTCATGTTTTTGATCGTCATTTTAACTCTATTACATGTAATATTGTTTTTATATTATGATAAGATACTTTTGATGTATATTTAAGTTTATTCCATCTTGAATATTTTCTCAAATAATGTATAATTTATGCATTCATGCTTCAACTTCATGTCTTTATTTGGTTACGTATATTAAGTTCTCTTTCGGCAACTCTATATTGTGATTCTTCATGTTATCCTGAATATTTAAGGGCAAATTGCACTCTACTGTTTATTGATGTTGCTATGTTACATTTTTTATAAAAGTTGTAGATTTTTTTTCAATTTTTTGCGATTTATGAGTTTTCTGTTTATGAGAATAAGTAGTAATTGTATCATGACGAAACCTTTTGAAACGACTTTTTTGTAATAAATGTTGTAGAATTTATTTCTCAAACGAAATTAAGTAAATAAATAAAAATAGACCTTTACGAAACAGCTCTTATTTTCTTTTTCTTGCATTAGTACTCAAACAGAATTCATTAAAAAATGACGTAATTGAATATTTGTATTTTTTAAATAAGGACTTTATGTAAAAAATTTAACTATCCCCCTCGCTTTCTCCAGTAACATCTTAAAATTAGTAATATGAAAATTTATATTTACTTATAATGGAAAAGAAAATACTGCTTTGATCGTTATGGATGTGTCCACTTTCGTTACATGTAGAATTATATGTAATCTTAATCCTTTGTACTATCATCGTGTTGCAGATCTGTAACATACCCTAAAATTAATTTCATTTGTATAGTGAGCGTTATAAAAGGATTTTGTTAGTTATTACTATGCTACAGCATTGATATTGACTCAGTTTGCTCGTGAAATTCCTATCAAATGACGATACTAAATTTAATTCTTTTATCAAAGTTTCATTTATCATTTGATCAGATGCAACTGATAATTATTGACATATAAACTTTGTATTTTTTGAATTAAAAAAAAAAAAAAAGCCAAAAGTAGATTCTCACAGAGGTAGTTTCATATTCTTTATCTGAAGATAATTTTTGCTCAAAGTAATTTACAGTATTTTATAGCATATATGTAATTTATTTATAGAACACTTTTTACCCAATTTAATATTCCTTTTGCGTTTTTTAAGTTTTTTTAACTCTCACATGTTTGAAATAATGTAATCTGACATTTTGGGAAATATGCTTTGATTTGAAATTGTTGATATACGAAGGGTTATACAGCTGTTATTTATTTTAAATTCTACTTTTTTTTAAATCAGTTCATTTTTAATATGTAAATCTCCTATCCTATGTAAGGGGATAATTATGATAATACTATTAAACTATCATTCATCAAATTTTCTTTTGTTTGGGGGAGGGGGCACCTTTGCTACAGAGGAGTGGCCATCACTTCGGGAAATATGCGTACAACGCAACGAGAAGTGGCGCTAGTCCTTTGAACTCGAGGAACCTCATTCTTTTACTAGAGCAATAAGAATGTGCGGAATTCAGGTCATTCGTTGCAAGGAGGAAAAAAAGATAAGGCTTCCTAAGAGATAAAAACCGACTTGATCAAAGCACGTTAATCTGCTGTTTTGCCCTGAAGAGAGCGCTCTGTTTACTTCTAGTTGATATTACTTTTAGCCACATTACAGTGCTCTCCTATTTTTTCTCACAAACACTTGACTAATTAATTGGCTATTTTTTGATTTAATTGTCAGATGTGTTTATCATGTTCAAAATTAATTTTCTTTTATAAATTTTACATTTTTAATTTTTTAGTTTATTTATAGATTAGCTTATGTCATTTGTTAGAATAGCTTTAAATATATTGATTTTCTCCTATATGAGCAATTCAATAATTTTGATCGTTTAAGATATTTTCTTCGATTTTGTCAAATTAAGTTTTTTAGTGCATTTAAACTAACGCTTTTGATTAAAATAAGAACTTATACCGTTGTGTAAAACAGAAGTAGCCTAATCCCGGCGCACACCAGATTTAAGAAATGTAATAACTGATACAAGTATTGTAATGATTATTTATACATGTAAATTAATAAATTTGTTCGTGCCTGTGCGAATATCATAGGAAAAGTGCCCAACGTTTTACGATGATTTTTTTTTTTTTTTTTAAACCTATTTACTATTTAATTTGTAGTAGTTCTTTGATCAAATTAGGCTATTTTTTTAACCCTCGAAATTCGAATTAGTTTTTATTATAATTAATGTTTAAAGGGCTACTACTTTATAATAATTCTGCCATCAACTTTGGATATTACTTTTTCTTTATTTTTATTATTTATGATTATTATTTAGACGATTTTTACACGCTTTTCACACTTCTGTAATTGTTGAGCGAATTATTATTAAATTCCGATGTACATATTATCCTAAACTTTCTAGTTTTTGGTCTTGAAAACGAAAATTCTTGACATTTTAATCGCAAATGATGATACCTCGATCTTAATTTAATAGTTTTAATTTATCTTAAACTAGCGTGCGTTTCTCGCTAGGTGACTCGCGGGCAAGTCTAAAATTTCGTTTTCGAAGAGTCGATGATTTAGCAGTAATTAGATGACGTCATAATTAAAATAAAATTGAACTGTTTAAAATAAACTTGTCAAAATGAATAAAATGATGTAGTAGAAATAAAAATTATGTACAAACAATAATGAAATAAAAAATATGAAATTAAGATATTCCTTTGTGAAAATGGCTTAAAAATACATGATACCTTTAGATAATAATAGCTATTTAAAATTACGGTAAATGAAAAAAAAAATGAAAATTTAGTAATTTAACTTACAAATGCGCTTATTTAAAAGGCAATGGGATTAAATAGTGCAACAAATTAAAGTCAGAAAAAAAAAATTAATGACAATATTAAGACAGACATTAAAAGAGGAGGGGGAATAAGACCGTATTTACACAGTAAAGATCAAAGAAATATTTTTCAGAAGTTTATACATTTTTATTTACTTGTTGAATTTTTTTTTAACTGATACCAATTTCTAGAGGAAATGAAAAAAATATTTAACTACTCAAAATTTGTAGAATTTCGATGAAAGGAGTTTTAGTAAAAATCATAAAACTACAGTCGCTAGTATGCTCAGTCAAGATAGAATCTTTGTGTATAAAGATTGAAAATTAATAATTCTTTTAATATGCTGAAATATAGCACTTTTTAAAGGCTGTAGGCTCAATATTAAAGTGATAATTAGAACCAGAGTATTAAATTACGCTTGTAGACGATGAATCACGTTGACATTCTATTAAAAAAAATCTTATTATATTTGATTTATAAATTATATTCTTTAATTTAAGTCTTTTGAAGTAAACGATGTACTTATATCTTTTGAAGTTCATATATAATTTTTAAATCGATTTTTATTTGGTACAGATATATCGATTTTTTAATAGGTCAAGTAGTACCATCTGTTGTTGATTCGGAATCGTAAGGTCCTTTATATTGAGATTTTACGTTACATAAAGCACGGAAGAGGCTTCAGTATCGGCAGTGCCTTTTGGGTTCTAATTTAGCTAACCAATTCCTATCCAAAGTTTGGTGACTCCACGACAATTTGTATTATATGTAGATTAAAATAGCTTATAAAAGTGTTTTAAACTGGTTAACTAATTGAATTAAAATTCCTTATGAACTCTAATGTATATTGTGCTCTTCATTTCGAGCGACGTCATAATTTATTTGAAAATAAATTAGCTCCCAAAATGTTTATTAATTATATATTACTATATTAGTATAATACTACCAAAAAAAAAAAATTCACAATACCATGGGCTCTTTTTTATTGGTCTCCCTGTAGAGTATATGCCAGACGATGGTTGACCAGGTAGAGCACTGCCTTTCTGACCAAATCCATGTCTTCAAATTCCATGGATAGCAAGAATATTTATAGCTGTTCGATATCAGCTTTAATTGGTAGCAGCCTTTCTGTTACAAAGAGTTGACAGTAGCCCTCTGAACCAAACCCTGCATGTTGAAATGTACAGTTTAGTTTTTGTAGTTGTACTGAAAGCATCTTATGTCAAAACAAAGAAATATAAATTAGTGTTTATGCTTGAGTCTGTGTTTCCCCCTCCTCTCTTTGAAAAATATGCATTTAAACTTGGAGAATTATATTACTACTTTACTGGCAATATTTTCGTAACTATGCTAAAATAAATTTTCTTTTTAGGATTTTTAATTTAAATATTTTTAAATACTTAAATAAATGTATTAAATAAAAATTATATTTTAATACATTAAAAGTTTTGTTTTACATTAGAAATGCTTTTATTAATCTCTCGTATTACTTTACACAAATTTGTTTTATACTAAAATATTTGCTAGTTTCGTTATTTAAATCATGTAGAGATATTTCTTGGTTTGTGTTTTATTGTTATGATTAAATATAGCGTATTGTTAATAAAATTTAAGTTGGGCCATTATATTATAGTTAATAGCATGTTTAGATTAAATAATTAATAGACTTATTTAGAAGTAACCAAATTGGCTGCCATCTGAACTCCAACAAAATATTAAACTAGAATTTTTTCAGGATTTTGACATTTGTGAAATTGAAGATCTATATAACGGTCTTTACCCACATTAGTTGATTATCCCTTAATGTAAATATTTGATAATGTAATTTTATTAATAATAGTTAAAATACAATTCACCTTCATCTTGTTCTGTCGTAATTTTTTTCTTTTGCTAGTTTGTTAGATTTGGAAACCTTTTTATATGTATGGATGAATTTTGTTTATTTTTTTTCCTTTATTCTAATATGCTGTGTATAGTGAAATTAGCATCCTAAGTGCTAATGACCTTTTCATTATAATTTTATAATTAACTAGCCATTGTGCACCCATCCTTCTGTCTGGGTGTTTAAGTTTCCCAAATGAAAGGTTATTTTTATTTCAAAATTTAAATTAATTTTTGGAATATATTACTATTTTCAAGAATTAAAAAAAGTACAGTAATTCACTTTCAAAGATAAAACAACTCAATGAATTAAATATTTTATTTTAATTTTCTTTGCAAATTTAACATGTTATTTGATGATTTATCTTTTGTCTTGATTAAAGGAAAAGTAACTTGCACAAAGGCCCGATTTCACAAAAGAAAATCAGAAATTTGCTAGATTTGTGCATGTAAAACTCTAATCGCTGATTAGTTATAATTGACTTTTGTAAGATTCGTCCAAAGTGCATACTAAAATAAAGTGTAAAATGCTCCTAATTTTCTAAACAATCATTTTGTTACGACAACTGAATAGAATTTTCATTTAAAATAAAAAATTGGGAGTAGTATCATCCTTTACTTTCTCTTATACTCATAAAAGAAATTGTGTTTAACATTTCAACAAGATATTAAAAACCAAAAAATTTATAGCTTGTAATTGAGAGTTGTAATTATAGTCAATACACATTAGTGGCACATGCTATTTTTGCATTTTTAATTTCTTTTTAACTAATTGTTTTGGTATTTAAATGGTCTGATTAAATACAGCGTTTCAGCAGTTCATGAAAAAATAGTCTAATATACATAAGTAAATTAATTGTAATTTTGGAATGTGAATGGCTAAAATGGCTTTATTGAATCATTTCCCATTTTTCGTTACCTTCTGTGTCTCACAGTGTCCATCAGTTTGTGAGATTATAGATGTGCATACATAGTTACAATTTGGATTTTTACCTGATATAATTATCAGTAAATGGAAGTAGAAGGTATACTGTTATTTCTGGTTACCAGAAGTATCCCAAGAGTTATAGAAAATTACAATTTTGCTGTATGCAAGACGATGTGTAATAACCTTATTTCAGTATCAGTAAAAATTTTGATATTAAAAAATATCAATTGATTTTTTAATATAATTTTTAAAATTACAAGTTAAATGCTACGAATGAAATTAAGTTAGGACTAAATTTATTACCAAATAATGATCGCCTTTATTGTCCTATTTTCTTATTTGTGTACAATATTGTTGTTTACCTATGGCAAATTATGTATTGAATGCATGAAATTTTTTTTATCCCACCTCAACAAAATCTTAAAGCAAAATATTCACATTTTTTCCATTGTTTACAAATATAAAACTTTATCAAATCAGTTTTTAAAACCGGAATATTAAAATACACACAAAGAAAAAAATATATGACTACATTTATTGATTTTATGTCAGATTCAAAAGAAAATCTTTGAAATGGCTCTCTGATTTGGCCAAAAATGTCTTTGCTAAAGAAAGGATATTTAAACCTTATTTTTCCTTTTGTAAATGATAAGGTATGAATTACTGTTCCTTTTAATGTTTTTAGTGACACATTCATCATGCTTCAAATGTTAACAAAGTATGAAAAAAAGAATTCTTGATTTAAATCAATGATTTTTTTATATATATAAATCAATATAAATTATATGGATGATATAAATCAATTGTTTACATTTATTTTTTTCTTTGTATATTTTATATTATTTAAATGAATTAATATGTCAAAAATAAATTTTACTCTGGATGCTTTAAAATAATAATTTCAAGAATATTTAAGTAGTTTACCTTGTACCTTGCTATAAAATCTATATTTTAGCTGTGGATTACTAAAAAGCATAATATATTTCTGTCTTTTAAAACTTTTCTTAATATACTAAAACCTAATTGCAGTATTTAAAGTCCACAAGCAATAAAAATATTATACCTTTTTGAAACCTATCTGAAATTTCTGAGTTTTGACGGGACATAAGATCTTAAATTCTCTTAGGCTAAAATAGCTACCTAACAGAACAAAAAATACCTTTTTTTTTCCTAGTTCAAGGAACGGTAAAGAGAAATTTACAACAAAAATTTAAGAAAAATAAAAACTTAATTAATTTAAAAGTTGGATAGAAAATGTTAGTTTAAGTAATAATTATTTATTACTATATATTATACTTACTATTTATTACTTAATGATATGTTGTAAAACAAAATGAAGCTACTGGGTGAAAATTTGAGAACTATCATTTTCATTTTATTAGTTATTTTTGTTAATTATATTTTGTATTAAAAATAAGTTTTTTTTTTCTTTTTAAACAGTGCATGCCAGGGGGGTTCCCAAAGTACCCTGCCATTCTGTGAAAGGAAGTCAGAGGTGTTGTGTGGTAATCCACACTCTCCCATACTTAATTTTTACAGGATTTTGAGTTTAATAGAACTCTTTTCTAACAACAACTTGATAAAAAAAAATTGCTCAGATTAATGGAATTTTGGATTTTAATTAAAACTAAGTATCCAACTTTTTAAGTACAGAAGATCATATATTTCTTATTCCCTTTGCAATATCCTATCTATTCAAAACATAATTTTCAGCTGTTGTTGTATAGATTGTAATTAGTATCTTTTATCTTTTGTATGAATTAAAGTTATTTTATATCTCTACTAAAATAGTGTTTCATTTTTGTGCCTGATTACTGTTATGGTACAAGTATTGTATCTGTTGCATTGTGAAAAAATAATAAAGCTCTATTAATGCTACAAACTGAAAAATTTTGGGAACCCTTTGGTATATGCAACATCCAAAAATTTTATAAATAATTATATAATAATCTGTTTACAAATAATTTTCTATCTGTTGTAGGAATCAGCTGCATATGTTCTAAAGTTAACTTCAGATAAACATTCTAAAGAATATGAAGAGTTAAAAAATGATTCTGTTGTGAATGGTGTACCCAAAATAGGAATTCCAAGTAAGTAAATTCATTTTACTTAATCTTAAGGAACTGAGTGTGAAATTGTTAAATTGATTTTTTATCATTGTCAATTTTTATGTTATGGAAAGTTTGGAAATAAATTTATTAGTGACTAATATTCTAAAAAAATAATTACATTTTGTTTACGAACGAAACTTAAGGAGAAAAACAAGGTTTTTAGGGGGGGGAAAAATTGATGCAGTTTAAAAGGCTGAAGAGAATTACAATTTGGAATAAAGTTATTCCTTTTTCTAAAATATTCAAAAAAGCCTACTCAGTTTTAAATTAATGTTTCATTTGATAACTTTTCAATTTTTCAATAAATACTTTCTATAGTTGTGCCATTTGGGGTTTTTAAAGTAATATAAAACAAAACTTTATTTTATTATATCAAATGCATGTAAAATAAACTGTTTGATTTCCCAGAGGGTTTTGTAGAAACACTATCGAAGAATACCGAACAGCACTACTGCACTTTATCTACATAGATATGAAAAGACCCAAGCAGTGCTATAGCACTTCTTTTGTGTTGATAAATCCCAAGTGGTACAATAGCATTTCTTCTATTTTATATTCTAAACATATATGCTTCAATGTTGCACTATTATAATAGTAATATCCCTATTGTAAAATGTATTATTTACATAAAAAGAGGAGCTTTGTGATGTACTTGCATTAGTAAATCTGTGTACATGTGATTTCGACTATCAATGGAGCTCCATCAGCAGTCCTCAACACTCTGAATATGCTGGGTTTTCTTGACATAAAAACTTAACAGCACAATCACATTGCTTGGGACTCAAACTGTTAATTACGCTTATGTACCCATATTGTATTTTTAATTTATGGTCTGAAGTTCTTTATGGAGCATATGTTTAGTTTGTTTTTAGATTGTGGCTTTCATTTTACTAGACAGGGTAATACATATCTGCAAATTTTTACACATCAGGCTTAAAAGTTATGCCTTTTGATAGTTCTTTATGCTTCTATTCCAAACTGTCTTTTGTCATGCAATTTTTATTTGCTACATTTTATATTTTCATTATAAGTTAAAGTGTTTTGAATTTTTTAAGGTAGTTTATCTACTTTTTAATTATGAGATTTAAAAAAATCACTATGAAAATTTAAAATCTCAAAACACGTAAAATCAAGTTATTTAATTTATTCAAAATTTACTTGTAATTATTTATGTGGTCTTAAAAAGGAGTTATTGTACTGAAATATTTTTGTAGTGAGAAATGTTATTTAGGAATTAATATAAAGAAATTGGAGTATGTCACTTTTACTCCATTTTGCACATTTTTTTTCCTATGTTGGCAGGTATGGTAATTAATTGTTTGCTCTGTTTCAATTAAAGTGATCATATATGAGTTTTAAGTTTTTGTACATTTTATGATGGATTTCATTAACTTATTTGTTTCTGGGGAAACTTAAGTAACAGTGTAGTATTTTAGATATTGAATGCAAATATTTGTATTCATCTTTATTAAAGCATCTAACACTTTATATTTTATATTAATTGAGAGATGTGATAAAAATTGTGTGATTAATTTCTCTAAAATGAGTAATTAATTAGTGGAAACACATAAGGATAGTGACATACGATCTAAAATTTAAAGAATTTGTGCTGTGTGTTCCATTTAACAGGCAATGTGCAGAAGTCATGGAAAGTATTTATGCTATGAAAGTATATATGCTATGTTATTAGTATTTACATATATTCTATTTATATGTAAATACTAATAAAAGATTGTAACAATTTATTACCTTCTGTAGCATAAAAATAGGAAAGTGTCATAACTGGATATGTGCCTATCATATATCTATAATTAGAATAATATAAAATTTACTGTCAGGTTATTCTAGTTATCATGGCATAATCACTGAGAAATAAGGTTATATTGAACACTAACAGATGTTATCCAAACTAGGGGTAATTTTAGTTCATAATTAAACATCTGAAGTACTGTGTTTAAATTTTCCTTTGGTTATTTAAATATTTTTCTATCAGATCTGTAAGAAATCCATTGGTATTTTTTTTTTTTAATTTAATATAAGAAAACATTTATAATTCCTAAACTGTATACTGTATAACTCTTTTAAATATATTAACATGATTACTTATATGATATACAGTAACACTTAATTTTTTTAAACAATATTATTCACATTTTCGAGTTGCAGGAATACAGTTTGCCTCCATTCTTTTTACTACAAATAGTGCTGAATAAATTCAAAAAATGTTATTTTTTCATGTCTGTTAATTACTATTTTTTTTTTCCAGATTCATTCAAACATAAATGCCAATCAAAAATTATAGATCTGCAAGATTCATCGTTACCTGAAAATGTAACTACTAGCAATATTCGTAATCCTGAAATCTCTAGACAAGATAATTCAAATATCTGCATTACTGGTTTAAGGCATAAAATTTTACCTGATCCTCCAAAGCTTATATATGCAAACTCTGATGTTTCCCCAAATTTCCGGCTTAATTCTACCAATGACTTTGGAAATGATGTTCCACCTCCTCTTCCTCCTCCAAGAGGAACTGTATGTCCACCCCCAACTCCTCCTAGAAACACGCCGCCATTACCACCTCCAGTGAACTCTACACAAACAGAATATGTACATTCTTCATCTAATGGTGTGAGTGCTCAGAAGCAACAGTATATGAGACGAATGTCACCGGTGCCAACTTCTGCAAGACAGCCACTTAATTATACTTCATCAGCAAGTTCTACACCACAAAGAGGAACCAGTCCCATTACTTCTAACCGTGCTCCAATGGTTGTAATGAATAATTCTCAGATCCATCAGCAACTAGCACAGCAGTTACAAGCATTATCTGTTAATTCAAATGGTTCTTCTGTAACGTCAAGAAATGACAACTCACATACTGGTAGTTCACAAAATGGTAAATCATCATGGTACTCTTCTTCTCCTCAACCCTCATATGCATCATCTAGTTCTGGCAGACACAGTCCAACCCCAACTATAAGCAGTAGTGAATATTCTATACCACCAGTGTTTCAGCTCAAAAGGACTCCCCCTCCAGCTTATACTCCACCTTCTTCATATTCATCATCTCCACAGCCTTCTCCTCAACATAGAGCTCCTTCTCCTGGTGGTGTTGCTGCCAGTTCTGTTACATCAGTAATGTCTAGGCCATCTGCACTTCAGGCATGGAGCTCTCGTCAAGCAAAGTCACAGTCTCCTATTATTATGCAATCTGTAAAAAGTACTCAAGTTCAAAAACCTGTACTTCAAACTGCTGTTGCTCCTACTTCTCCCCAGCCGTCAGCTACTGTGTCTCCTTCTTTTTCTACATCTCCTCAGCAACCTGTACCATCTAATCCTCCACCACCACCATACCCAATACATAAAGTTACTTCAGCTGTCAGTATTAATTCTACAGTACCATCTCAGGATGCTAACTGTATGATTCTTCCTTCTACCAATTCTATTGCACCATCTTTGCGGTCTACTGAATCTTCCAATCCTCCTCCTTTATATCCTCGCAATCAAAGCAAGTCTCACCCTCCTCCTGTTAATCATTCTGATCCTCCACCATACCCTGCCGGACACAATTTGCCTCAGTCAACTGTACCACCCTCTCCAACTCCTCCACCATACTCAAATTCTGTATGGCAAAGTTTACCAAGCCAATCACAAAGTGTATCTAATCAGCCGCCTCCTTATATACCTACTCAGTATAACACAAAACCTGTAACTGATGCACCTGTGACGGATTCTTTGTATTCTCCTCATGAAACAAATCAGAATAAATGGACTGAACCCACCAACAATATTCCTCCTGTTGATAACTGTCCATTATCTAATGTTCCCACTACTGATCCTCCTAGTTATGCTTCTAGTGTGGCTGTTCTTTCTGCCCAGAGAGCTGCAGCTCTGGTTACAAAGCTCAATAACAATGTGCCAACAATAATGAACAATGGGACATCATCTGGTGCTTATACTAGTAGCTCATCACTAATAAATTCTGCATGTGTTGAACCAGTATTCAGTAGTATGGGAAATGGAATAAAAGCCACTTCTAATCTTGTAAATACAGTAGACAGCATATGTACATCTCAGATAACTGCCTTACCCGGTTCTTATGTTAATCTAAATAATGCAAATATAAATGGTATGCCTGAAGATGCCTTTTCATTCTTTGACAATCACCATACTACAGTTCATCGTAAACCCTCACCTGTAGCTATGGATACAGCAAGTTCTGCTTCTCGGTCTGAGTCTCCTGTATCAAGAGCTGTAAATCAGTCTCCAGTTTCATTCATGTCTACAACTTCAACTTCTTCACCATCTACACAGTCAGATTCTACTCATAATTCAAATAGTAAAATGCCACTTCATAAAGTGACTCATCAGTCACCACCACCTCCAAGAAAAATACTTTCTAAGGAGAAAGAGAAGGAGAGAAGAGAAAGCAAAGTTAGAAATTATTCTCCTGCTGCTTATAAATTCTACATGGAACAGCATTTTGAAAACATACAAAAATCTCTTCAGGACCGATTACATCGGAGACAACAACTTGAATCTGAAATGGCTAAAGTTGGTTTGTCAAAAGAAGCTCAATGTGAAATTCGAAAGATGTTACACCAAAAGGAATCTAATTACATCCGTCTAAAACGTGCAAAAATGGACAGATCTATGTTTACAAAAATTAAAACAATTGGGGTTGGAGCATTTGGAGAAGTAGCATTAGTAAGAAAAGTTGATGCTAACCAGTTGTATGCTATGAAAATTTTGAGAAAATCAAATGTTCTGAAAAGAAATCAGGTAGCTCATGTAAAAGCAGAAAGAGACATTTTAGCTGAAGCTGATAATGAATGGGTAGTCAAACTCTTCTATTCGTTTCAAGATGATGAGAATTTATATTTAATAATGGATTTCATCCAAGGAGGAGATCTTATGTCTTTACTTATAAAATTTGGCATCTTTTCAGAGCCACTTGCTAAGTTTTATATTAGTGAACTTGTTATGGCTGTGGCAAGTGTTCATAAGATGGGATTCATTCACAGAGATATAAAACCAGACAACATACTCATTGATCGGGATGGTCACATAAAATTGACAGATTTTGGACTTTGTACAGGCTTCAGATGGACTCACAATTCAAAATATTACCAAAGAAATGGTATGATAATTGTTTTAGTTATTTTTTATCATAACATACAAAATTTCAAATTATGTTTTCCCAGTCATTTTTAATAAGCATATTTGTTTCGTAAAAAACTTGAAAGTGATAGACATTTTGTTATATGATTTTTAAAATATGATTTTTTGCCAACTGCCATATAATTGTAGAACTTGACAAACTAATTATTGTGATTTAAATTGAAACTTTATATTGACAGTATTGGGATTAATTTATAATTCATTGGTAGATTATTGTTTCAAACTTCACATAAATGTACTGTTGTTTTTTTTTAAATTATTCGAAGTGAAAAGTTGATATTTTGTTTTACAGTAGAATTCCCAAATGAGTTGCTGCTGTTAAAAATGTATCCATAGTTTTAGTGGATCCATTGAAATATTATAAATGCATAGGGGCAGACTTGATTAAATGAGATTTAAATGTATTCTCTAAGCTACATGTGCAGTTTTCAAAATATATTTGTTTTTTTTTAATTGTGCTCTTAGTTAATCAACCCACAGAAATTTGTAATCTAATTTATACAATTTTTTATATGCCTATTTACCCATTTTATAAGTTTTTTTGTTCTGAATATAATCATATGATAATGTTTAATGTATTATTACATATTTTATTTTAAAATGAAATATAGGTCAATATATTTGTGCCTTTGTTTAGTTTTATTAGAAAGATCTATTCTAGATTGAATTTTTATCTAGCCATAAATTAAAAAGAGATATTACCTTGTAGGAGAGCACGGCAGACAAGACTCAATGGATTTAGATGACAAATGGAGCAATGAATGCCACTGTAAAAGATGATAAAACCTCTAGGGGCAGACGTAGAAGAGAAAAAATGTTTAGCTCATTCTTAACGCTTATATTGCTTGAATTTCAAAATATATTGTTTTTCTGTAGCATGTTGGTTTAAAACTTAAACTCTCCTTTTCAGAATTTTATTACTTTTAAATTAGCTAACATATTACATTAAATTTGTTTCTATCATATTAAAAGCATAATTTCCTATTTTGTAGTAGATAATTATAATATACTATATTCTTATTTCTTTATTAGTGTTATGACATTTTTCTCTGAGTTTGCATTATTTTTTAAATCTCTTTCACCTAGATGTCATTATACTTCTAGTAACTTTTGCTGTATGTTAGCTCTATATATTTTACATAAAAATGGAGGTACAAGAAATGAACTATCATAGTAATGAATACCTTTTCTATTGTAGTCTTAATATTCAATATTAATTTTTAGGTTATTCTCAACTGTGTGATTGGTGGAGCGTTGGTGTTATATTGTACGAAATGCTTGTTGGTCAACCTCCATTTTATGCAAGCACACCAACAGATACCCAAATGAAGGTAAAAACAATTGCATAATTTTCTTTTCATAGTAGTAAATATTTAAAAGTTCCTATATTGTTTAAAAATTATTTATTTCAGTCTTATAAATATAGTAGCTTCTGTATCTGATATTAATCCAGTTACTAATCATCAATGCAGCAATTAAACTAAATCACTGTGAGAAATTATGTAGAATCTTTAGTTCAACTTCTTTTTGTTTAAGAGATAATTTTAGGTGGCTAAGTTAGAAGTTATGTTTTATCATCTAATCTATGAACAGCAATATAATGCAACTAAAAAGAAATTTTGACTGTAATTAAACTAGTTCTTACCAGCATAAAAGATTTACAGTCTGCATGTTGTTCTTTTCTGTATGTGTGTCTAATATATATTTATTTTTATATAATTACATATAATGTGTGTGCTACGTTGGTGTTATATTGTAATTAGGTCACCTCACTTTTATATAGCAGTTAATTAACAATAAACATTATTAAAACACATTACTAGACTGATTTCTCAATAGTAAAATTATAAACAATTGCAAAATTTTAAAATATTTCTTTTGCTACTTTTGTTTAAAAAAAAGTTTTTATGGACTATCTATTCCAGAGTGATGTCATAAATGAATGAATTTTATTCCTTTGGACCATTTTGTTGTAATATTTGTTTCAAGCCAAGTGGTAACATGTTGAATGTCTTGGTTTGCTCTTTGAACTGGATTTTGCAATTGACTTATTGTCTGGACTTTACATGAAAAATTTTTATTTCATTCTGCAATCCATTAATGTCAATACTTTCAAATTCAATCAACTCTTTGAAGATGTATAAACTATGTTAAAAAAGTTATGATAAGATTACAGTCTGCATTTTGTTTTTGACATTTTAATTGAATGAATTTTATAAA
Source organism: Pardosa pseudoannulata (assembly GCA_032207245.1). NCBI lineage: Eukaryota > Metazoa > Arthropoda > Arachnida > Araneae > Lycosidae > Pardosa > Pardosa pseudoannulata. The sequence goes on along the minus strand of CM063505.1, from coordinate 69,558,814 downwards.
ATGGTTTTAGTAAACAATAATAACTTAAAACTTATTTTTGTGATTAAGCTAATTAGATCAACTTGACATCTTCAATTTTAATTTACTAATTTAATTAGTAAACCACTTTTCTTGAATTTTTTACTTTGACAAATTTTGAAAGATTTAAATACTTGACTATTTTGATTGTAAGTTTTTATATTTTTTCTTAACACTCATGATTCTCAAGTGTATGACATTTTAATACTTCTTTCTCATTTTGGACATTTATTGAATGAATTTTATATTGTTTTAGTACAATAATACACTTAAAATCTCTATTCCTTTGTGATTGCAAGCTAATGTCAACTTGACTTTCAATTTAATTTACTAATTTTAATTTCATTCTGCAATCCATTTTCTTGAAATACTTTACTTTCATGTTTTGCAAAGATTTAAATACATTGTTACTATTTTGATTGTAATGTTTTTATATTTTTTCTTAACATCTCATGATTCTCTTTTAAGTGTATGACGATTTTAATACTTCATCTTCTCATTTTGTTTTTGACATTTTAATTGAATGAATTTTATAAAATTGTTTTAGTAAACAATAATACACTTAAAATCTCTATTCCTTTGTGATTGCAAGCTAATGAGATCAACTTGACATCTTCAATTTAATTTACTAATTTTAATTAGTTTGACAACCAAGGCCTTTTCTTGAAATACTTTACTTTGACAAATGTTTGCAAAGATTTAAATACATTGTTACTATTTTGATTGTAATGTTTTTATATTTTTTCTTAACATCTCATGATTCTCTTTTAAGTGTATGACGATTTTAATACGAATCTCATAAATTGTTTGAAAGTCATCCTCCATAAAAGTGTAATAATTAATCATGTCTTTACATTTTGAACAACAAGTTTTCAACACTGCTAATCCTCAAAATAGCATACCTTGACGATCCTTTATAATCTTCTGGTTTTTTATAAGTTTTCTCTTTGATTTTAACTTTTGCTAAAACAAAAATTATACTCCTCTTTTGCAAATAACGGGTAATTTTTCTTTTTCCAAGTAATCATGCAAAAGAGTTTTGTGACTTCTAAATATCATTATCTTTTACAAAATAATATTTCTAAAAAATTTTAAATTATTGTATACGCTAGAAACTGATAACAAAACTAAAGTCAGATTAACGCTATACAGCTTTCAAATCTGAAACTAAAACTTTAATACATAAATAGGAAATTTCAAAATAACCGAAATAAAACTTCAGTATTACAGGAGCAAAATTTGAAATAATAGGAATAAACTGTATTCTTGTGTGTCCTGTAAAATAAAGGCACCTGCATCTAAAAACAAACTGCATATAAAAGCTATCCTAAATTTTCATCTAGATTGTTTCTGTTAAATCTATAAGACTTATTACAACTATGAAGGCAAAACATTTTTAAAGAACTGAAAGCATTGAAAGTTAACTGAATTATTCTTTTATAAGTTATACCTTATTAGTGGAAAACATCACCATTTTTGGAACACCATGCATTTTACATCAGTACAATGGCAGCGATTCACTAATAAAATTATTGAAATTGTGCAGGACATGTGGTGAGCCAAGACTTGTCAGGGAAAGCCAATACATAATTTTTTCAAGTCATATATCTTTTATTTCAAGCAGTCACTAAAATATTTTTATCACATGTACCAAGCTGTAATGGTAATTCTTAATTACTGGTTGAAGTAATAAATTTCCTGTATTTACCACTGTAAGTGAAAACAGCAGTCATTAACTGAAAGCAGCAGTAATTATTAATAATAACTGTATTTATCCCATTTCTGGCCTATATGTGTGTATACATAGGTAAAAATTTTGAAATAACATTATTCATAAATTAACAAAATAACAGCTAAAAATTTATAGTGAAACCCCAATTTACACCAATCTTGTTGTAGAACTATATATATGCAAGAAAAAGTAAACTAGATCAGGAAACTAATGTAGACATTTTGTATAAAACCCTAAGACACCCCAAGAAATTTCTCAAGAGGTTTTCAAATCTTGATTCAAGTGCAAAAATTCATGCGTCATTTTCCTTTACCCTTTTTAACCCCTAACCTAAATTGACCACTTGGGTTACAGTTTATGCCCTCAGAAGGGGCCTAACCAATTATAACTCTACATTGCCCTAACAGACAATTTAGGAAATTTCCAAACAAAAAGGAGATGCACGCTATCGGAGGCAGATTTTCCCACAGATCTTAACTGAGATGTTGACCCAGGTGTTGAGGGCCTGTTACTTACAACTTCATGTTAGCTGATCCCTAAGTTTGTCCTATCCCTGTAATGTAGTAAGAACCCATCCTCCAATGTTCTGTTAATAAACATCTTTAACTAAAACTGTGTCATTTTTATTGGCCTTAACTGCAACCACCCATCATGAAGTCTTGTCTTATTACAGATATATATATATATACACACACACTCACACATATCTGTGGACAAGTAGTCTTTCATGTAGGACTTTTACATTGTGAAAAATCCATTGTAACTGATATTTTCCAGTCAATCCCTTTTCTCTCTTTCATCGTTAATTTCTCTAAGTAGTCTTCAAAAACAGGTCAGGCTATTACACTTGTTCAACGAGATAATTTATTATTGGACATTTTCTATCATTCTTTAAGCCAGGTAATGGTCAAATAAGTGAAAAAAAAATTTTTTTATTGGTCATAGAAAAATAAGATTCTTTCAGGTGTGGCACAGACATTAAATTTCAACTTTTAAAACACGTTTAAGCCATGATTGATCTACCTGAAATTATGGTAATGTCTAATTTTTCAATGTTTCAACATAAAGGAGGTACCTGAATGTCTTTGTTTAGTTTTAATAAGATGTAAGAATTTAATTCAGTGTACTACCAAATTGGTATTGAAATCAATATAATGGATAATTTCTGATCTCTATATACATAAATATTTTTAATAATAATAAATATATCAAGTAATGGTTATTTACTTAAGTGTAATATTGTTCTCAATTATAAATTTCATGAATTCTACCCATAGTTTGAATAGTATTTATACAGTAATCTGAATTTTGGGTAGTATTAAGTTTTTTGAAGGTGCTACTTTAAATTAACTGTATTTATATAATTAACTGGCTTAGTTATAAGGAAGAATGTCTTATAATACTTGATAAACTGTGTATAGTTCTAATATTTTTTCATAGTTCTTATGTATCTTGTTTCAATTTAATAGGTCATCAATTGGGAAACCACATTACGAATACCTAAAAAAGCAGATGTTTCTGATGAGGCTGCTGATTTAATACTCAGATTATGTACTGCTGCAGATGTTAGATTAGGCAAGAATGGACCTGAGGAAATCAAAGCACATGCTTTCTTTTCTGATATAGATTTTAACAGTGATTTTCGAAAACAACCTGCTCCATATGTGCCTACAATTCGCTATCCAACAGATACATCCAACTTTGATCCTATTGACTCGGACAAACTTCGCAGCAGTAATTCTGAATCAAGTGATGAAGGTAATATGGATGATCCTAATGAATGTAATAAGCATCCTGAGCATGCATTTTTGGAATTTACGTTCCGTAGATTCTTTGATGATGGAGGACAAGTTTACCCGACAAGAGCACCTCTTGAAGAAGCACCAGAAAAAAACAGTTCTCCTGTTTATGTTTGACAGTGCTTTCTTAACTGGTGACATATTTAGGCGGCATTCTAGTTATGAAATGTAAATATGCTACATCAGACATAAATTTTAGCCAGTAACTATGAACATTCAAATGAAAGTTATGCCGGACAATTTTGTAATTAGTTTGAGAAAAAAATATTCCTGTGGTAAGATCGCTTTGGCTTTGAAACCGTTGCCTTCTTTGCCTTTTTCCTGTATTTCATGGAACTGTAAAATTTTCTTATAAATAGCTGTGTAAATATAAATATTGTGCTAAATATTATTTATTTTCTTGTTGATATGTTTCTAAATATAGAGAGTATGTGTGTGTGCCTGTTTTGTTTGTGTGTTACTAGTTTAGTGATTTGACTTATATAGTTGTTAAATTTGTGTTATTAAATTACTTTATATTCACTAAATTTTATTGCTCTTCTGTATATAATTGTTTTAATTTAAGTACTTTGTATGGTAATTCTCCAAGACATGATATGAAAGTAATGTTTGAAGTATTCTTTTGTCTTTAGCACAGTAGTAATTATACATTTTGATATGTAATTGTTTTATCATTAAGAAATTTAGCACTTTCATTTTAAAGTTATACTTAAAACACATTAATTTTTAAACATTTTATTTTCATTGTTAAAAGACACTATTCCAAAAAAAAATATTGCTCCTCTTGCGCTAATATTAAACAAAACTTTATATCATCATTTCTAAAATTAAAATTTTAATAACCATCTACTGAACATCTGCTTTCTTCTTTAGAACAACTTCTGTTGTATTACTGTTAGTAAAATTAAATCCTTAAAAAATTCACCTACATTAAGGAATTAATGTTTAATTTTATTAAAATTTCTCATATTTTTGTGATGAAGGTTAAGCTTGTTTCTGATTAACATTCTTTGATATTAAACAGTGAATAAATTTTTATACATTTTAAACACATATAAAAATTGATTATTATTAATTTTAAGATGGTTAAATGATAGAATATTTATATAGCAATAATATATAAAACTAAATTGATTTTATTTTTAAGGAAACTGGGTTTTATAAATCTGTAAAAAATATTTGAAAAGTCTTTTATCTATATAAATATTTTAGAAATGTTATAATTATCTTTCTCATATACAAAGTCTAAATCAATATCATTGTTATTTTCAAGACTTTTACTTTTCTTAATACATGTGCATTGACTGTTATTTTGGCATCCTTCTAGCATTATATATATAAATATATATTTTTATGGAGAATTTATTTGAATCACACCACACACTCTGTGCACCTCACTGACCTCCTCTCTAGTTCTATTTGGTGATGTGGTTTCCCCAAAGGAGGTCAATGGTTCTTAGGTCTGATGCGATTTTACTGTAAATAATTTGCTTGGATATATTGTATTCTGTAAGAAATGATGCATGTGATCTATTCTGACACTACTGCTAAGTGTATTGCATTTGTTTGTTAATCAGTGTACTTATAGCATAAGTATTCAAAAAATAGGCTGTTAATTTATTTCTAGTCACTGAATGAAGTTCAGTTGATGTTTTTCACATTTACTTGTGTGGCCAACTATGACTTAATGAAATCTCTAAATTCTCCCCAATGGAGGTATTTTTTTAAGCTACTTTTTGATGAAATAATCATAGTTTTAGAACATCATACAAGTTAAGCAACAGCCACTGTTAATACTCAGATGTTAGTAATAGTATAGCAGATGTTTTATGAAGGAAAAAAAAATCAGTTTTATTTGCTACAATATAATTTTGATAAGTGCCTGAAAATGAAATGCAGTATATTAAATAAATCTTGTTGAAAACACAAAGTGCCTGTTACAGATGAAAGAAATGTCCATATATTAATAAGAATTGTAGAATAATTTTGAATAGTATAATCTACATAATAAGCATTCTTCTTATAGCAGTTTTTGAATGGTTAAGTAGTGCAAAACTTATTTGTTGAAGCTAATTTTTGCATATTAAAAGTTATAATTTATCTGATAAAATATTTTGATCCGTTCAAGTGTAAAACTTAATTCACTTATGTAATTAGTCGTTACACATTTAACTTGTCATTTGTGTCGTTATGCATTCAGCCATGTATTCTATGGTTATTACTTTTTATCTCTGAGTTCTATATAAAGATTGTTATGCTTGCTTATAATATTTATATCTCTGGAAAGTCAGTTCCAAATTACTTTCATTTATTGAAAATGATAGCATAGTTTTCTTTTTCGTAAAATTTATCAGAATAATGCGATACCTTTACTGTTTATCTTTAATTTAGCTAGAACAGATTTTTCTACAGTCTATAGAAAAATTTATAATAGATACTCTCAACAATTTGTTTCATATTCTCTATACTGTGGGTAGATGGCATTTCAATTGTTACCTGTTTTTAAGGCAGACTGATTCAGTATAAACACAGCAATTTCTTCAGTGATATGATCGATTCCATATAGCAAATTGTTTTATAGCTAATCTGAAATATTTTCAATTTTAGAAATGAGTATATTTTTACGCTTGTAAACAATAGCTGAGGCTTCGACTGAAATCTATTTTATAAAAAAGATTGTTACACAGATGCATATTTGAAGCAAGATTATGTATTTTATTCAACTTTATGGAAAATGTTTTAAACTTTCTTGAAGCATATGATCATTAACCTGTGATATAGTATTTACCACATATGTAAAATAATGTAGTTAAGATATTTGGTTAACAAACTTATGCATTGTACAAAAATTGATTTCCTGCACAGTATATTTACATTTATGAATTGACAACAATTGCTTGCCAAGATGGACTTTTGTAAATTAAAAAAGGGGGGGTTAAAGATTTTTATTAAAGTGAACTTTTAGCACTGTCATGTCATGCAAAACTCATCATGTATATACTGCATTGTAATTGTATTCTTCAACCTTGTATAGCCAGCCCATTCTCATGTGTAAATATGAAATAGTAGAAATCTGAATTGTGCATTGCTGAGTATGATTGATTGTTTATAGAATGAAGGTTTACACAAAGGGGCATTGATTAGCCTTTCTGTACAGGGGGGTTCTCAATAAAAATGTTTGTTTTTAAGTGTTTCTTTATTTTAAATATTACTGTACTTTTAAAAGGATAAATCCACTTGATTTAAAATTATTTTCTAAAATATATACATTAGATTTCTAAAGTAATTGATCATATTTGCATGTCAAACTGGGATGAAGGCCACTTCAAGCAGAAACTAGATATGTATTAGTAACTGAAATTTTTACAAAAAGAAAATATATTGCAATTTTAATTACTTTATTTAAAAGTTTATGATTAACACAAAAATAATTTTTACAAACATAGTGCATTTACAGAACATTTTATTTTAACAAGATTAATCAATTGAAGTTTTCATTCCAATTATAGAATAGATTTGTTTAATTCTACACAAATATTTGCTGTTTATTTTTAGTCTTTAGTACACATTTACACTTGAAACATCCAATTACACATAGCAGAGCAAAACATGGACTTTCCCTTGCCTGTTTTTTAATAGCTTTTAGTATCAAAACTGTTAAATGTATCTCTAATTCAATGCACCCATCCTATGGATAAATATTCCCTTTTAGCACACTAGTGAACCAACCATCTAAAAGTGTTCAAATAATTTTTTATCTATCACTGTGCAAGTTTTTTTTTTTTTTTTAATTCTCTCCCTGGTATATTTGGAGTACTATGATCTACTATGGTTAAATTTGATTCTAATCAAGCTACAAACATCCATGCAATTCTCTCAGACAAAAAGGAAAAAAATGCTTGTAATATTGACTCATTAAAGCATGGTAACTGAAACATTGGCAGAAAGAGTTCATAAGAGTCAAAATTGAAGACAGATAGGAGGGGAAATCAAACAAAGAATTTTTGAAGTGGTATAATAAGATTGACAGCTAATTTTTAGAAGTCAGTATTTTATACAAAGCATATTCCTTAGCATTTAATGTTTGAATATAAAATATAATTTTTGATTTTAAAAAAAACTGCAAAATTAAGCTTAAACTATAAGTTAAAAAGAAATTTGGGGCATTACAACAAAAGAGAAAGCTTTATTAGAGAGCCATCCTTTCTAATGATTAAAAACACCATTCAATATATATAAATATATACAAAACAAGTATATAAACACAAGAATCAGAAGAAAATTACATTTTAGTAACTCTATCCCACCTCCACACTGAGCCATCGTCACAAACGCATAGTAAAATAGAACCATCTTTGTTCAAGCTTGTTTGTCGTATGGGACTAGTACATTTTGCATGAGTTAAAACTGTACATCTGTAATAAAAGATTAAAAGTTCTATCATTGCACATATACACAAAAATTAGAAAAAAAAAGTATGAAATTGATTATTAAATTACCAATTTGAGTAATGCTTACAGAACTATTTTTTCATAACAGGTAATTTTTCTTAACATGTTTTAAAAATCAAGAATAAAAGTATGTCAACTTACAAATTTTTACATAGTTAAAATATTACACAGATAATCATCACATGATATGAAAACACCAAGAATCCTTTCACTTTTCAAATCAAAGGTTATTTTTCCTAGACTTTTCCACATTTTGAAATTGCTAATAATTAAAAAAGATTGGAGATCTTCTTAACTCTTTTCAATGTTAGATTTCAATCTGTTTGTATCAATATGCAAAATTTAATTGAACTGAAGACTCCTTGAGACTATAATTTCCAAACCATAAATATAAAACTTATATTTTACATGAATATCTTTGGTTTATATACATCTATATTTGACCCAATAAATAATGGTAATAGAGTAAATGAAAACCAGCATTAATCATGTTACCATTTAGAACTAGCATTACAGTGTCTGAGAATTTCAAAGCTTAAAAAAAATTTAAATTAATATCTATTAAAAAATTATACATGGAATAATATTTTAATTTCATTCTACAGAATAGCGTACTACTTTGTTTTTAAAATATAAATACTAGAAAGTGTTTACTACATGTTTGTCTAGTTGAAACCATTATTTGAATAAAATGAAACAAATAACAAACCTGGCAGTTACAGGATCGTCTACATCTAAATCCCACACATATGCTCGACCAACTTGATTCCCTAGAGCTAAAATCTAAAATACAATTTTGATCAGCTAATAAATAAAATTATTCAATCTAAAAATGCTTATTTAGAAATAGAAAATGCATTCAAATAATCATAAAAATCCCTAGCTTAACTCAGACAATATTCAAATAATATTAAGGTAATTCTAGTGTGCTACTACCACAAAAATTTTAGAATTAATATACAAATTATTCTAAATAAGTAGCATGTATGTATTTAACTCCAAAATATATAGAAATTCAAGTAGTACTTCAGCTAGGCTTTAACTGCACTTGTGAATTTTGAATATTTGTTTTATTTACTATTTCTGCACAAAGGTTTCTGATTATCTTTAAAACTAGGGATGAAACAGATAACCAGTATTTCACCTATTCTGCTGAATATCTAATATTTAGAACCCTGTTTCAACATCTGTACTAAAAACCAGGCAATTTGGCTATCAAATCAAGCACATGGAGACAGAAATTCATAAAAGCAAATTACCATAGTCAAAAATTTGATTTTAAAAGTTTTTTCTCTTTGAAAATTTTGAATTAATAATAAAATAGACATGGAAATGTTTGAAAAATAGGTTAAATGTTGTACAAGGACATGTGGCAGTTGATCACATAAGTGTGTTATGAGCTACAACATGTGTGTTTTTTCTTATTCTGAAACACCAGATAGGATGTATTTCCTTTCAGAGAAGTAAAGCTTCAGAATCCTCTGGTAATTGAAGATGAGCATTGTTTATTTAACCATGTGGTTTAAAAACATAAAAGAAAGAAAAATTGTTATTAATCTATTAGCTCTGTATAATAAATTATAATTTTCAACCTTAATGCAAAATATCATACATATATATACATATTAAAATAATACCTTCTGTTCTGCATCCAGTGAAAATCTCATAAACCAAATTTCACACTCTTTAAATTCAAAACGTTGAACAACAGTGACAGAATTATCTGTTGCACATATGTCCTGTTGGTCTAACTGACCAGGCTTCCAACATATGATGCAATTTTCACAAGACTAGAGGAGAAAATAATATGTGAATAAAATAAGCATTACAAATATGTTACTATAGAAAATTTCAAACAAATATCCTTATGAGCATGAATGGTTAGTAACATTCAAAATAACTCTAAATTGTCATATGATTATTTTCACAAATACATTTAAGGTGAATGCCTTACAAACACTTCCCCTGAAAGAAGTTTTCTATAAGCTATACAACAGTACTTCAACTCTAATATTTCAATACTAAACAGTTTTTAAACACTGGTTTGTAAAGGATTCTGTTTTTTCTTTTGTAAAAAAATATTCTCTTCTCACTTTCTGTTAAGAAGTTGAGATTTCAATGCAAACCTTCAAAATGTCGTTTTACATTGTATTTATGTGAAATGACACTTTTTTGGAGGAGAGGGGAATGTTAAAAAATTACATTTATTTTATTCTTTTCAATTACATAATATTTATCCAACCATTTTGCATGATATGGTCTGGAATTTGTATTTTTAATACATACACACACACACACACATATATATATATATATATATATATATATATATATATATATATATATATATATATATATATACACAACTGCCAACATAAATAAACAGTTACAACTAAGAATATTTATACTTATAGAATAATTTTAGAAGAAATTTCTTATAAGTGCACTTGATATAACCAAGGCTATGAATTAGTAACACTGAAAGCTGGTACATCTCTACTACATGTACCTACCAGCTGTAGATATACACTGTATGGTATACATTAAGTTTATGACCAAATGTGCTGAGTCACACACAGGTGCAATAATACAACAGGAAATTAGGTAGCCAGCACTCACTGTTCTTTTTTTTTATTAATAGAAAAATTGCATTATATATTAATATTGAATTTTTATCAATTGTCTTTTCTCTTTAGACATAAAAAATAAATAGAGATGAAAGGGTCATCTGGTAGCTGTCCAGTATTTCACCAGATATTCGAACATCAAATCAGATATCCAGTGGTGGAAATTTTTATCTGCAGTCAAAACACTAAACTTTGAAAATTTCACAAATTATCAAATTTTGAAAACTTTGAATTTAGAACAAAATTGGCATTAGTATGTTAAGAATTAAAATGGCACTAAACAAAGGTAAGATATTTAGTGATGCAAATTTTGTTTTCTCTAAAAAATTAAAATCAAATACTAGCTCTAAACATGGTCCCTGTAGTTTTGATAAGAAAATCAATAAGATTTCAATTATTTGGTTTATTACAGATAAATAAAAATGAGAGTTTATTATTGTGACATAGCTTTAAATCCGTCCACACTCTGTGGAGTCATTAAAAAAATAACATGAAATCTGAGAGTTTCTTATATTTAAAATATTCATCACTGTTCTATATTTATCCAATCAAACGACACTAGGTATCAATACAAATTTCATCAAGAATTGCAGTACAAATTTCTGCTTGTTGCAAACTGCAAAATTCTAATTGCAGTCTGATCATATTGGTCCTATTAGCCCAATTTCATAGAACTAAATATTTAGTTTTGCTGTCACAGAAACAAGTGCAAACAGGAAGTTTAATGTTTAATCCTTTGAAAATTCAGCAATTTGTATATTTGCCATGGAAAGCTAGAAAACAATATTAAAAAACCTAGTATTGTCAGAATAAACCTGGAGAGTTGTCAGGTCTGTATATGTGTACATATATATATATATATATATATATATATATATATATATATATATATATATATATATATATATATATATATATATATATATATATATATATATAGCTATCAGGGAGACCTTTTAACTTGAGGAGAAGCAAAGGAGAGAGAAAGAGATACTGTCTCCCCTTCCTCAGAATTTATGGCTTTGGAATCTTAAAACTAAGCCTTACTGAAGAAGGCACTTTAATAAATTTCTGTCACTGGAAGTCAGGCAGGCTGTTAAAATGCCTACTCAGCTGTAATAACAATGAGGAAGTTTCACATTTTCTAATTTTATTTTTAGACAATAGAAGACAAAAAAGTCAGTAGGACAGTACTTTTTTTTATTTAATTTTGGTCTTTAATGAGTGATTTCTAATGGGTTTTATATCAGACTGTTTAACGTCTCTTGAAAATGCTACTTTTTCTCCGCCAAATTTGTGATGTCACAGTTCATGAAAACACTGACAGTCTATGTTGTTTATATGGCAAAGGCGACTTTTTAATTTGTTTCTATTCAAATAATTGCAAATAATAGAAATTTTTTTATTGTTTGACATTAAAAAGTCATATTCTAAATACTGTATTGTGCCACTGTACAAATACAACTAATTACAATAAAAAGATATTTTTCAGCATTTCAAGCAACCAATATACGTTAACTCTTAGACTAATGTTATGAAAACAGATGAGAAATTAAACCCTAAATTATCATAAAAATCATCTCTAGGGTTTGTGAAGGCATTTTACTCTAACTAAACTTCTGCTTAATATATATATATATATTACGTTTAAAAGTGTTGTTGGTTAACCAGTACTATTTTAACTTTAAAAATCTCCCTCGTTTTGGAGTATTTTTTTTACAAAGTTTAGTTATTTTATAATGAGTTTATGAAGAAGGATATAAAATGCAATAATTATTTAATACATAAATCATAAAAAGTTGTGTATTATCAAGGTATTTAAATATTTTTTAAAGAGATATCCATTTTCTTGAATTTAGCAGTTCACACTGACAACTTTCAATTAAATTTGAAGGGAATTTGAAAAAAGTATATTTTTTTAAAATACTCTACTGATATTACTTACAAAATGTAAATTTAATTCCAGAAACTACATAATTTTTTTATTTAACATTTATATTAGGTAATAAAAATGTATATTTAATATATAAATCAAAAGTAATATACAATCTTTAAGTATAGAAAAATACTATGAAGAATCTGAACAATCCATACATTTCAAAAACTAATTTGTGATTTTTTTTAATAAATAGTAGAGTGTATATGTATAATTAAAGTACAAACACAGAATATCGATTTCAGCTTTCAACACAAACAAATACAATTTGGGTATTAAATTTTTTGAAATTTACACATAATTTTCATCTGCCATCAAAAACATGTTCTATTATACATCAAATAAGCCAATTTATATTTAATCTTTTCCTATTACATTTCTTGTTTGCATTACATTTTCTTTGTTGTTTTATTATTAATTTTTATATTTTTATTTAATTCACGTTATTGTTTAGTATGGATGTCCCCGGCCAATTTATTATTTTTGTCTTCTATCCTTAAGCTTTCTTCTCGTTTATTTTTATGCATTTCTTTCAGCTTTTAGTTGTTTAATTTTTCTGCTCGCCTCATTTTTGTGCTTATCATTCGTAATCTCTGGATTAGAGGGCTCGGACCAGGCAATCCAGTTGATCTTACATCTTGTAATGAAATAATGCACCTAATTTTTAATGTGTGAAGTGAAAGGAATAGGTTGATTTTTAATTCATTTCTTATTAAAAATTAATTTCAAATACAGTAATAAAAGAAACATACATTAAATAAGATGAAGCAATAACTTACTTTTGACAAAACCAAATTACCCATCCATCGGACGCAATCAACGTAATTCATATGAATATCTCGAGTAGTGAAAATTGGAAAATGCTGCTTTAGAGTATTGAAGGGTCTATATATATAAAAAAAATGCTTTTAAGTGAGTTTTTATTTAAAATTCAATATAGAACAGAGTTTAACACCATTAGGTTAGAAATTTCAAAGTATATCAATACTTAAAGTAAAATAAAGACTAAATTTTCAACATTTTAAGTAAAAGTTAATTATTTTTATTTATTTAAATCCTCTTTAAAAGAAAATTTAATTACTTTTTAAATAATTATAACACCTATTACAAAAATTATAAAATGTTATATGAAAACACATTTGGCACAGTCCAGATGATATATCCCATACCTTACCAGATACTTCATGTACTGAAAAGCATATTTAAAACATATGACTATATGCACCATACATAGCACATATTATTACAATGTTGAATATGAGAAATTACTTGCAGTAGCAGCTGTAATATATATCAACAAACTTGTAAAGCTTGTAATTGAGTTCAAGAAGTGATTAAAGGTTGGTTGTTAAACGAAAGATTCCTGTATTGCTGTGACTGCTACATAAAGGATACTACATCTCACAGAAAAGGTTACCTTTTTTTGTTAATGGTAAAAATCATAGGAACCTGTTATATTTTGTAAGAAATTTAGAATAACTGGTGTATAATTTGTTAGATTATTTATTTTCTTATATATAACCTTTGCTAGACTGATAATATCTTTCTAAATCTTATGATTGATTCTTTAATTATAATGAAATTTTAAAAATTTAGACAACAGTAAGCACATGGCAACTTGCAAGCCACATGTGACCAGTTACTAAAACTTCAGAAGAATTCATATTTATAATTGAAACAAATATTGCATTTGGTATCTTAAAAATAATATTATTCATCTAATTTACTGTTTATTATTACAACTTTATGCATACTTATGAATTAACTAATTGACGAATAATAAAATTTTAAAATGATTTATTTAATCTTTACTTCAAATACTGTGGAACCTACTTAAGTTTACCAAGAGATCAATTAAAATTTTTAGCAGGAAATTTCTAAAATAGGAAATCAGGAAAAATGCATTATACATATATTTAGGAATATAGGAATGTTTTTAGGACCCTACTTGTTTTAAACTATAAAATGAATTTTCAGTCTTCATATTTTCTCTTTCACATTTGTCTTTTTAGTTTTGGTTTGGTTTGGTTTGGAGCGCTACGGTCTACTTTTTGCAACACGAGGGCTAATGAGACCGGGACCTACTGCTTAAAGTCAATTCCGAACAGCTACAAACATCCATGCCACTGTGGGATTTGAACCCACAAACTCCGGTTCAGAAAGGCCAGCACCCTAACCATTCCATTTGTCTTTTTAACGCGTTTTAATATAACTTCTTATTTAGTAACAACACCATTAAGTACTACAAGCAACTCCAATTTTTTTTAAACTGTGTGTGTTAAGTAAGAATTTAGTTTTACTTCTTTTGAAATTTTCTGTTTTTACTAAATAAATAAAGCCTTATCTTTTAATCCCCTTGCAGGAAGTTAATTTCATATAAATATATTACATAAAAAAGAGCTAAATGTGGCAATTTATCCTCGAAATCTGCTAACAAAAAAGTACCTACATGTTTTGTAAGATTATCTAAACAGAAAACGAGATATTTATAAATATATTCATGATGCAACATAAATAAAATGTTAAATACTTTTAATTTTACAAACGATTGTGTGTTGTTCCTAGGAATCATTTCAAGTCACTTCTGTTGATATAAGTACAAGTGTATGGTTTCTAATTTGAGATTGTGAATTGGAGCAGTTGTACATTTTGGCCTTTAAGATAGTACTTAAATTATTCAATGCTCAATTTCACAGGAAGGAAATCAGTATGATTAAAAAGATAATCTATGGACATTTTCTATCTCAGATCTCAACAGTCAGAGAATTAAAGTTATCTTACTTTGCAGAGCAGTTTCAGACAAAATAGTTTTTCATTTCTTGTTAGACAAAATCTAAATATCAGTTTCCAGACAAACACATTAACAAGTCATTCAAAGTTTTACTTTACCCAAACAACTTTATAATTTAAAATGTTTTCAGAAATAATTACAGAAATTGAGCATCCTATTAAAACCGCCCTCTAACCAATCTAGAGAATATTTAACACAAATATTTTATTAGCATACTTATTATGTTTTGACTTCAGAAGTATTCATGGTTATTAAATTCAAACAATGCATTCAAAAACTTAAATAAGAAGCATTATTTAGTATTAGCCACAATTCCAAGTTCTTAAACAAGCAAAACATTGCTGGAAATTATTCCAGATTTATATTTGAGCAATCTATATGCATAGATTTACAAATATCAATCATGCACATATGCAAATTTTGAACCCAAGAATCTAAATGTTGAAAATGAATGCTTGCTACAAACATAAAGGATATACAATATACCATAAAATATAAAAACTAAACACATATAGAAGAAGTCAGGTATAAAAAAATTGTTTTGTAATTGAAAGAATCTATAGATCTTGATACAAATATTTCAAATTCAGGATTAAAATAATTAATTCTAAAAAATAAAAGTACAATATACTTGTTGCTTTTAGCAGGGTTGTAATTATATGATTCTTGAATGGCATTGCGAACTTTTTCTTCATTTATTTCCCATATTTTGAGAGAATGATCCATTCCACATGAAACTATTTTTTGTCCAAGAAGATCAAAATCCTACAATAAATATTGATATTTATTTTGAAGTCTATTTTAATAAAAGACAATAAATATAAAACTTTAAAAAAAAAAAGAGCTGATAAATAAATGACAAAATCTTAGAAATTTATTTCTTAATTACATAAAACTTAAATAATTTTTGGTTTTTAATTACTTTTACAACTCTCAGACATCCCAATATAGAAAAATAATAAGTTTATAATATACATTGGAATATTAGTGTTAGTATAATATAATTTTGTGCTTTTTTAAATTATTAATATTTCATTTGTTGATTTTTAACTTAATTTGACGAAAAGTCCAAATGACAAACCAAATTTTAATATTACAGGAAAAAAAATCAAACAAATTAACCAATTAGGAAACTTTACAAATGCCTTTCAATTTTGGCTAATTTAACTTAATCTACCAGCTTTGTATGATTAGATAAATTACTTTTATTATCCAGGGACATTTTTTCCTTCGATTTTTAAGAAATGGTTCTAACTGGTGAAAGTTCAAACACTATAAAAATTTTACTATAGTAAGATTTAAACTACAAATACTTATACAGTTATATGAAAATGCTTAAAATATTAAACAAAGGGTGCCCTCACTAGCATAGCTTAATGTTTTTTACTATATTTATAATTTTAAATTGCTAAAATTTGGATTTTAACATTTTACAATGTACTCCTTGTATTTGTATTTCAGTATTATGTACATGAGCTTGTTCTGCCAATCAGGAAAAAAATTACTTGAAAATGAGGAAAAGTATATACAAGGACCACATTATTATCCCCCTCTCCTATAAACCATAAAACAAAGACAATTACAAACAAAAGATGTTTAAACAATTCCTCACAAACAGAAGGGTTATGGTTATGGATTTTGGAACTGAAAAACTGTGTTATTTGCTCAGATTATGAAATACAATCAATGCAGCAGTTTATTGTCAGAGTTTACAATAAATGTGAAGAGCCATTAAAACAAAAAAAAAGGTATCTTGACTTCTGGAGTTCGTGACAATGGCCTTACATGCTGTTGTAACTCAGCAGTTTAAATGAACCTCAGAAGCAGTTTAAATGGAATGTGTTTGATAACAAGCCTTTTTCATACAAACCTACTAACTCCCAAAAGTTCAAAATCCTGCTATAATTTATAGTTACCGATTGATGTAACAACCTTACACCATACTAATAATAACTTTTAAAAATGTATAAAAGAAAGGCAAATTATATAATATTCAGTTTCTATATATGGTAAATTTCGTACCATATCTGAGAAATCAGAATACTAAAATAATGGGAAAAAAATTAAAAGTTATTAAACAATGATGATTGCATTAAACAAAGTTATTTAATGACAATAATGCCTATTTAAAATCTTAATTATTTCTTTTGTACTACATTTACTGTTGCATATTTTGCTTTCTTTAAAAAATTAAGATTCAACTGTTTGTTCAAAACATACCTGTTGCCTTGATTTGTAAATCAACAAATTTTCAATTGTTTTATTTGTTATTGATATACGAAAATGTGCAGCTATTTCTGTGACAGCTAAAAATCCATTCACATTGTTATGTAAATTGTTCATATTAATAACATGAAATACAAGAATTCTTTATTTAAAATATTCATTACTGTTCTTTATTTATCCAAACAAATGCCACTGGATATTGACATATCTTTCTTCAAGATTTGTGATAGGTTCTTCTTGTTACAGACTGCAAAATTTTGATTGCAGTCTCACCACATTGGCACAATTAACCCCTATGTGGAAGAGCTGAAGTAAAATTTTGTAAAGTTGAAGCAAAGACAGGTGCAAATGCAAAGTTTAATGCTTTCCCCTTCAAACATCTGGATATTCATACAATTGCCCTGTAAACCTTGAAAATGTTCAAAAATCCGGTATTACCAGGTTAAACCTGGCGAGTTAGCAGGTCTGTTCATTTCTTCCCTAAACTGAAAAATTGGCTAGAAAGCCCAAGTAATGCTAAAGCCCCTCTCAAATCATTAGTTACAATGTTCATCAGAGAGAGTATTGGATACCTGGAACATAAGACAAATCACCTGAACCTTCAAGGCCATTATGTCAAAAATATGTTAGTACATAGCTTTGGGTAATAACTTAAAAAAAAAAAAAATTAAAATAAAATAAAAAAATAAATAAAAAAAAATAAAAAAAAAAAAGAGAGAGAGAGAGAGAGAACTTTCTTACATATCTGAAAATTATGATTAAGACATTTTATTGAAACAGAATCCAATATTCAGGACTATTTTATAAAGCCACATTAACTAAGTATAAGGAAATTTTTAGAAAATAACTAGTATATTAAATAATGTAATAACCATGACAATAATTAATTAGACAATACTACATGGTATAACCATGTAGTATTGTCTAATTAACTTAAACTTAAATTTTCAATTTAAAATACTTCATTAATTTTTATTACTAATTTATTACTAAATCCATAAACAAATTTTAAGAAATTCACATAAGTTTTAAAATAACTAACTTGCCAATAAGTAACAACTGGTTTTTAAAAGAGTAATAAATAATACATACAGCACTTAAGACTTCATCCCTATGACCTTCTACACCCCCAAAAATTGCAATGCATTGATCAGTTTTGATGTTCCATAAACGTAGAGCATGATCTATATAAAATAATAATAAAAAAAAAATTCCAAAATTATATAATAAATAAACTTACTATCCTCTGATAGATAACAATAATATTTTAAATATTCAACAGACACATAAATGTTTGTCAGAATTTTCTTTAAAAAAAGTTAAATATTAAAATTTGCTATTAAAATTTAAATGCAGCTATATCTGTATTTTTAACAGTATTTAATATTTCATTGGAAACATTTACATTAGTATTGCTTTTGCAATGAGTTTGTTCTCTTTTATTAGAAACAGAATTTGCATAATGCATTCATGACACTGGCTTCCTACAATATGGCATCATTCCAATGCTATTAATGTACTATGAAAAAATCCACATACATTTCTATAATACAATTCCACTAGATGCTGAGCTACTATATTGGTCGTCTGTATGCACTAACTATGCTATTAAAAGGTGTAAATTACATCTTAAGCTTTAGAGTGATTCTACCATGTAAAACAAATTGAGGCACACATATGAATTAAATTCTATAACAATTGTTTTATTTGTTATCTTTGATATTAAAAACCCACATAGTAATATTTTGTAGAAAAATAAGGAGAAAATGTCATTCCAAAGTTACTCTTTTAGTACATATATTGTAATATATTTATTGTTTTTATTTAGCGTAACACCCAGACATTCTTGTGAATAAAAAAATTTTTTAACTCAAAATAACATTCATCAAAATTGAGATTCCAAACATCTGTTATAGAATATATAATTGTATACTTCTAAATATTTTACGTAATTATTAAAAAACTACATAATTTATAACATTTTTATATTCTATGAAATTATAAATAATTACAAAATGTCATTCCAAATCCATTGCCATTCATTTTAGTATACAATCATAAAAAAGGGGATGATTGAATTTCTTAAAGCTTGTTTATTTTCCTTAAAGCATGTTTATATGGTTTGGTTTGGAGTGCTACGGTCTACTTTTTGCAACACGAGGGCTAATGAGACCGGGACCTACAGCTTAAAGCCGATTCCGAATGGCTACGAATATCCATGCCACAGTGGGATTCGAACCTACGAACTCTGGTTCCGAAGGCCAGCACCCTAACCAATCGGCCATCGTTCGGCGCATGTTTATATGAGAAAAAATTATTGCTTTAGTTAGAAATGACATGAACTATTAATAAGTTTCTTTCTTTTTTCTTCTTTAGTTAATATTTTAAAAATGAAATATGTATTTATAAATAAATTTCCAATGGCTTTTTCCCTGTTCTTTGACAGAAAAAAATTGTAGGCACAGTAAAAAGAAAAAATGACGAGAAAAGGGCAGAAAACTTTCAGACTATCGTCAAAATTTATAGATTAAAAAAATGGCTCCTTCCTTTATTTTTTTTTTTTAATTTTGATAAAAATCTATTTTTTACAATTTTTTTTAACAAACCCACAAAAAGCTTCGGATTAGAATCATCCCTCAATTCAATATTCGATCTAGCAAATTCCAGCACACGGGCCTGGAGTAATGATTTTTTTTTTCCCCCTCTTGAGTTCAGAAATGGGTTAAAACAGAATTCTTGACACTACATTAGACAAAGTTCAGGGTGCCCTCTAGTTTCGACACTTAACTGATCGTTATTCACTGATAACTTTCAAACACCTGCACTGCCAATAAAAAACCTAAGACTTTTTCTGGGGAAGGGTGGTGAATATCCTACCAAAAGAAAATATTAGAAAAACAAAAATGGTATTAAAAACATGGGAAAGACAATTTCGCAATCCATTCCACCGTTACGTTACTCTGTAAATGTTAAGAAAGAAAAAAGGAATAAATACAGTGAAAGGCCAAAAGAAAAAAGGAGTAATTATCTGGAAAAAAAGAAAGAATGCCGTAAAATAAGAAAAAATGGAGATATTTCTAGAAAAAAAAAAGTGCTGCAGTGTCTGAATACATGTACTATTTACTTCAGTCTTCATTATACCTGCATTGTTGCCAGCCAGATAAATACTACCAACAATTTGCATTTAATACTAAATTATGCAAACTACACCAAACAAAGTTTCTATAACTAATAAATACTTAATTACAGTCTGATAAACTTAACTGAAACTGGATAGAGAAAAAAATTACCTTTGCTGACAGATAACAGTAAATTACAGTCAAAAGGATGGAATTTCAGTTCGTTAATTGCATTACCATGTCCTATATAGTGCTATAAAGTAAAAGAAAGATGATGTAAAATTGGCATTTGTCTACATGATTTAATGAAAAAATTATATGAAACTGACAAAGTTTTTAGAATAAATTATTCAATAATTTTAGTTACATATACCAGAAGCAAAATCTCTGTGACGTACAATTATAAAATGAATTAAATTATTCAGACTAAAAACAATATAAGGAAAACACAAACCTAAGCATACCATTACAAATCTATGCTTTATGCAGGTAGTTATATAATTATATTTTCCATTCAAACACTCACATAAAGCCTTGTTTATGGCTTTGTTTTTAACAATCAATTGTTGAATTTGTGTGTGTGTATATATATATATATATATATATACACACATAATGGACTTATTCAGTATCATTCCTGTTGATAAAAGCCTAAATGTATGACTTGTAAACTGTGATTCTGAATTCAGGGTCATATAGGTTTTTAGGTTATAATGGATTCTGCAAAAAATAAAACTTTTTAAGAGTCTCATCTTTTTTTACGATCCTTCTAAACATAGGTAGTTAAGACCAGGCACAGAAAAAAATACTGGGCATCTTTTTTTTTTTTAAAAAAAAAGAGAATCAAGGGAATAAAAATAGATACTGAATACAATTTTAAATAAATAAGGCATGGTTTTAAATAAATAAACCTGGAGGGCCTCATGGCCCTCCAGGTTTCTCCCGGTGTTAGTGGGCAGATTACAAGCATTGGGTCACCCCAAGCAGCCGGTCATCCTTGAAGTGCTTGGAGGGCTGCAGATGCCATCTGTGCAAATGCAGCAGAGTTGCACTGAAGGAAGGAATTTGAAATAATACTCTAAAGGGCTCTAAAGGACCTGTTGACGCTGGAATTAGAAAGGATGGCATAACCTCAATCATCATATCTGAGCTTTAGTTTTTAATGGAAATATGCAAATATAAATATAAGGTTTTACAATTGATTAAAAATTTATACACAATTATAATTGTATTAGAAAAATTCGTAAAATTTGTGTTCTGTAGGACTTGCCAGAAACTGAAACTTTTCACACATGTCTGAGACACCTGCTATCAAATTCACCCCTGCTTCTGAAACTAAAAATTAAATAGCTAAAAACTGTCCAAAAAGAAATCTACTTTTTATAGAGTCTTCAACTTTTAAAGAAAATGAATTTTTAAGAAGACATTTGACCTTTTAAAGTGAAAAGTGCAGATAGATAAAATGGTAAATGCTAAGGAAATGAAATAAAACTTTTTATTTATATAATATTATAATAATTCATCAAATGTGCAACTATCATTATCAATATAGGCCTGGTAGTAGAAGGTAGTTAGTGCAAACTTTCAAAAATGCCAGGTGTTTAATGAATAGTTATAGTACTGGCTGAAAATTTTACAATAATGTCTATAAGGTCCTCAGCCAATTAGTTTCATGAGTGCCTTGAGGTTTCCCCATAAAAAAAAACTGATACTTGATTAATCTTTTACAAAACTGCATACAACGTAACTGTTTGTGACACTGTCCTCTACCAGCTACATTGTTCTTCGATCACTGAGTCAATACTTCCAGGATGGTTACTATTTATCACTGTTAATGGTCCGATGTTTCAGCAATTACTGTAATGTATATAGAAAGCTTTTGTTTCTTTTATTTTCTAAGCATAACCCTCTCCCTCCCCCTTCTTTTTCTTTACACCTTTCATACCTAACCCCACATTGATATATATATATAATGCTCTATATGTATTTTATCTATCCTTAAAGTATCATCCATGAATTCAGGTATACCCTGTATACTTTTATATGATAGTTTGAGAATTATGGAGGTAGAGGAATGGTTATGCCTTGAAATAAATATAATGATAACATTTAGCACATTTCAACAAGGATGCAATGGTGAAGGAAAACAATTTAAATTTTAGCTTTCAATTACTTTCAAGCCTTCTTTAATAATTTTACAATTTCTCTTGATTATTGCCCTGGCACCCTTGGTATACTCTTGTGATACCAAGTTTGAAAATCCCAGGAATAGATAACTATGTTTTACCACTCAAGGAAAAAAGGACGGGGGTTAGAAAGTATCAAAATAAAAATAGAACAGGATAGTTATGGGTGAAAATGTAACAGAATTTATTTCTAACATTTGAAGCAGTAAATATTTTCCTAAACTTTCAAAGAGAAGTTGCTTAAAAGGAATGGTAACTACCAGTTACATAAACTGCTTGTTTAACTTTTATTATTATTTTTTTAATTTTCCAAAACAAGTTAGTTAGAGACTTTACTCAGACAGACTAAAAAAATATTAATTTTTTTTAATTTGATATATTTGCTATCATCTGAAAAGTTTAGGTGATATGTAATTAGTAAAATGAACAGTGAAAGAGTAGTTTTTCTCTTATGCTAACTTGATCACCATCATGAATTTGATACTGATTATGATCATCAGTTAAAACAATATTCCTCATCCTTAAAAACTTAAAAAAAACATAGGAAAGGCACATCTGCTAGCAGCTACTATATGAATACTTGCTCCCTGATGCAGGGTGACCACAAAATCCAGAAAAAGAGTACCCTGATAATTGATACAAAATTCCCTAACAGTCATGTGATATTTCTTGGACAATTTTAAATTTTGATCGACAGAGGCTGCATCTCTATAGAGCCTTTGGTTCATTATTTTTTGCATTGATATAAGTAAAATGTATAATTTTAGGTACAAACTAGCACAATTATTCCATCTGAATACATTTAATGATTTCACATGCTTTCAATATAAGTAGTTAATTTCCAGTAAGTCTAGGGCATTTTTATCCCATGTGCAATGGATATATTACAGTTGCAACTTCTCCCCTAAAAAGTCTAAATCAATCTAGCACTGATCCCGGCCCATATGGCCGTGAAGCCCTCCCAGCTTTTTCCAGTGGCGGTGGGCAGATTGCAAGCATTTGGCCAGCCACCTTTGAAGTAAATAGTCTAAATCAGCATGCATATGAATGGGGCAACTAAAAGTAATGAAATGTCAAGGTTTGGGAAAAAATCATGATTTTTCTTTTTAATCAAAAAAACAGATTTATTTGATTTAAATCGGATTTCTTTGATTTTTTTCTGAATACTCATTTTAATTGTTGTTTTTATGTTTTTTAGCAATATACGTAGAATAGTTTGTTATAAGAAGTAGCATCTTATCTATCTAGTATATTCTACACACTTATTACCTAAAATTAAATTTTAATCTACATACATTCCATTATTTTGTAATTGGATTGTACAAACTAAATAAGATGTAAATTTAAAGAACAAATTATTCTTTTAATGCTAACCTTTTATTTAAAAAAAAACAAAACAAATCACAATTATTTCAATATTTTTAAGCACCGAATTATGGATTTAATTGTTTCAATAAAAACGCTAGCTTGAATGCTTTATTCACTCCTAATTGGTTATGAAGGCTAGAGTGAACGATACCAAAAGAAGAAAACTGTCTTACCATTCCAGCAGATGAAGCCACGGCTGTTGTTATTGGGTAGACTAACTGGATTTCAAGTTCTGTAATACTCTTTACCTCCGATTACATAAAATGAATTCCACCAGTTCTAATCAATTATTGTACCTACCCCTACTCCATACTCTCTAATAACAACCCCTAAATTCTTGGAAAGCACAGGCTATCTATTTACACTTATTTACTTATTGGTATTACTGTGCTGAGTGATTCCCAATTCTCCTGTCTTTCGAATATAGGTTTTAAAAGAAGTGAAAAAAAATTATTTTAAATCAATGATTTAAAAAAAAAAAAAAAAAAAAAAAAAAAAAAAACTGACTGATTCCCAATTTTCCTGTTTTTGAAATATAGGTTTTAAAAGAAGTGAAAAAAAATTATTTAAATCAATGATTTTTTTCAAAAAAAAATTAACTGATTTAAATCATGCCAACCTTGTGAAACGTTTTTCTTAAACTTAAAATAGAATTTTAAAAATTTGGTTGGATTTGGGTAGGTTTTAGAATATTTTCTGATACCTACAGAATTCTTAAAAGTGCTTTGATATTTTCCAGAATCATACAGCATTCTGACATTTATTTGATTTCCCAGTTTACTCTCATGTATCATCCTAGGATGTGCAATTCTGCCCATGTAGCAACTGTGGTTGAATATAGCTTGTTGGATTTTATATAGGTAATTCTCATTTTACGACATATATGCATAATGTCTGCTAGCACTAATGATCAACTTCCAAACTTTTTTGAAGCTGTACTAGTAAATAAAACATGATGTAAGAAATGCATAAAAATGTCACAAACAGTATTGTATCATTTGACAATCTTGACAAATTAATGCGACTCAAAGAATTACAGGAATTGACAATATACTTAAATTTACATGTTAAAGTGGAAAACATTGATGATTTAATGGATTGTGTAGATGGAAAGCTAACAAATGAGGATCTAACAATTAGAAGTGCTGTAACATGTGTAAGACATAAATGAAGAAGGAACTGAAAAGTACAAAAGATGTCCTCAGAATATAGGTTAACTGGTCAAAATTAATGGAGCTATGTTAGACCTACAAGCAGACTTAAAAGTACAATTTCTTTTTCATTGTCGTCATTTCTTTTAGTTGGGCCAACTACAACTCCAGATGACTAAATAAACAAATGATATGTACATATGCATGCTTTTATGAATAAATTTAAAACTTGTATAATACTTAAAACTGTACAATTTTATAATGCTCCAATATTCCTGATGTAAGATAATTACTTATCAACTATTTCATTTAATGACATATCATCAGAATTTGGTCATAAAAAGGGGAGTATTTCTAGATAATAGTTGTACTATTATTCTCCCATGACAGGAGTTGATACCTTATTCCCTTCTTTTTCATAAATTTTAAAAAGTCTCAACTAAAGAATATAATTTAAATCCTTCAGGGGAATATCTTGGTTTAGCAGCCAAAGAAACTACATGGATCATCTGAAATATAATATTTCATATACTACTAAAACTAAAAACCTTATAGTAACATTATACAACATTTTAGAAATTGAAACTTTACTTTAATAGTCTTTTGCACAGCTGGACCAATAATGCGAATCACTCCTCTTGTTCCAGCGGCAGCTAACAAAGGATGGCCAGTAACATCATCATATGACCAAGCACAGGTATAAAAATTTTCATCGGTCTATAAATGTTAAGGAACAAACTATACTAATAAAGACATCAATGTTAGAATGAATAAAAAATGTACAGCATTTATACACTAGATGCAATTGATATTGAAAGCAAAATAACATCAGTATGTCAAATTAGGTTACGTTATTTTGTTCTTTTTAACAATGGAATTAAACTATCAGATTAATAGAATGAAATGACACAATAATCTTAAAGGACAAAATTAGGAAAAAATATATATTAAACAATAAAATCTTTAAAATTTATTTCACATTGTTAAAAATTTAAGATTTTTAGAAACATTGTATATAGTAATTTTAACATAAGCTAACTTTCTGATTATCTAGTTAAATTATATTTCAATATATATATATATATATATATATATATCGACAATCAGGCAAACAAGAATGTTGATTTGGTGGAGAAAGCAATTTTGTAGCAGCTAAAATGTTGATTTGGAGCAGGATATATTGTTTTTGTAGAACTTAAACTAACGATTTAAAAAAATAAACAGCAGTTTTTAAGGAATCCACCTAAAAATTTAGAATGATTAGTTGGTAGCATTTGGAACAGCCAAATATTTAATAATTGCTGTTATAGTTTGTTGGTTCAGTATATGCAATATATATATATATATATATATATATATATATATATTGTGTGTGCATTTGTTTGGTATAATCATATAAAATACTAGCAGTAAAAACCAAAGCTGGGGAAATACTAGCAAGCTTCAGTGTGAATTAATTTATTAACAAGAAAGCTTTCTTTACAGCATGATGATTGAAGAATTGTTACACATGATTACAAGCAATATCAGTAGGATATTTACTTTTCATTTACAAAGTCATGAGAAATAGGACTAAAAAAGGGCCAGGTCAGGAGAGCCATTTTTTCTCCTTAAATATAATGTAAAAAATATTTCAAGTGATTTTCTGGTCAAGATCAAAAAGAATATGTTACTTAGTAGAAAAGATACCTTTACCTTTTAAGTGTGTTTGTGAGTTCTGAAAACAAATTAGTTTACAAAGGAGATTAATTCACAAGGTGAGAAAATGCAGATGAACATCACTACTGTATGACCAAGGATAGTACTTGGAGATATAAATGCCATTCAAAGATTAAGTGCTGTAAGTAGAGGATAAATTAAGTAAGTTTAGTGCATTGCTCCAGATTAAAAGTTACTTTGACATTAGTTAGGTATCTCCATTTACTATGAATTAAATAATTGATGAGCCTCAAAGCCACCATTCTAAGTAAAATTTTTGTACATACAGAGAAGGGATTGCAGAAAAGCAAAAAAGCTGAAATTGTATGTGACTGCAAAAAAGAAAAAAGTTGAAATTTTATGTGATTGCATAAAAGCTGAAATTAAAAATTATACTTGGTTGGATCAAAAATAAAAAACTTTATCGAGGATAATTAGTACAAGAAATTACATAAAGACAAAGTTTAAAAGAAATAAAATAACAGAACATGATGGAAATATTATAATGGAATAATTAATGATTTAATTATTTTATACTTTGGTATATAAATTAAAATAGAACAAAGGACAATGCCAATGATTTAATGTTTTAATATAAAATCACATGAATAGATAGATATCAGGAAGTACAAGATTATTTTCCTTTTATAAACTGCTCACTAGTGAGGCATAACTTTCAGCAATACAGAAGATTAAGTCATATTTAGTAAATTTTGATTAAACCAGGCACTCTTTTCAAATTAAAAAAAGCCTGGCAATAAATAATAACAGCATAATTACTTTGTGATTTATTAAGGTTAAAATTACAATAATAAAAACTTATTTTGCATTATTAACTCTTTCAAACATTTTTTAATTGTTAAAGAGTTTGTTTTTTGTTTGTCTGCCTTCACTGATTCTACAATATGCACTTCATACCTTGTTTTGCATGCTGGGAGATACTTTTAATACTTTTTGAATTATTTTTAAGGATAATCCTTTGGTGTTAGCTACATTTACACAATTTTTTCTTTAGTTCTTTTATTCTTTTTCTTCCTTTTTTATATTTTTTTCTTTATATGGCTTATAAGAGGATCTTAAATGTTAAATTAATTTTTTTTTACATGCCCACAAAAAACTTTTTTTAAAGATATTTTACAGAAATATCACCTCTAGCAAGGTGATACATAAGACTTCTCCCATTTAAAATTCCTCCAAGAATAGGTTACCCAGAATAGTGACAAAAAATACACTTCAATATTCCCTGATTTATAAATTATTTTAGTAAAATAACTGCATTAAAACTACCTTATTCAACATTTTATAATTAAAATTGAAAAATGAGACAAAATGAAGCTTTCAAAGCTGATATAAGTAATTTTAGGCATTTAATTAAATTATTACATTAAATAATTAACTATTCAAAAGTTTAAAATATTATTAAAAATTATTCATCCTATTTTTCTTTTCATTTTTTTAAATCTCACTGTCTAGTGTTTGAAATAAGTCAACATACTATTATATCCCCAGAGATTTGTGTATCATTGCAGTATGCATTAGGACTGAGTGATATATCGTAAAATATTGATAAAATATATTCGATCGTGACACCAATTTCCAAATTTTGAATTGGTATTAAGATGTGAACAAACACCGATATAGCTAAATCGATTGCAAATCTCTGTGAAATCATCTTTCCGATATCATGGTTGATCCGATAGATTGTTGGTCCTTCTTACTTAAATTAAGTTTAAAGTAAATAAAAATAACTTGCATCATTATTTCTGAGAATAACATGCTGGATTTTATCACTTCCCAAGTCAAAAGTATAATGTTTCTTATCTCTGGTAATTGCGTAAACAAACCACAAATTTTACAGTGTAACTATGTAAAATGACATCATTATCACAAAGTAATTATTTTCGAAACTGACTGATATTTTTTGTATATTGATAAAAGATGTTTCCATATTCATATTTGGCAACATATTTTTTGCAACAATTGTGTAGGACTATTACATGCATAATTAATTACAGCGAGTATGTAAAATAAGTATGAAATCTGTTGAGAATGCTGTTTATTTTGCATTATGTTATACTAGCATTTTTTTTCTTTTGCTTGTAAGTTTATTCTGTCACTGGGTACAACAGAGTTTATTAACATTTGCACTGTAAATATTTCATTCTTTGTGTCTATGGAGCTTCTTCAGTTCATCAATAAAGTTCATGTTCTAAAGTAAAAACTTTGTTTATTCTTCCTTCTGCTATTCTACATGCTAAATGTCTTCCACTGTATTAAAAGACAAGTCTCTGCTTGGCATTACGCTGTTAATAGGCTTAACAAGATAACGCCCTGCTACCCATTTAAGTCTAACAAATATATCTATATCGCAAAATCTTTATTTTGTCCTTTCTGATACCGATCACAAACACTGGAAATAAATAAAAAAGGGAGACACACGGTAAGGTGAAAAACCTTGGTAATTCACAAATACGGAACTTGAAGTTCAACTGAGAGCAGCTCAGTGTCTTATAATTGGGTTGAGCCTGCATCTAGATATTCTTATTACATGCTTGTACACAACTATAATGGCAAAGTTATATTAAGATCTGCACCCAACCAGTGCGAGAAATTCTTGTTGTGATATTTTTGTGCATGCTCGTTTGAAACTAATTTTTTCTCGCAATATTTCCTAATAGTAAAGTGTAGAAAAATGTAAATTTGTATTACAAAATTTAAATAAAATAAAACAAATCTGAATATTTCAGGTTGGTGAATTTCCATGACATTGACATAATTTCCCAATCTGTGACACCCTGATTTCCATTTTTAATAGGCAGCTAACATTACGTTACAGGTGCAATCAGGAAGAGTGTTGGATAGTTGATCACTCAGAACTAGAAAATCTGATTGCAAATTTCTTTCAAATTTTGAAAAATTTACAAATAGCAAGGAGATTTTTGAAAAGGCAGAATATTCTAAAAGAATCTCAAATTCACACACATACACAAAATCTTAAAAAACATAAATTGTTGGAGAAGCAAAAAACGTTTGTAGAAATCAAGCGGAACTCTGCCAAAAAGCAGAAAATTTTCATCCCTGTACATGGTGTAAATGTATTTCTTTTTGCTGAGCACAGAATTCTAATTTTTAGTTGTTTTTGGCAATCTTGAGCCTATAGTATCAAAGAGTGACAGCAAGGATGAAGCATAAAATTATTTTACCTTCAAAGTAGGTAAGAAGTAAAAATATGACATATTCCCTCCAAAGTCTAGTCTTCAGTGATGTTTGGTGGGGAAAATTTGCATTAAGTAGAATTGATGAAATTACTAAACAAGTCTGATCATGTGAAAACTGCATAAATTTGTAAAATGGTGCAGTTTTAGTACAACTTATGTAAATATATTGTTCTTGGAGCAGCTGGGTATAGATATTCGAAATTGGTTCAGTATGGCGCAGCTGCAACATCTCTAAAAATGGCTCTGATGCCATTTTTACTACACAGATTTATTTTATTTTAATTTATTATTTTTAATTATTTATGGTTTTGAAAAAGAGAGAACAGAAGTTAGTTTAGTAAAGTTTACATTTTAAAATTTTAACTAAAGAAATCTTTTAGATATAATTATATATATATATATATATATATATATATATATATATATATATATGAACTAAGCATTCTTAATATATATATGTATTCATTTATTTATTAAGAACACTTAATTTAAATATAATTTATGCATTCCTAAAGGTCAGAAGTAATTAAAGGATACATCAGGATCTGCATAAGCTTGAATAAGCTTAAAACTCTCATCAATACATTCATAAATAGTAACCTAAAAGAAACACAATAAATTAAAAATATTAAAGATAACATCACTTTAGTTAAATATTTGTTTTAAATATATAAAACAAAACTGTATTATATTTATCTTAACAAAAAGTTTTTAAAAAATAAGATTACTTAAATGTAGATTCGTCATTTGTTTACTTCTTAAATGAAAATGTTATAATAGTTAATGACTGTAATTACAACTTGAGAAAAGAACATTACCCGGTTACTTCCAACTGTTGCAAAGATATTTTGTCCATCTTTCAAATAAGGATTGAATTGAACACCAAATAAAGGCTGACCATGATCTTCCTTTTAAAAATAGAAACAGAGAAGTAATTTTAATAAAAGGAATTACATAATAAAACTAAAATAGATAATTAAAAATTTATGTACCTTGATAAATGTTGTACATTTGAATGCCAGTTTACAGTTTTTAAATTTCCATCTACCCTTACCCCTTCGACGTCCTCTATTTGTAGGAGTGTCACTTCGAGAAGCATTATCAAGGGTAGATGTGCTGCCTATACTTGAAGTTTCATCCTGAAGATATAAATTTCATTAAATAAATATAATAGCAAATGATAAAAATTTCTTTGAAAATCAGTGTTAACACTACAAAGTAGGAAAGGATAACAAAAGTAGAATTCTTTATATAAAACATGAAGTGTTATACAAACATACCTTACAGAAAGTTCAGATTTGGGGAAAATTTTATTAATCAAACCATTTTAAACTCTTAACATCCAGATGCAGTCTCACAGACCACTAGTGTTTATCTTTAATACTGTTTACACACATGGAGTCGGAGATTGCAGTAAAATGTAGTTTACTCTTCCAGGATCCTGAATTGATTTATGTTGTCAATAACTAAAGATGCCCTGGAGTGATATTTATAACTTTCAAGCATTGAATCCCAGATTTTTACACAGTTTTGATGTGTAAGTATTAAAGAATAAAATTTGATGTGTTCAAGGAAAATGCCTTTAGTAAATAACATAGGGTCAGATAATAACAATTTAACTGTCCAAAACCTACTGGACATACTAAATTTAACCATTCGTTTGATGCTTATTGGAGGTAACATAATACCGACCAAAAATGGTTGAGAGTGATAGGAAAAACACAACACATGCTAAACACCTTATGTTTGTTATTGTGGCAAAAGGCCCATCTACCTTGGACACTTCACCAAAATCTGCAACAAATGCAGAAAACTTACAAGAAAAAAAGGACTAGTGAAAATTAAATTTGAATGACCTTTTGTTACACAGTTATTAAATAATAAAAATATATCAGAAAATAAAATTTAGAGTAAAGGATATTTAATTTTTCACAGTAGTAGGTTAATTATTTTGCAATTTTACATTTTAATACAATTTTTATTACACTACAACCATAGCCACAATTTGGGGATGACTACCAGTTTTAACTTTAGAAACTTTTGGGGTGACTGTGACGCTGTGAAACTGTTTTCCAAAATTTTTATCTCATGAAGAATTTGTATTTTGTCTGAAAAATTTTTTGAGAAATAAATTTTATCCTTTCCCTTATGCTACTTATAAAAGGATTGCCTTCTCCCACCCCAATAATCCCCAAACTTGCTACATAGTTTTGTGCATGCAGAGTCAGTTATTGTGTATTAGAATTATTTTCACATAATTATTTTGAAAATCAAGTTCTTTCATTAAGCTCTTATATATATCCTTTTTCTACAGAATAAAAGTCTATTATGTTCTGCAGGTATTTATATTTTTTAAAATGAAAATGATAAAAACCTTATGAAGATCAGTAAAAGATAAAAAATGTAGCTATATATATATACATACACACACACATTACCTGTTTATTCAATTATAGCAGAAATATGATCATTTGTCAAAAGGAGGGGAGAAGTATGAATACTCTTCTCCCCTCTATTCCTCTACAAGTTGCTCGCTGACTCCATGGATAAATTTATATATATGGTCGTAGATGTGATTAATCATCCAGTTCTTATGCTATGAAAATAATTAGAATACTTTTTAGCTGCTAGACAAAATTTAATGTACTATTTAAGCTTAAAAAAAAGTGTCAGTTACAGTTTTTAAATTTAACATGCAAGTAATCTAAATCCATAACATCTGCAGTTTGGACTCAAGAATTTTCTTTATGAGTTTATGGTTATTTATATCTCTATTTATTACACAAATTCTGACTATACGTTTCAATGTCATGAAACCAATATCATGACACTATGTTTTAATGCAGGTTTAGTGCAATCAGGATGCATATCTTAGCTAATTCTTCGACATATGAATTTTAGGCTATCATAATGAAACAGGAAGATTTTGGTATAATCTCTTCAAATAATGATGTCTCATTGTCCTGTTCTCAAATTAGCATGGCTTTCAGCCCATAATGTTTAAAACATTTGTTTGAGATATAACAATAGTGCTTTCTGTAGAATTCTAGCATTAAATTTAAATTCATTCAGTCTGTATAAGTTAATCCTTACATTAACCTTTACATTACACTGAACCACTTTTCAAGGTATATTCCCAGATGATCTTCTGTATCTCTCAATTCTCCTATCATTAGTTCATGTTGTACATTGTTTTCTGCATCTACTAGTTTTGTTTTGAAGTGAATGAGTCTTCTTATATCCCTTCAAAAACTGAGGTTAAAGTAACTTTGGTTAAGTTTCTATCAGTTTCTCTTTTAAATTTTTTTATATCTATAGAATGTATAATGTAACACAATTTCTACAATTTTATTACATTTCATTCAATTCCTAAATGAAAGAAACAACAAAAAGCAACCAATTTATTAAACTCTGCCTTAACCGGTTTCCAACCACAGTTGTTAAAAGAGGAGAGTGTCTAAAGCTCTAAAGTCCATGGCATTGTCTTCCCATGTTAGAACATCTAGAGTGCCGGACAGGACGGCTTATGCCAGATTATCTGGTCCTGGACAGGACGACTGGGATAGGTAGAAGGCAGCCCAAATCCAAGGTGTGGAAATCGTGCTGAAGAGAATGCGAATGATATATGGCAACCGAGGTTAAAGGTTGTCGCTGACGGTTCACGTCATGGAGTGGTGAACCACATTGTAATATAACCTTCCACCTGCACAAGGGTCCATACAGGTAATGACAGATATTTACCCTCAATTCTCCATGCTCTATGTATAAGAATAAAAAACAAGATGGCAAAAACCTTAAAACACAAGCAGAAAAAGATGTTGTTATACCCAAACTGGGTCTCTCATCTGTAGCCACAAACAAAAACGTTTCTGATCCAGCAGGTACCACCTCGGCAGCCTGCGAGACAGGAGCTATTCCCAAAACATAACAGGTACCTCTTTGTAGGTCCACAGCTGGAAGAACAGTGTTCCACTCACTAAATGGCAGTTGAAAAGGCTGAGGAAGAAAGCTTGAGGCAACGAGGGATTATAATCAGCCAAGAAAAGGAATAGAGAAGAAACCAGTACCCCCTAACCAAATGTTAACAGCCAGTGAAGAGATGAAGGACAGGCATAGTCACTCCAAAATCTTACAGCTAGTTCATTACTCATAAAAATGACTGTGGTCTCACTCTGAGCTGACAGCAGCCGATGTCAAGTTCATCCATGAGACTATGGATGAGGCCATCGCATTCTTCTGGAAGCCTCTGGAAATGAAAACCTCTAGATCAAGACCAGTCGATTGATTAGAGTTGCCTTAGTTCTCAGCTGTGCCAACAAGAAGACAGTTGAGTGGCTGAAGCAATTCTTTTCTGGTGAAAGGTTTTTGAGATGGGAATTGAATTTCCCAGCCTTAAGTTTGCCCAAGCCAGTGAAGATTGCCTTCAAGACCACCGATTCGGACCAGATGCTTCATCGCGGGTGCCTTTGATACGGTACATAAAGAAGTCATTCTTAATACGTTAACTCGGAGGAACATCAATCTTTAGTGTGTAACCAGATTAGTAATCTGCTTTATATTAGGCTAGTTAAAGCAACACTGTTGGATGATACTGTTAGGGCAACTAATTACAAGGGTTATCTGCAGGGAAGTGTTTTATCACCTCTCCTATGGAATCTTGTGGCTGACGATTTACTCATTAGCCTTGATTTTCTTAGTCACACCTACTTTGGTTATGCAGATGATACCACCTTGGTAGTAAGGGATAAATTTCAGAATACTGTTATTAACATCATTAATACTGCCTTAAAGAAAGTTGAGAAGTGATGTAGGAAGGTGGATCTAACAGTTAATCCTGGTAGGACGAATCTCATCCTATTCATAAGAAAAAGAATTAAAGATTTACTAGTAATGAAGTCATTTAACTTTGAACTGGCTTATCAGCATGAGGTGAAATACTTTGGTAATATATTTGATAAGACTTGGAATTTTTTTTTAAATAAATTAGGAAGAAATGGCAAATTAGCTGCTTTACAATGGGATATGAATAATGTGGGTACAATGAAAGAGGAGGCTAATAGCTTACAAACACTTCATTAACTTCACTGGAAGATATATGACAACTGCACAATACAAATCATCACACAAAGAGACTGAAAGTAACCCCAAAGTATAGAATGTGTTTTGAAGTGTCAAATGAACAAAGAGAATGAGTATTGCACAAAATATTTTGAAAGCAATATATTTTGAATATAGTTTGAAAATATTTTGAATATTTTGAAGCAGGTTGACCCTAGTTATTTATATCCTGTCCAAATATAATACTATACATGGGTTAACAGAGCATTTAATGAGTTCATTAAGCTTAGAGTATTGTTTTCTAAACATTACTGATTAACAATTTTTTAAAGGAAACTGAATAGTGATTTAAGTAAATTTGGAAAAGAGTTAATGTAATATTTCTAGTAAGAAAGTTTGTGGAGAAAAAACAAAAGAGGATCCAACATGTTTTCAAAGAATCAAGGAAATTAACATATATGGTAGGTTTGTTGGGGGTTGTACAAAAATTATTAGCATTAGGGTTTAATAACAAACCTATCAGTCTTTCTTAAAAACACTTGATGCACCAGAAAGTTAAAAATAATAAAACTTTCAAAAATTGTGACACCAATACAATAAAACACACATGGAGCTCATTTTACAATTCACAAGTGTAATAAGAATTAAGACATGTTTCTATCTTTTTAAATAATGTTTCGAGATTATAGCAATCAAAAGTGTTTTAATCAACCCCCTACTTGAAATTTGATATACTCAATATGTGTATTTTTTCTATTTCTTCTTGTTTACAACTGCTACCAACATTTCAATTAATACATTATTGTTAGTAAGAAATTTTACTTGAAATAATAAACTTAATATAAATATGTAAGTGTTTCTGTTATTTACATAATTTTTTTACAGATTTGCAGCTAATATTTAATAAAGTTTTAATTCCTATCAAATATTATAACAAATCTAACCACACATCCCTTAAATACATTTCATGAAAGAATTAAAGTAGTAAAAAAAAATCTGGTTTTATACGTCAACAGTAATTTCAAGCCGTATCATCCTGATCAACAATTATAACCTAACGATCGAAACATGAAAAAAATGCATTATGATAACAAGTAAAAATTTGACGAAATCTCTAAGTATAAACAGCAGCGTTAAAAAGGATCTATCGGAAAAAACAAAAGAAATATAAATCAAATGGTATTTTATTTTCTCCATTTATATTTGATTCAACATACATTTCGATAAATGTATATCTATCTCCCCATAGCTGAAACTATAAACTAAAAAACAGACCAGCAATTTTGTTTTTTTTTTTTAATTGTTAAATATAAACTTTACGAAAAGGTACATTAACTCACAACATCATCGCCTGATTCTTCGTGAGCAGACTGGTCAGATTGACTTATAAGTTGGGCAGTTGTAGATCGAGCCTTTCTTAGTGAGGGAATAGTTTCCGTATCTGACATTTCTAGTACCGATGAATTTATTAAATTGTATAAAGATCCTACAACTTTTCGAATAAACATAAATTAGCTTCCTCTAGGGTCGAATAATACCCGCTATATGATAAAACCGTTAAAAGTTAACTGACTGTTAGTAAACATACCATGGGATAAAAGACATCTATAGTACGGTGACAATATGTTCACTACATTCGGGGACAGTTTCCAAATTTAGCCTTTTTTCATTTTATTCCGCAAATTGACTGCTTAGAAACATGTGGACTTTGACTACTTAGGGGCTTGAAATTTCCTAATTTAAAGATGTGTCCTAATAAACGCAGTAAACTATTCAGTCGAAGCAATTATCCTGTATTTTAATATACATAACACTTATATCTGTAAATCTTAAAAATAAAAGTATTTTCAGTCTGCCTTAACCATTAATGTATGTAGTACTTATCTTAACCATTAATACATATAGAAATGCACTGATATGCAATCTGCACAATCCAATCGCCGTTTATGCCCTTTTTCTCAATGCAGCAGAAATTACAGATTTGGATAAAAAAAATTATATTATTATTTACCTAATGACATAATTAGCTGTCGATCTCATAATAGAGGGATTGTGAGTTCGAGGATCGAGTTAGCCAAAGACTGATCGAGCCTTTGGCATAAAAATATACTAATAACAATTGCAACTGTGAAGTTGTTACTTATTTATCACCTACCGGTCAGCAGGTATAGCTCAAGGAATGTTGTACGAAAGCCAGTACCATTGCATCCATTGGGTTCTGGTAATTTAAAAGCAGAGACCAAACTTGACCTACCAACTCCAGGAGGTATCGTTTGAACTTATTGCAACCATAATGCGTAGGAT
The DNA here is from genome assembly GCA_032207245.1 of Pardosa pseudoannulata. Lineage (NCBI taxonomy): Eukaryota > Metazoa > Arthropoda > Arachnida > Araneae > Lycosidae > Pardosa > Pardosa pseudoannulata. Next base: position 69,521,132 of record CM063505.1, on the reverse strand, counting down.
AGTCTCGGTTATGAAGTCAACTTTAAACGGAACTCACAGTGTTAAATTTACAAGTATGCTTGGTTCTCAGTTTACCCAAATGAAGAAATTAAATTCTCAATGATTCTCAAGATACAGAAAGATCTCTCAAAACGCTAAGTCTTTTTCTCCAATGTGAAACTGGTATGTGGTAGTGGCTAGACCAATATTCATTAAGGGATCCATTTAGCTGTATTCAACCGTCGCTGGTCATCGCTGTTGGCTTTTATCTGGCATTAGGATAAAACCAAAACTTCATGAGGATCTTTTAGAAATGTCGACTCTCAAACCTAGAAAAAAATGTTACAGTATACTAAGGCATGGGAAAAGTAGAATGATATTTTTAAATACAGTTGAAACAAAATGGTATTCCTGTTGGTATAACCTCTTCTAGTAGGATACTGATTCTGTTGTTAATAAAGAGTACAAAAACAGATCTGAAACGGACTTTCCAATAAGGAAACCAACAAAATGGTTTTCGCATTCAGTCTTCGTTCCGCAGAAAGAAGGCAATATAAGAATTTGTGTAAACTTTACGAAACTTAGCAACAGGGCTGCCAAGAAAAATGGGGCCTGGTACTGATAATCATGCCAACTCCTCCCGTCAACATTACAAAATTAATCTTTTTAAATTTTCAGATATGCAGGGATGTCTACTTAACAGTTAAATTTTAACTTAAATTTATTTTGTAATTTAAAGATTGCCCAGTAATTAAAAAATAATATAAGTAAATAACCTAGAAACTGGATGATTAAATATTTCCGGTACCAAACATTTAAAATTCTTATCTATGTAGTCGGAGAATAGCAAGCGTATCGTAGAAGAGTGAAATGGAGAAGTATACGTCTATTCTCTCTGTAATACTAGACCCAAGATGCGTGTTTGTGCGACATAGACACCTGCATTCTTTTACAGTGCTAAGAGGTGGCCGAAGACGGAACACACCAAGAGAGGGTAGAAAAGCCCTTCCCCAGGGAGGTGAAAGTTCACCAAGAGGAGGAAGGATGCCACTCCCGCACGTGTTAGCTGCAGAGAGGCATTTTCCCATGGAGGCGAAAGCCTGCTCAAAAGGAGGGATTTTGTCACATTGACGCTCTCTTAAACACAGACTAGGTAAGGTGGCAATAAATCCCTTGGCGCTTTGGCGATGGCGAAAAATATTTTCTGGCTTCCTTTCGGGAGAAGGTAGGCGTTTCTAAATAGCGCAATACATTTCATGTGGTAAGTAGTATGATGGCGAAAACAGTGGTAGTTTATACGGTAAAAGTTTTCAATTTTTGGCAACAAAAAAACATGAATTTCTGCTTTGGGGTTGGCTTTACAAACTGAGAGGTTACCTCAAGTGAGATAGGAATTAAAGAATCGCCAACAACAATGATGAGCTAGTCTTTTTAGGGTTGCCATTGTGTTTTGAGACTTTAACCGGTGTCACCAAGGTGGTAGACTCAAGAGGGGGGATTCCACCCCAGCGCTCTTCAACAGCAGAGGAGGAGATGGTCGAAGAGATGAGAACGGACTTGAGAGAAGAGAGCTGAAACCGATAGAAAAGCATGCAGGCAGCTCGGCATTTTTCGTATCCTCGGGGCGCTGCAGCCAGAGATGCTTCCTTTTGCTTGTTTCAATTTCTTACTGCTTTCTCGTCGACGTAAAATAACGGCCTGCTTCTCTATTTTCCTCCCATTCTGCTCACTGAATTGGTTCAGCTTGAAATCAGCAATAAAATTGCGACGATGTTGTAAAGACATAATGAATGACCAATATTACCGCAAATCAAAACTTTGAGAGCAAATCACTCTGTTACGAGTAATCCACGCAGTGAAATGACCTTCGACAACCAACCTTCGATCTTGAACCCATCCACTCGGTGGTGCCAATCGAACCTGTAAATAGTGACTATCAATATTTTCTCGTATTCCAGGACATAATTTAAGATTGCGCTACTTACTATTACTGATTATTTCTGCTCTATAGTTTTTTTTATGGTTTACTAATGATACGTTGCGATGACGTTTTCTTGGCGTCTCGAGCTTTTGTTTACATTTGATCATCGGCTGTTCGTGTAACGTGCTCCACCCCCTTCTGATTTTGATGATTTGAGCAATGAACAATCAGCAGATAGTCCGCGGCCTATACGTACGAAATTAAGGTATAAAACATGTTAATTTCTTAATTTATCAGCAGTGAGTACATTCTGAATATATTATATATAGAGAGATAACATGTTCACACATTTTCCCATATTTAGTGATAGAAGTACAAGACGGATAAAGGACCTAGTTCGGCCTTGCAGTGAGTGCAACGCTCCCACGACTCAGACTCTCGTGGCAAACACCTCCTTTGTTACACCCTAATTCAGACCCAGTACGAGGTTCCCCCCATGATCATATCCAATAAAATTGGGTAACAAGATATTCCATAGAAAGCGGAAACTCCTGATTTTATCAACTAACTTCCGTCCGGAAGAGGAAGCAGCGGTTATCCTTCCAGGGCATGAATTACCCGTAGAAAGTTGAAACTTTGTATTTACGACTTTTTTATTAATATAGTGGCGCACCTCCACGTTTGTTTGCAATTCCCACTCTATATTACGAAATATCTCAATATAAAGGAATTTATTGCTACCAACCAAATCGTAGGTCTTGAGATTTACAAACTGTTAAACTAATACTATATTACGCATTAGTAATTTAATATTGTATAAATTTTTGACGACGGTAATATTTTAGGGACTCTACAGGGTCGTAGCAAGTATTTAGTTTCTGTGTATGTGTGTGGGGGGAGATTTAAACAGAACTGAACCCCCAATCGACGATATTTCATATTTTTAAACTAAAAAAAAGTAACATATTAAAGTACTATCTAATGTTAGCTATTGCATTAAAAATCTGTGCCCACTGCCCAAAGTGGATTCTGAATAGCTAAGAGCATCAACTGTAGTATCTGGATTCGGACATTAGTTCTGAAAAGCAGTGACTTATTCTGTAGTACTAATGTTTCTATATAACCATACATAATGAATGGATGGGCAAAAAAGGTTTTAATATCAACAGGGCCAATTTAATAACATCAAAAAACACCTATTTAGTGATTTTTTGATAAACCATACAGATTTACATAGAACACATACATAAACAAATAGGCACTCTCTTTTATGCATAAAAGTCACTTTATAATTTATATATACACATAAACAAATAGGCACTTTCTTTTGTATAGAAGATTTCTAAACAACTTTCATTTTTGATTATAACCGATTATATACTGCTAAATAATGTACAATACATGGAACATATCATCAAGAAATTTCTCAGATAAGTACAAATAAAGGCCATCTTATATTTTGGATAACTACTATGGCTGTGTTGTAACAAAAAAAAAAAAAAAAAAAAAAAAAGGAAGAGGGAGGGGAAAGGTTATAACCCCCAAAGGTTTGCTGTATAATGTAAAGATGGCTCAATTAATTTTGAGATGAGCTGAAAAGGAAAGGGAATACCCCCTAACCGAAGAAAAATTCTCATTATGGCTTAAATATAAAAAAGGTTGTTATGTCATGTCACCAAATCTATTAAGATCTACTGACAATCTATAGTTTTGAATTTTATTATTTTCTCAAATATACAACCGTTTGGTCTGTGCTCACTGATAAAGCAAGTTTTCTGCCAACATAATTTAGAAATAGTGTAATGTCTATATGAAAACTTATTTTTATCTAAATAAAATATAGCTTTCTATTAGTAGAATTATTTTAATTGCTATAGTAGTTCCAGAGATTATCCTAACATGCAAACAAATTTTACATCTTTATAATATGGTACCTTAAGATAAATAATTTTCTCAAAACTCAAATCATAAACAATACTCAATCTGGTTTGGTTTGGTTTGGAGTGCTACGGTCTACTTTTTGCAACACGAGGGCTAATGAGACCGGGACCTACAGCTTAAAGCCGATTCCGAACGGCTACGAACATCCATGCCACAGTGGGATTCGAACCCAAGAACTCCGTACCGAAGGCCAGCACCCTAACCAATCGGCCGAGAGCTGTTGAAAATTTCAGAATGCATACATTATGATTTTAAAATTCAATTCCTACTGGTGCAGTATTTTTTGACATCAAGGTGTTTAACAAATTGTGGCTATAGCATACTGATCTACAAATTTTCTACTGATATGATCCAATTAATTTCTTTTAATCATCTCAATAGACATTTTAAAATTTATAACTCACTACTCTTCACAATGACTGCTATATGATTGAGTCCCACAAGGATACAATCCTTTTTAATATTTATGTTAGTGATATTCCTTATCAAAATATGGCACAACAATCCTAACTAAAAATCAATTCCTCAAAACTAAAGCAATTTTCTTTACCTATAATAAAATTCAAACTTTGCTGGTCATAATATATGGTAAATTTGTTTCCTTTGAATGAGAAGTTAAATACCTTGGAATTCACAAGATAGCAAACTGATGTGGGAAACGAGAAAGAATATTGTTTACCACCCAAACCAGAAATTTAGAGGACTGGATTATAAACAACACTTAAACAAGACTGTTCTAAAATTTATTCTCTTCTGTGAAACCATGTTCTGGATATCAACAGTTAACACACTCATATCCAATGATACCACAAAATAAAATTTTTTGCAAAAGACTAACAAGGTTTTACACAGGGATTTTAAAACCAAACATATTCCCAATGCAATCATCAAGTTTAAATGGAACTATTTTTAATTCAGTTTTAAACATTATGTTCCCATTTAAAAACACCTGTGAGTAAAAGTTAATTGAATGTTTCAGATGTAGCAGTGAAAAAGTTATCAAAAACTGCCTTGTTCTTTTGTTTTTGTATGAAATGTTTTTTTTTAACATAAGTTTAAAAAAAAACCTCTTCTAGATCCTAGCATATTTCCCCTGAATTCTTTAGAAAGGTGATACAAATTATCTCAGGTTTTCAGAAATGTAATCCCCCCTCTCCCATTGAAATAGGACCCTAAAATACGAAGGACTATTATACAAGATATTGCAATGTATCAACAGTTCAAGAGAGATGTATTATGAGTGGACAAAAGATTTTTGCTAATCACCAAAAATGGTTAACCTGAAAACTGTCCCTTACAGAGGGATAATTTTTCTTTAAACATATTTTGGAAAAAAATTTCAAAATGGAAAAGTGTTGTTGATTAAATATATGCAACACATCTTGTTTTACAGAATTTGGTACCTTTGAATTAAAAAGGAAATAGAAATAAAATGTAAATAAAAATTACGAGTTTATATTGAAAAAAAAAAACCTTTAAAAGGAAATGAAAATTTCACTGATTGTATAAAATGTATTAGTCTATGAAATGACATACTACTATGATTCTCACATAAAAATATTTAGATTTAATAATTTCATAGGGAGGTAGGGTGTGTTTAGCAGGGGAATTGTGAATTTCATGTTTTTTTTCTAAGTATAGTTATATTTCTAGAGTAAGTCATTCTGATTTCACAACATATTTCTATAAATATGTCTGGAACCTATCTGTTATAATAGCTTTTATATATTTGTCACGAATGTTCGTTCCAGGTGATCCACCATCCAAAATCCACTATTCTAGTAATTAAATTCATTACTATAACTGAAACCAAAACATGTCTGGTAAATAATGAAAAGTAATATCACAGCTGAAACTTTTTTAAAACTTGGAATGGGGGATTGGTTTGTATATGGATCCATGGAACAGATGTAAGCTCTTGGCAAAGTTTTCAGTAGCTGGCAAAAATAAATAAAATTTGAAAATTTTTGAAGTACAAAGTTTTTTAAACGCTTTTTACCAGTGTTATAATCATCCAAAAAATTTCAATACTATATTAGAAGCAGATCAACAATCTTCTAAAAAAAAAGGTGCATTCTACCTATCTGAAAATATTGATAAATCACCTAATATACCAATTTTTAATTGCTTAAATTTATGAAAAAGTGCTACTAATAGTTAGGGTTACCAGAGATGAAGCTGTTGTTATTGGTGTATAACTAGAAATATTGGTTGCACAGCCATAAGCTGCAACTCTCCTACTGGGTGTTTTTAGCAGTAATCTAGAAAAGTTAGTTCAATAAAAACAGCTTAAAGTTACTAAAAAAATTCACTTTTAAGTTAGTTTACTTCACCACTGTTGAAAAGTGTTAAAAGATAACTGTTTTTGTCTCAAGGTGCTACTGATCTACTGCAGCATTACTTAAGTTACACGATGCAACTAAACTGTTTGAGAAGCATTGATCTAGTGTTTACATTACAGCAATTTAATAGGAAAATATTTCTTCTGTTTTACATACTTGAGGACATATCTGAACATTATAGAAATTTTTATCTCCATCTAAGCTTATATAGACAAGTTTATATTTTGAAATATATATGATAATTTAAAAATGAGATTGTATCCCAGTTGGGGGGAGCGGGAAAGGGGAAGATGTCGAACCCAGTTCAGTGGGCACACCTTATTATAAACCCCAGTTTTCTGGCAAACTTTGCTCTTCTTCTCAGACTATTCTGCTATCCCCCCCCCAAAAAAAACAGGTGGGGGAATCGGCATTTATGTTAGGGTATTGGGGGAAATAACACAATTAGAATATTCTTGTAACTAACAATACTCCAAGACTGCTGAATTTGGATTTTCTAACTTCCATTTCGAATGTGCCTTTTTTTTAAAAATTATTTTTAAACCATATAACATGAACAATGAGAGGTTTGAAATGTTGCTAATTCAATACAAATGAAAACTTGAGTTTTTAATGTATTTAAGCACGTTTTTGTATTACCAAATATTAGTAAAATTGTATCCTCCAAATACACGGAATACCTAATTTAGGTAGGTGCAATGTTAATTAAATTTCATATTTATAATTTTCAAACCTTTTTATTAAAATTGTATCTAATTTTAATACCAAACAAAGTAGAAATACTTTAAAAATATTATTTTATAGTATATTACACTGTATTTTAAATATTTTGGCGATTGTTAATAGTGAGGTCAGTAGGCCTTTGCCTTCCTTGGATAAAAAAAAAAAAAACATTTAGTCCCTCATTTTCTTTAGAATTTTAAATAATAATTTCTTTAAAACATTTACTCTGTTCTTTTCTTTACGGTTTTATGCTAAATTTCTAAAAGCAATTTATAACGTACTTTATAATTATTTGATAGTTTAAAAAATAATTTAATTACATAGCAACAGTATTTTATAAATATAACCAAGTATTTTATAAGTATAACTGCCTAAATATAATCAAGTGTTGTTTATATTTTGCTTAATTTGTACCTATTGCAGAAAGTCTGCACTGTTTAGTTCAATAAACAGTGCACAAGCATGTTTTAAATACATTAAAAACTCAAATTTAAATTTGTATTCACCTTAGCAAAATTTCAAACCTTTTTTTGGTTCAAAATATGCTTTAAAATCAGGTATAAACTTAATATAAAATGAAGTACAAATTATAAACATCATTTGGTGATCACTGGTACAAAAATATAACCAAATACTTGGTGGCCGGCCCACGCAACTGAGATTCTACCTAAAAAAGGATTCATTCTTTGAATGAATACATAGATACCATTGCAGAGAAATGCAATTTAAATTTATTTCAGCTACAACTATATGTTATATTACTTTGTACCACTTTCATTAATTGTTTTACCATGAATTATATCAGAAAATTCTAAAATTTAAATCAAAAATAATTTATTTAAATATTTAAACTAAAATTTAAATCAAATTTCTAAAATTGTAGAGCGAAATGTCTAAATCGATATTTTAAAACATCGTGAATAGAATTTGTTCCACTTAAAACTACTCAGCAATTGCAAACTTTATACTATATATTAGATATATAAACCTTTGAGTTAGTAGTGATATAGGCAAAAATTATGTGTATATATAGTTATATACGATCAGCTCTATTGTCAGCATGGGTAAAAGGAGACTTTCAAAAACCATAAGTACAGAATCATACAGCAAAGCACAGGAATACATTTAGTTATAATACAATAGTAAAAAAATTTATATATTTTATAAATACACATTTCATGACAAATAATTAAATATAGAAGTTATTTAATTATACAAAATTTTATAAACATAAATGTAGATAATAACTTGAGATATTAAGCTCAAAGATAATTTACCATAAATGATGGCTAATGTTACCAAATTAAAGATCCCTAACTCCATAAAAAATACAGCAGTTGTTTCTTTTGATATATACAACATATTTATTTCTTCATTTCCTACCCAATATGTTGCCAATAAAACATCTAGCAATGTTACCAACCATGCCAAAAAACAAGGCACTACTTATAAGCTTTGATTTCTGGAATTTTTTTAACATTTGCTACATGAAATTGATTAATCAAAGATGGAATAAGTCTAATGTTCAAAAGTGTTCAAAGTCCACCAAAATGTGGAGGACATTAATTGGTTATTGCTGCTCACAGATAACCATTAAAAGTAAAGGAACAGATGTATTATAGACGCCAGCTCTGTAGTTATGTTTTTTTTTTTGGCGACCAACAGAAAAACGTGTGTTTGATAAATCACCAAGTAAAAAAACCTGGTGGTGTTACCCATTTTTCACAATTTATAGCAGGATTCTCAATTTATGGCCTTATTAAAATAAAATTAGATTGATAATTATTTTTTATGTTATTTAAAAATAAATAACAGATTAGCAATATTCATGTTATATATCAATACAGCATAAACACAATATATATTATTTTATTAAGGACTAATATTATAAAAAATCTAACATGTGAGGGGGGCATACCCCTCAACCACCCCTTGTAATAAAAGAAATGTGAAATAAATTTAATAAGACACAGCAACCCACTTATCGCCCCATACAGCAGCCAAGTTTGATGTGTGTGTGGGGGGGAGAGGGGAACAGCATCTGTACCAAAGATAAGGAACTATCGTTGTATATGTATGAAATACTTAGTGTGGATTTATCTCGACACTGTTATTCAGAAATGGTTAGAATTTTGGGGGTTTCAAGTTTTGCCATTATGACCCTCAAAATTCAACTGTCTGAAAATTCAGAACTCATTATTAAACATCTAAATTGTGCAGATCTGATGTGTCATTTGCTGCTATTTTGATTTCTGGAGTCTGAAAGTCAACAATTAAGTCTTCACTCACTCTACATTCTAAGAAATATACGAATAAAATATCAGAAAACTAACTGTATATAAGATATAAATCGCCAGAAACACAAACATTAGTAAATAAATAATTAAAAATTTGATAAAATAGTAAGCATATCACTTAAATTCACCATGAAAGCATTTCAAGAAACTTACATAAAAATATTAAACATAATAATTTGGTGAGAAAAGAGTAACTGAGAAACAAGATATCTATAAATAATTACTAATAAAATTTAGGGAATGTACTCATTCAGATTATTAGTATCTCTACTACTGTTGCTTATATACCCAAAATAAAAATCTCCTAAAATTCTCATACATCATAAGTTTCTATTCTACACAAATAAAAGAAGAAATACAACTAATCTGATTACAAGGAATACAGATTATTTCAGAAACTAATGCTTTCGTTTATTTACAACTATTTATGTATAAAAGATGATTACAAAGATATTTATTTTACATTTTAACACATAAATATATTTTTCACAAACTATTTCTTCACTAAAATGCCAAGAGATTAAGGCACCAATTCAAGGAGTAATAATAATTATTAAAGAAAAAAATAATCACACCAAACAAAACACACTCAATAATATTCAGAAAATAAATTATGTGAAAATATTTTAGTAGGGCAAAGAGAGCATTCTCTATTCATTACTTCAATATTAAAATCATAATACTGAATTTAAAAAGATTTATCTATAAAGTAATGTCTGATGAAAGTGTTTTGAATAGTATGCTTCATAACCTAAGATTCACTAAAATATTAAGCTCTGCTACATTTGACTCCTCAGAATTCCTTTTCATTCAGAAAAGTTCAAGTCAAAAAATATTTTCAAAAGGCAAATTCACATCAGAAAAAAAAAAGATATTTTCATAAGGCAAAACATGTATTTGCATGGCAGGATGGTACTGAATTGTTGACAGTTTTATGATTCACTGACTTTAGCCATTAAGTCATCACAAATACTGCTTAGCTTATCATTTTCAATTTTAACATGCTTGACATCACTCTCCAAACTAGAAATTTTTAATTCAGCTTTTTTTAGCTGAGCTTTTAAAACTGCAACTTGAGCATCACCTGCTTTTTTAGCACTGGATACTTCAATATTTGCTTTATCTAACATTTCTTGAGTTCTGGTTTGCAAAGCTTTATACATTTCATTTTTTTCATTAAGTTGGACTCTTAGGTCTTCAAACTGGAGTTTTAAATTATCTTCATTCTGGGTGTAAACTTTTAACATGCTTTTACATTGTTCATATCGTTTATGAAAATCTGAAAAAGTACATTCTATACTTTGCAAATCTTCACAAGAGATCTTTAGATCTTCTTTTAATTTATTATTTTCTACCTCTGCTTCTACCAACTTTTCTGTTAACATTTTCTCTTTATCAGATAAGTCAGTAGTTATCTCAATTACTTCTTTCAAAATTGAATGGAAAGAAGCACAAAGTTTTTCTTGTTGTTTAAATTTTTCTTCCATTTCCTGCTGTCGTTTTAAAAATGTTTCTTGTACTGAAAGTTCTTGAATTTTGAGAGCTTGCTGTAATTCTTCTTCTGTATACAATTTTTGAGGTTCATTTAGTTGATCCTTTTCATCTGATTCCATATTAACACTTTTACCAGTTAGAGGGGAATCAAATGATATCAATATATTGCCAAGAGACTCTCGAGGTGTGATATTTGAAAGATGTTTGTTGACAACTTCAACCTTGGAATTTTCAGGAGGCACTTCAGGTTCTATATCACATTCAACAATTTCATGCAGATCATTGGGTTTATTTAATTGAGAAAAAAATTTTGCATGCAATGGGTCGAAATTCATATATAATGAAGATCTTGATATTAAAGGTTCTGATGGTGCAGTTGATGCTCCAGCATTTTCAAGAAATGTGAGTGACGCAGGATCTTTGAAGAATTGAACAGCGTCATGAAATTCTTCATCTTTCAATTCTAAAAAGTTTTCTTCACCAGTAAAGTCTGATATTTTAACTCTTGAGCCATTACACAAGTTTTGACAGGCATCAGTAAAATCAATTAGTTTCGTATTTTCAACTAAATTATTATCTGAATCAAGAGCACCGGAATCTGATGCCCTATTGTTGATGTCATTTGAATTGAGTGTTGATTCATCTGATTTAGGTAACGTTTCAGGTAAATTTTCAGGCATTCCAATAAAATTATGAGGTTCTGAAAATGGTGATTCAGAAACTATTGCGTCTTCTGCACGATCAACATTTAATTGAGAACGTAAAACGGTTTCTGGCACGGTGTCAGAAAACAAACTATTTTCTGGGTTTGATAAGTTTAGATTTATATCCAAAATACCACTGTCAGAATCGAGGAATGAATTGTTAGAACTATTGGCCATGTTATTAATCTTTCAATTTCTTCTTTACACGTAAACATGAAAATAACCTAAAAAGGTTCACCAACGGTCGTCCGTAGAGCGCGCTCGAAATAATAGAATTATTTAATTAAAGTTGAGAAGTTTGGGACTGCGTCATGGCACTGACATTTCTTGGATAAATAATTTCATTAATTAAAAAATGATCACTCAATATTTGTTTTTTAATAAAGTAAAAATACCCCTTTCCTTTACACATTAAAAGTTTAAATGTATAATTAAAGGAAGAACAGAATATTTTTTCAGAGTAGAAGCATTGAAAGTTAAGCTTTTTTTAACTGTAAACATTTCAGTTCTCAGCGTTACCGGCGTGTGTCTTTGCGTTTTGTTTTGATAATGTGGTTGTTTATAAAAAGCTGTCATTAGAGCATAATTTATCTCTAGTTTCTTTTTAAGTTAAGAGGTAGTTCATCAATTATTTCGAAAAATGTCCGTAGATCCTAAAAGTAATGATACGAAGAATAAAAACATAAGTGTGGTACCTTGGTACAATGTGTAAGTACTTCTAGTAGTAGTATATATATAATATATATATATATATATATATATGTTTTTTGTGTAATGAATTAAACGTTATGTCAATAAATGATAAATGTGATGCATTGTTTCAGTAATACTTCAAAATTCTTGCATCTCCCTGAATGCAGCTATTCATATTTGTAATTAAATTATATATATCTTTGATAGCTAGATAATTTAAACATATTTTCACACACACACACATATATAAATATATATATATAATATATATATATATAATATAAAAGACTGAAAGGAATAGAGATTTTCTAACATTTGCTGTAGGTTGAATTACATTTGTATATTTGAGTGCCCTGCCAAACTGGCTATAAAATGGAAAGTATCGCCAAGTTTATGCAAGGATGTTTTTTGGTCTTTTTTTACGTATGGTAATATTAAATGTAATTTAATCCAACTGAAGATTATATTATTACAGTGAGTCTATTACACTAGAAAATATCTTTTTCAAAAATGAATCGCCCTCACATAAATTTTATTTTTTATTTATCAATCGTTTACTGTATTTGCTATTCAAAGTCAAGAACCTTTTTATATTATATTAATTACTGCATGTTCAGTCTTCCATCTGTGTACGTATAATCAAGTGTTCTTTTTAAAATAATTTTGTGGACTATTTTCCAGTCTAAAGTATAACTTTAAGATTGAAATATTTATTGCTTGCGATTAGAAAATAAATTTTTGGAGGATTTTTCTGTATAGAGTCAGTAGAAACCAAATTTAGTTGATGTGTTAGCAATTTTGATGGCTTTCGGAAGTAGTAACCAAACTGGTATTCAGGACCATGAGAATTTAAACATTCTAAAATACAAAAAAACTTTGTGGTTATGATCTACCATTATTAGTAGTATATATGTATGTTAAATTTATATATTTATTTTTGCTGTCCCATTGTTATTTTAATTTAATAACTTAAATTTCTTTGTGCCTAGTTTAAGAATGGAAAAAAAGCAATGATAGTTATTTAAATTAACACTATAAAAATATGTGTGTGGAAAATATAATTAGTTGATTTGTATAAATGCTAACATCTCATTTTCTTGCATATACTAGTTTATAACAAAAATATGTGCTGTTAGGTATGTAGTTTTTATTTTGCTGTTCTAGTAATAACTATAAGAAATGTTTAGAATTTAACTGAAATTTATCTTGATATAATTGCATAAGCATTTACAAATACTAATTATTAGCAAGTGGTCATACTAAGAATATCTCATTTTTCAAAGTCAGAAAGATCTTGGCAGTCTTCTCAAAATGTCAAGCTCAGCAAGCTTCTGCTGAGCACATCCTGAACTGTCCTGGACTTTCCAGAGAAGATATATATTTGTCCCCCCCTTCTTGTCCTTGACTTCCTCAAGGCCCCTCCACACTATGGTCCACTGCAAGCTATCACTACTGTCTGAAGGGGGTATGGTTCATTGTGGTTCATGGTAGCAGACGATAAAATAGCCTTGGCGAATGATGGCTTCCAATGCGGTTTTTCTCCAAAGATCAAAGGCAGTCAGATGCGCAACTAAGTGACCCTATGGATGAATCCACATGATTGTCTCATTTAGTGGCCCAGCGTGGGAATGCGACCCGTGAACCATCAGGAAGTAGTGAACAATTGGCCATAGTGTGGAGGCTACATTAGGGTCAGTAGTCTGATGGATCTTGTCAGACAGCTGGAGGATATGCCACTACAACAACAACTAATTATTAGGGATAAAGTGTTTTTTTTTTTTTTTTGTAATCATTTTGTTTTGTGTTAGTTGTTTTTCCATTAGTTTCTTATTTATGTTGGTACTGGGCTTTGGAACTCAACCAAAAACTATTATGTTTGGAACTATAACCGAAACTGAACAAAAAAAAATATTGGTTTATTTTGGTCAATATATCATTAGTCATTTTGTTACTGTAATCAACTTATCTATATTTTCTAATTTAACGTCTACTGTATAATTGTCATGTTTCCATTGCTTCTTGATTTCCTATATTGATGGTCACCAGTATTTTTCTGTTTCAGTTTTGCATGAAACTACTTGTAGAATTCAGATTTAATTTAGTTGAAATAATGTTTTGATAATGGATAACAATGCCAAAGCTTGCCAATCTCTGTTCACTGCTTGTATCGTATATGCTGGTTAATTATATCAATTCACATAGTGAACTAATTAACAAAAGAATAAAATCTTCTAAATTTTGACAGAATTACATTTTTTTTTGTTTATGATAGAATTTTATTTTTAGTACAAATACATAAAGTAAAATTATTCATTTGGAACTGAACCGAAAACTGTTATTTTTAACAAAACAAAAGCTGCAACTGAACTGATATATTTTTCTTTAGTTAAATCAGAACAGAAACCAGAACTGGACAAATTATGGTTCAAAGCCCTGGTTGGTACAGATAATAACCTCTCAAATGAGTTTTGGTAACTTTTCGTTTGTTGGGGACATTTTATTGATAACATTACTGCTAGCAAGAATGATAAATGGTGCCAAGGGCAAAAAGTCTCCAGGGCTTGACAGGGTATAATATCTATCTATATCGTATAGTATCCTTTATTCTATTAAGTAAAGAACTTTTGTTAAATGAGTAAACCTATTACCTATTGTCACATGGGGTAGATGTTAGATTATTTCTTGTACAACTAATCATATTTAAAGACCTTTATAAATGGATTATGAATAAAAAAAAAATTGTGTTTTTCTATGATTTTTAGTTTGCAACAATCTCATGTTTTCTTAATTACAATTTTGAGCAATCATTTTTAAATCTGTTCATTGCAATAAATATTAATTTTTTGTTGCATTTTATTTTAGAGCTCAGTTTAAGAAAGTTTATGAATGTCTGTTCAGCACAGAACTTGTTAAAAAGAGATGGGCTGTAGATCAAATAGCTGTTTGGGAAACAAGGTTTGTTTATTATTGAATTAGCTGTTATTTTTTTTTGTATCTAATGAAATTTTAAAAGTATTTTTTTTTTTGTTTTCAGGTGAAGTAAAATGGTAATAATATCAGATACTTTTTAAAGAACATGTTTTTTAAACTCAAAATTGTTAAAAATCAAAATATTCATTAAAAAAAATAAAAACTTTTAAATTTATTTATTAAACTTTTGGTGCATATTATGTACATTTAATATATGGATTAAAATATAACATCTTAAATGTTTTGCAATATACCTCTTAATAGTATTACATTTTATTATGCATGTATTGAAATCATCATTTTCTCCCATAATAGGAGTGAATGGGGGTAGTATTTTATTAAATGTGTATCTCAATGAAAATATATTAATACTAGGTATAAAATAAAATAAACTTATTTTATGTATATTTTTTAAGCATATTTTAAGCTAGAAAAACACGTAGGAGAATGTTATTGCCAGAATTTTTTTTTTTTTTTCTTTTTAAATCCCATGGTTCCCAAATGTGGTTCACTTGTCTTCATCATCAGTATCATGAAAAATATGATACTTTTTCAATTTTGACTTAGTTATTCTTATATAGTTAAATTTCTTAGTAATCTTTTAGAACAGAGCTAAATCTCTACCCTAAAACTTTGTTTAATTTCTATAGATCTAATTTCTCAGCTTAATTTTTCTTCTCTTTTTAAAAATATTTTTGATTTGTGGATGTTTTTCTCTTTCTGTAATGTTTTTGCTTGGCTGCTTACAGTAGTTAATCAAACCTTAAGTTTAAATGCAAATTTTATCCATTGTGACTGTTACACTTAGCTTGTTTCACTAAAATATATTTCTTCTTAATAAGCACACCAGGCCTTTGCTTTCTCAACCACATGCTCCCAAGTTATCTGGGTAGAATACAAGCACATAGTTGAGGTTTCTGAACTGATATTTTTTATAGGTTAAGGCAGTTGGTTTTACACCCAACCTTCATTCTAGAGGACCAGTCCCCTAATATAATCCTCAGGCACAGGGTACCTGGCTATACCCCTAGGCAATGGATACCCATTTTAGTCGTTTCATATGATATGCATAAGCTACATTGGGACTATTCTTTTGCACTTGGTTATCACACAGGTGAAAATATATTCATTCTAATTATTTAGTTTTTTTTTCTAAAGCTTCTCTAATAATATTTAGCAAAATATAAGGCTTTGTTTATTTTAAAGGAAGATAGAAGAAAGTTTTTAAACAATACATGTTGATAGCCACAATACAATGAGCATAAACTATGAACTATGCACACATTAAACATTTGGCAAGAACCCAAAAATTAGAAATAATTTAAACCAAACCTAAAATATATTTCAACAGAAAAAAAATTAATAAAACATCTGAACTTTATGTGTAAAAATATATTTTTAATTATATTGTTATTTTTACTTTGTACTACCATTTTAATTATCGCATATTTTAACAATTCAACATATATTAAGTTTTTTTACTCTTTAGTAACCATTGTCAGTTAATTACTTAGCTTTTACAGCAGAAATTAAAATTTGTTTTTATTATCATCTTATATATATATATACATACATACATACATACATACATATATACATACATACATACATATATACATAATGTGTATATTTGTTTTCTGCAACTTATGCTTTAGGAAAAAGTTAATATTTGTTTTTCAGGATTATCAATATTAAAATATATGTTTGGTATAATGTTTTAATAATTGAATATATGTTTGATTGGTACTCTTTAAAAGTTAAATTCTTTTTCAGGTATTTTCTGAAATTTAAAATTTTTTTTGTTATAGTCTTAGTATAAATTCTACAATTTTCAAAATACCTTAGATAAAACTGACATTACTGTATTAAGAAATTGACTTATAGTTAACTTTTTTGTAATAAAGTTTTTTTTATATTTTTATTCCTCTTTTTTATGAGTTGTGTTGTTCCTTTATGTCAAACCTTTCACAGTAATGATATTTTTAAATATTTAGTCTCATCATGATTGTAAATAAATTAATGGATTCAAAGAGATAAAATTTCCCACTTTTCATAGATGCCACCCATCACTTCCAACAGCTATTGAAGCAAGTGTTGTGCTTGTCAGAGCCATAATACAAGACATTCTTTTGACTAATGGAGCTTCACTTTGTCAAGAATGTGATATACAAATGATGTATTCAATGGCCCTTGTGAGGTAATTTCTTTTGTATTTCTTACATTATAGATCAGGGTTTCCAATTCCCATTCCACCTGTAACTAAAAGCATTTCTTTCTCTCAAAAAGGATAGTTAAATTTTGATTTTCCTATCAATACTGTACCTGATCATTCTTCAGTAAAGTAGTGGGCTTAAATCTGTTTTAAGTGTTAAATGTGTAATAGCTGTTTAATTCTAGTGCTGTTTCATAAACTATGCAACTGCAATCAGACTTCTTTTATGATATTAAAAATTGTTCTTATTTATTACACACAATATTCAGGGTTGGCATGATTTAAATTTTGATTTAAATCAGTTGATTAAAAAAAAAATCGTTGATTTAAATAATTTTTTTTTCACTTCTCTTAAAACCCACATTCGAAAGACAGGAGAATTGAGTATCAGTCAGCACAGAAATACCAATAAGTAAATAAGTGTAAATAGATAGTATGTTTTCTAAGAATTTAGGGGTTGTTATCAGAAAGTATGTACTAGTTATGACTAGTGGAATTCATTTTTTGTAATTGGGGGGTAAAGAGAGTATTTTAGAACTTGAAATCCTGTTTGTCTACCAAATAACAACAGCCGTCACATTATCTGCTAGAATGGAAAGACAGTTTTCTTCTTTTGGTATTTTTCATTCTAACCTTCGTAACCAATTAGGAGTGGATATGACATCAAAACTAGTGTTTTTATTGAAACAGTTAAATCCATAATTCGTTGCTTAAAAAGTATTGAAATAATTGTAATTTTTTTTTTAAATAAATAGTTTGCATTAAATGAATATTTAATTTGTTCTTTAAATTTACATCTTATTTAGTTTGCACCATCCAATTACAAAATAATGAAATGTATTTAGATTAAAATTTATGTATTTAATTTTAGGTAATCAGTGTGTAGAATATACTAGATAGATAAGCTGTTACTTATAACAGACTATTCCATGTAGATTGCAAAAAAATATAAAAACACAATAATACTTAAAATTAGAATTCAGAAAAAAAATCAAATAAATATATATTTTTTTTTTTAATCATGATTTTTTTCCCCAACCCTGACCATATTATACCTATTTTATTACTATATACAGTATTCTAGTTTGAAAAATTTAAATATTCTTAAGCATGATTACATCTATTTTATTGTATAAAACTTGTAATAAAATGTTAGATATTAGTAGAGGAAAATACACATTCTTTAATTCTTTCTTTCAATGTAATAGTAAAACAAAAAAGAATATGGGTCATGAAAAATTAAGTTAATCCCACCTCCTATTGGTTGAGCATTATCTGATCATATAAAATGTTTTGTATTTTCCCACCAAAAGCTAACCTAGTTTCAGGGAATGTTGCGTGTGTCTTTTGCAGCATTGTACTTCACCATATTGTAGGAAAAATTCTTATCTTTCCCTTGAAAGATGAGGAAAAGTGAAGATATGTGCTTTCTGAGAAAGCCGAGGGTGCCAGGATTGGCTGAAAAGTCTTTTGTTTAAGGAGGAGTTTTTTTTTTTTTTTTTTTTTTTTGGACAGTTTGAAGACCCTACAGAGCGAGAGCATATTTTGGTTTCTCTCAAGATATGTTCACTTCTGACCGACACACAGTTTTTTGGATGCTTATATTAGCAATGCTATGTGTATGTACATGTATATATTATAAAGTAATCTGAATATAGCTGGGAATACCAAAATAAAAGCTAAAAGAAATCAAGATGCTTGCCTTATCTCACTTGCTCTGTCCAAATCACAAATGTTGATAAAATTTCAATAAAGTTTTGTGTTTTTAACACTGAAATGACCCTAGACTAATCCTAACATACAGAAATATCTGCTGATTTATGGAGATATGACTAGTGCAGAATGTAAACTGAAAAAAGTTGCTTATTATAAGAGAATCTTGAGTTTTTTTTACATTATTTTGTCATAATCTGAGGCCATGTTTAAGTACGGTGCAAACAAAAATTATAGATGATTGCAAACTTTAATGGTCCATTATAGTAAATATGATTGCAACAATAGAAAAAAAAAATCTGAAAGGTTGTATGTAGATTATTGTCCATTTCCTGATTTCTGTGATCTTATAATTCCCAGAAATTATGAAAAGTAGCCTACAGCCTAAATTAATGGGTCTAAGACCTAAGATACAAAATCTGGAATTTTCAGGGTATATAGTTGTTAGGAAATTTCAGCAAAAGTCTATACAATTAATTGCATACTGTAACTTTATCCTCTCTGTAGCAATTCTGCACACTTAAACAAATTGGTACTTAAAAAAGAGTTATAAAAGTGAATATGTGAAAAGAGGTATATGTGAATTTAACTAGCTATTGATAATTTGCTGTTCTAATTCACTTTTTATATCATACAGTTATGTTAGCAAGTTATTTTTTCAGATTTAATCACTTTAATTACTTTTTAATGAAAATAGACTTTAAAAGTCCCTTTTAGAAAATCTACCTAATTTATTTTTATTTTCCAGACCCTAAAAATTAGGTATTTGTTTTAATTAATAATTATAAATTCAGTTATGTTTTAGATTTTCCTTAAAAGGCAACTCATTTTTTTTTCCGATTCATGACTTTTTTAATGTTTTAAATAACTTTTTTTTTACTGCTTTAATAATAAAATCACCATAAATCAGATGTTTCCAAAGTATGTTCTGTGGCACCTTATAATGAAATATAATGAAATTTTTATAATTAATTACATTAGGGATTCCTAAAGTATACAGCACAAGGACCCTTTGAAGATCAAGGCATTTAGCCTGATTTAAAAAAATTAAAGTAAAAAGTTAATAATTGATAAATACGTAAGATTTTTGGTATGGTTGGATTTTACTAGGCTTCATATAAAAACTGTGGACCCAAAATAATCAAATATGCTTGAATAAACTATTGATAAGAGTTCCTCATTTCTCAAGGTCTAAAATGGTAAACCGTGTAATCTAAAACCAGTTTTCAGAAAAAGAATCTTTTTGTTAAAAATATAAAACTACCATAAGATATATAGCTGCATTCTTAGAAAATTCAAAAGGTTTGTAAAATAGTAGTCAAAAAATAAGTATGGAAAAAGAATTGTCAGTGTCCAGCTTGATTCCATGATTTGAAAAAATATACAGCAATTTGTAAGCTTCCATCCCAATATACTAATTTAATGTTAACGAAAAAAGCTATAAATAAATATTTTTTTTTTAATAATGCTGATACACAAGTTTTATTTATCTCTTAGTTTAGTATTAATTTTACTGAGAATTAGGTCCTGTTGGAAAACTTTAATTAAAAAAGATTTCTGACTCAAAAAAGTTTGGGAACCACTGATATAGGCCAGACCATTTTTACAAACAGATTGATCTAAATATGTCTGTGTTTCTTTTGAGAGTAGTGTATTAGGAAATCTGATAAGAAAATCTTTTTACAGTTTGAAAAAATTCTAAATAATTTTTTGCTATCCTTAAGATTTTTAGCTTTATTTACCAGGGCCATCTCCCCCCTAGTCCTTTAAAATAAATGTGTACAGTTGGTAACTTAAAATATAGAATATTAAAAAAAATTTATGTATATCTTATAAAATGAATACACATGTCTGTAGCAGGAACCAAAAATTTGAAGTTCTCTGTAAGAATAATATTTATTGCTTTCATTTTGTTGTTTTTTAAAACTGTCATATTATGTTTTTATTACAGATTTGTTAATTTGACTATTGAAGCTCACAAGGACAGTGATCTTAACTTCGTAAAAACAGCTCAGATAGCTAAAGGAGTAAGGACATTTTTATTGTTTTCATAGGAGTGTAATTTATGTTTTATTATGGTGCTTTAAAATACTTGATGTTATTTTCTGAAATGCATACTTGCCAACTTGTACAGTTTAGCTATATATTGTACAAATTTATGTAAGATTGTACGTCTGCATGTTCAGGGTTTTTGATTACAAATGGTATTAATTTCTAGATATTTTACTTGGCGCAGTCTCCCCTGATCTCTATTAATAAATAAAAATAAAACTTAATACAACAGATATTAACACTTAATGGACAAGGTTGAGTTTTTACCAGAACAAGGGAAAAACTAGGTTTTATCAATAAAAACTATATGGACAATGGCAACCTAGTAAATATTACTCTATGTTCGTTTATATGTAGGAAATTATTATTTATAACTGCTAATCATCTATATTATTTTTGTTTTTATAGTCATGTAAACTAATATAATAAATTTTAAAAGAAAGTAAACGTTAGATGAATGATGTAATATAAGCTACCTCCTGAGATTTTTTTGTGAAAATTTAATTTCTGCTGAACAGGGGTGGGAGGGGGGGGAGACAATTTTTGTTTATGCAATTTAAACCTTATAATAATTTTTTTCATAATTGTTGGCGGTCATAGGACATTGACAATATATTAATGTTCAAATGTTTTGTTTAGCCAAAATACTTCTATTTATTCATTAGTGTATGATAAACATTGAATCCCAGTTGTGTAGGGGTAGCACTTTGTGCTTCCACTACACAGGTCTGAGGTTTGATCTGGCTTAGCAAGGTTGACTCAAGCTTTCATCTCTGCAGTAGACAAACTGAGAACAAAGTATGCTTGGTAACTAAACACTCGGGGATTCTTCATTAGGCTGACCACCTAACTAAGACATATGCTTCACATCACAGGGCCCCTGATCTTGAAAATGGAAATTGGTAACATAAGCCTTGGCCCCCAAGTTGAGCTGTTGCGTTGAGGCGTTTAGTTTTTATGATAAACATTACAAAAAGTATCTGTGCCAAAAATATTTAGAACATTTTTTTCTTAAAATGGTCATATGTTCTTGAATATGCTTAAAAAAATTAAAACAATATTAAAATTTATGCTTTTTAATTTTTTATTAAGATACACATTTACAGAAATTCTAAAAATGTATTTCTGAGAAATCATCAAAAATATTTTTTAAGGTGGTAAAAATCGTAGTAAAAACTGGCAAAAACTATGTCGACCATGCTAGATGATAGTGCTACTTTAGTTGCCAATTTAGAAAAAATTGATATAATACATCTTAAAAAATTGGACTGACCATTGTTTTTAAATATTACATTTTTTTAACATTTTTTTATTTAGCAGAACTAATTTTTGAAAACAAGCCTAATATGATACAATCTTATTTGATAAAGCTATAATTTAAATGTTGCTTTTGTCTTTCATTTATTTTACATAATTATGGTCCATTTTTATTTAAATGTTTAGTTATGTTAATTTCCAAACTGAAAACTCTTCTCGTAAATTTAATGGCATTTTCATTATTTTTCTTTAAGTTTATTCTTTGTATATTGAGTTTCAGGTACCACAGAGCTCCTGTTTGTCCTATATTTTTATAAAACTTCCTTTTTTCTTATATTTTCTTTTTTTTTCCCTACATCATACTTGTTTTCTTTTCATTTTCTGATTCCACCCCTCCAGATTCAGAAGCAAAATGGAAAGAAATTATGTTTTTTGTTATTCAGCTTGCAATGACATTATCAACAGCCTTCATTTTAATGGTTCATGTAATTGGATTCTCCGCTTTTCACTCCTGACCTTTTTTCCATACTGGTTTGAATTCTGAAACTGTAAAGTAATAAATTCTAGAACTTGATGTCCCATTTACTCTTTCTTTCCAACTAATTTGTCTAACTACCTGATGTGATGGGTCGCAAGCAGCACTCTAATTTTTGCACCTTGGAAAGGAATTCAATTATCTTAAATTTGAATAATATCTTAGCCACACATATTTTACTCATTTACTTCGCTGAAATGAGTGAGTTAATTTTGAATATTTTAAATTCTTCAACAAAGACATGCAAGGATTTTAAACAGCATTAATTTCCTTAATTTAGTGTTTTCATTAGATGTTTTGATGGAAAATTTCAATTCAAGATTTTTCTTACTTTGATCTTCTAGGTTTTAATTGAATATATGATATTTGTAGAAGGCAATCATAAGTGTCACATGCATTGTCAATCTTGTGACTTTGTTTATGCTTATCCCATTCAAAATATCTCTTGGAGAGACTTCTTTTATTAAATTTGCTGTAAATTATTTTTATGAAAACATTTTACCTTGATTCTTATAATATTAAACTAGGTGTTAGTTCCATTTTCAAAATATATTCCATAATCACAGCTCTGTGGCATCTTAAAGATTTAATATATGCAGCAAAATTAAAGCCTTTAAATTTAAAGAGTTTACATCATACTGAAAAAATTTACTGTTGTATATTTCATTAAAATTTCTAAAGACGTTCTTGTCCACATGGTTCAGATTTGCACTGATCTTTCTTTTTTTTCTTTTTTGTGAATAGTTTTTCACAAATTCGAGAAAGAAATATTTTATGTCTAAAAAGAATCATAATGGATCTATTTTATTTTACTTAATTATTTATATTGAATCACAGCCTAAACAACCAGTCGAGTGCCAAATAAGCAGGGTTCTGCTATTGGTAGAACTAATTTTTGGTCAAACATTTTGAGGTGATTTATAGTCATTCATCTTTAAGTTTTATGTTCCTATCTCATTATCTTTTACACTGCTAAAAATGACCACAGTGTTTTAAACCCTTAAAATCAAGCAAGAAAAAAGTTAAACAAAAAATAATCTGTATATATTTAACATCCTTTGTATGCTTATTATGCATATCTGAATTGGATGAACCAATCATGATGGAATTTTGCATGATGATTCAGATAAATTCTGGGAAGGTTTTAGGCAGGTTAAATTATTTGGAGGTCATTGACAAGATGGAGATGAAATGCTTTTTTGTTCTAAATTGGTTTTGGTGACTATATTTTGGCACTTTTTAATACTTTTTTTTAAAATTACATACTAAAATTAGTGTTTAAAATATACTTTAAGATAACACCTATTTTTAGGAGCTTTTTGATTAATGTGATGGATTATTTAATTTTAACTATATTAAGCATATTTCTTATTAACTTCCATTTCACCATTTTTTTTTTCAAATGAAAATATATTCTGTTGCTGTAGTAAGAGAGTTATTGTTTGGAAAATTAATTAAAAGTATTTGGCACTTAATGTTATATACTGAGAATCAGTTTCATGAAAATCAATTAGAGCTAATATCAACTTTTTACTGTATCAAATGGAGTGAATCTGTGAGTATCTTAAATCAATTTGGTGAGATTAGGCATTCATACTGTTCTTTGTGTAAGTGCCTTAATTCTCTTTAAAATAAATGTTCAAAAATCATATTACATTTTTTTTAGGCCAAATGGCAAGATAAATCACAAAATAGAGTATAGTATTAAGTTTATGAAGAAAATTAAATGTGTTTTTCATTTTATAAAACTTAGTTGTTTTATTTTTGGGATTCTAAAAACTACTGTTGTAATGAATTCTAAATATATTTAAGAAAGAAAAAATAAGTATTGTCCTGCTGTACCAGAGAAAACACTGAAAAAAAAAAAAAAAGAATTTTCAATGTAGTATTGTTAATAAATATATATGAAACAGTATTTGTAAAGTTTTTATAGAGTTTAGATTAGGGATGGACAAACTTTTTCGGCAGTGGGCCAAAAATCGAAAGAAAATAAGTTTGGTGGGCCAAGATAAATTTTTCTTAAATTTTAAAAACAATATACAAGTACCTAATGGTTTAAATACGTTAATGAGATGAATGAAATTGCGATTTCATTTTTTAAACTTCCTTAAACTGAGGTTCAAAGTGAGATGTACTGATTTTAAGGAACGATGCTAAATGCTCATCTGTCAGTCTACTTCTGAAATTATTCTTTCTAAGGTTCAAAGTTGAAAACATTTGTTCACATATAAGAAGCAAATATACCGCTGATCTTCTGGGTGTGAGATAATAAATTTAGAATATAATATTTAAGCAGAGATGGATATATAATGTATAAATATATATTTATTTTAATTTGCCTCGGACTGGCAACTTAAAATTCTATCCGTGGGCTGGATAAAACCTTCTGTCGGGCCAGAGTTGGCCCATCCCTGGTTTAAATACTTTTTTAATAAATAAAATATTATTTCATTTATTATTTTGGAATGATATATATGTATATATATGCATAAAATATTTGAATATCTGTATCCAGCAGGTAAGGGTGCTCGGGATATCCTTATCTGACAAAATCACTGTCCATTTCTTCCCTAGGCTCCAAACATCCGTTGTATCTCTACAAATTATTATAGCAATTCATATAGTAAAGGTTTTGAGCGCTATGGTCTACTTTTTGCAACACGAGGGCTAATGAGACCAGGACCTACTACTTAAAGCCAATTCCGAAGGGCTACGGACATCCATGCCATAGTGGG
Source organism: Pardosa pseudoannulata (assembly GCA_032207245.1). Taxonomy (NCBI): domain Eukaryota; kingdom Metazoa; phylum Arthropoda; class Arachnida; order Araneae; family Lycosidae; genus Pardosa; species Pardosa pseudoannulata. Next base: position 69,495,564 of record CM063505.1, on the reverse strand, counting down.
ATTCGAACCCACGAACTTCAGCTCCGAAGGCCAGCACTCTAACCATTCGGCCATTGTTCGGCTCATATAGTAAAGGAAACAATTAACAGATCCAAATTCTTTTAATTATAATAAAGTCAATTATGTAATGTATTGAATTTGTTATTTTTATTATGTAAATTAATGTAGTTTTTAGTTGTTCTGCTTGTGATTAATTTTTTTAATTTTTGTATTCTAGCTGGGTATTCCATCATGGATTGTTGATTTAAGGAATGAAGCTACTCATTCTTTTTCTCCTTCATTGGCACCTCTAAGAATGGCTGCTGAGGCAGCATTGAAGTTTTTAAATGAGTCATTTTGGGAAAAGGAAATTTTAACTTTAAAGAATCTTGAGAGAGAACCTTTGGATGAAACAAATATTAGAGGATTGATTTATAGTTATATCACTTTATATTTCAATGTAAGTTGTTACTTTTAATTTTTAAAACCTGTTAAAGTTTAATTTTAGTTTTAAAATTATATTATGACTCCCTAAGTTCCATTCAGTGTACTCTTTCCAATAATTTATTTTTTAAGAAACAATGTACTGAATGACTTTTTAAGCAACTCATGGAAATTGAAAGGATTGACTTATATTTTCTGTTAGGGTACTACATTGATTGTAATTTTGATTGTATTTTGTACTACATGAGAAAGCACAAAACACAACTTTTGCTTCATCATTTAAATTAGAATTCTTTTATTTACAATGCAAAGTATGTCCTATTAAAGCAGGGGTGGGCAAATACTTTTAAGCACGGGCTAAAATGAAATTTTTTAAAATGTCTCCCGGGCTCAGAGGACTATACCGTGTATGCTGTGCACACACGAATGTTTTGGTAGAGTTTTTTCCCTGCCCAAGACATTTTTTTTGACAAAAATACTATAAGTATCATTTTAAAGCATTTGGACAGAGAAATTTGACAGTTAATAAAAAATAATAGTAGTAATAAATTGTCTTACTTAGGTGTATATGCGAACAATTTGTGCCCAGTAAAATATGTCACGTAATTTTTAAAGAAATATGATCCATTATATTAAATTAATGGTCATCAAATAAATCAGTTAATAAAAAATTTTATTTTGATATTTGTATATATCTTAACGATACAAATTATTTTATTTTGATCATAGTTATTACATTTTTATATTTATATTACATTTTGTAAATATAATAGTAAATAGAATTATAAAAAGAAAAGACAAACATCAAACGTTAAAATAGAATAGTTTTTGTTAATGCACATTTTTAGGTTATTTTTCATTATTTATATGTACACTACACATACAAATACTGTTGATTTCAACAAAATCGCATATAAGAGATTTAAAAAATTGCATGTAGAATTTTTCAATGGGCCGGATAAAGTAAGCAAGAGGGCCAGACGACGGGCCGCCTATTGCCTACCTCTGTGTTACAGGAATGTTTCCTAAACTATTGCTTAATGAGCTACTTTGTGTGTAATTTTTTATTAGATTAAAGTATTTCAAATTGTCAAAAATTTGCAAAAATGAATGAGATTTTTAATTTTATTACACTTTATAATAGTCCAAACTTGTATATAACTTACAATTTAATAAGCAGTTTTCTTAATATCTTTTTGATATTTTGGTTGCTGTGACTATTTATTATTAAATAATAAATTTATATAATTTATTATTCTTTGTTAGATACTGAAAAATGAAGATAAGAAAGATTCAAAACAGTTGAAACAAGATTATGGTGAAAGCAAGATTGTTATTCAGAAGTTAGTAGCTTGTATCCAGAAAAACAAGTATGTTAAAAATTTGTTTTGTAAATTAGATATAGAAACATTCCTTAAAATTAATTACTTTTTGGCCCAATGTTACTGTCTTAATATAGAAAATTAAATTGAAGTACATGGAATTTCTTTTGTTATATTTATGCTGCTTTGTGTTACATAACTATATTTAGAGTTTAATTTGTTGTTCAACATATCCTATTGATTTAATATAATTGTTTTTAACATATTTTAATTTTACTTATAAGTTCAAATATTTTAAGGCATTGCTGGAGTTACTTTACTTCTTTACAAATATAAATTTTTACTAAATGAACTTTTTTTTAAATTTATTGTAGGAGACAGTTTATAAACATTTTAATATTAGATGGATTATTCATACCATATGATGATGAACTGAAAAATCTCATGTCTCCTGCTGGTAATAAATTTTTTATGCATATTTTTCTTTTACAGAAAATTCTTTGTAAGAAATCCAGTATATCAATTTGCTTTGGATTGTAAATTTTCTTGACTCATTATTTTACGTCTATTAAAGCCTAATATTGACTGTATAAAAATATTAGGATTGGTTATTTTATTATTAAATTTGATTTTTAGTTTTTGCTAGAGAGTTATTAAGTTATCAAATATTATATAAGAATTTAGGTGTTAATTATCTAGTTTTTGTCAAATAATTGCTAAGGATGAAACAATATCTGGTAGCTATCTGATATTCTAACCTATCTATTTGAATTTCAACTATCCAGTACTCCTGATTATCTGAGCTAAAGATTCAGGTATCTGCACATCAAGTTAATTACCTGGAGGTGAAAATTTTTGCTCTCAGTCAAAAACTAAATTTAAAAAATTTTAATAAATTATCAATTTTTGAAAATTCAATATTTAAAACAAAGTTGGCAGGAGGTTGTTTAAAAGTAGAAAAAAATTATAGGGTAATAATGGTAAACAACAAGGGTTTGTCAACAAGAATGTACTAATAAGATTGCTTAATATGTACTTTTGTTACAGTGTAGTACAAAAGAAAAAGAGAGGCTTCACAGAGCTCCCTCTATTTTTTATACATTGTACTCATTTTCTCTTCCTTTTAGTCCCCTGGGTTTTATTTTACTTTTATATATATTTATCATTCTGTTTTAGACCTTTTTTAACTCAGCTAATGAGCAAAATTAAAGTATCCATTATTTTGATGAGTCATGTAAATGGTCAATGAATTCTCTTTTCCTTACTTCTAACCTCTTTTTCGTAGTGGACTAAATGCTTTCAATGTAGCCAATAGAAATAACACAAACTTTTTCGTTTTATTTTATGTGTTTGTTGTGCCCCCCCCTGAAAAAAAAAAGTCTTTTATTAAAAATTTAAAAGATCTTTTTTGTAGGCACGTTACTGAATCATTCAAAATTTTGTTGATTACGGTTAGAAAATTTTTATTTTAAAATAATATTTAAGTACATTTTTTTGTACCATTATTTGTTGGCTTTGGAATGAATTATATATTCATATTTTTCTTACTTTGCTTTCTTATAACGTGCTTTAAATCTTTCTTATGTGTTGTTGGTAATATTTTGGACTATTAAACATATTTTTTCTTTGTTTTTAATTATTATCATATATATATTCATATATTTTCTATATTTAGAATGCTTACAATATGAAGAATCGTTTGATGAAATTTATGATATGCAATCAAGATCAGCTGGTCTATCTATACCACCTGTGCCCATTGAGCTTCAAAATTTATGGAGACGGGTGTTGGATATATTGAATAGACTTCATGCTATGCCTCTATTGTTGGAGGCATTATTAAAATCTCAAGCTAAAAGGAGTGAAATGGGAAAGAAATTGGTAATTGCCTGGGCAATAACCATTTTAGACTGTAAGTATTTTATCTTACTTTTTATTTTTTATTTAAAAAAAATTTTTTTTAAATTTCAACTAAAGTAGAAAAAAGAGTAAAAATAAGAAGAAACACACTCTTCAGTTATTTACAGATAAGCTTATATTTGGAAATATATAGTAATTTTATCTGATGATTTTTACTGTATTGTTAATTTTTCTACATATACTCAAAACTTTTGATTTTCTATATTCTTCGTTGATAATTTGCTTATTGTTTATCTAGGTGAAGGCAGCCTAAAGAAACTTTTTAGAACAAGGGGCTTAACTGTAAATTGGCATAGTTTGTTTAATGCTGCTGTGTCTCAACCCTGTGTATATACACCGTACATTTTTTGCAGGTAAGTAAACATGCATACGCTTTCATTTATTTACTGTATTGAAATCTATATTTTGGGTGAAATAAATTTCCTTTTTGTTGCTTTAATATGTATTATATGGAAGAAACTATGAGAATATTGCTTAATTTATTTAGCTTGTTGTATCACTCTGTCTTGCAGATTTAAAACATGCACAAAAACTGCCATTTTCACAGTGAGCTTTAAGAAACTGTTTTGTTGGTTGTTACAACACTGCAATAAACTCAATTTATTCATAGAATCCATACTAAATTTAATTTTTCTGTTATTCATCATATCATTTTGAGCTGATGCTAATGATTATTACTGAAATAAATTTTAGATTTGTTAAGTTTGAAATGTTGAAATATCAGAAATAGATTTCTCACAAAAATGACATCAAATTATGTAAAGTTTATTTTTGTGCAGTGTAATTTACAATGGTTATTAGAAGTTATTATTATTATTATTATTATTATTATTTATTTTAAAAAGTTTTTTTTTCAGTAAGTGATTGGCAATATGCAGTCAAGTTGAGTGGGTTGTTACTGCTTTGCATAATTTATTTTGATTATTCATAATTTAATACATGTATATGTCTCTTTTTTTTTCTTTTTCTGGGTTTTGTGTGAATTTAGTGCATGTTTTTATTGTAATTTCCGTAAGTTCAGTGTCAAAGTAGTCATAATCAAACAGATAAATCTGTAGTTTTCTGTTTTAGTGTAAACAAATTGTTTTTATTTTGTAGGCTATATGCTCATTTAAATTTAAAGAGAAGTGCTGCTGGATACATTCTTTACTTGTTGTCAATAGCTATAGGCCAAGCAGGTTGGGAGTCTGTGAAGATACCTAACAACTATCCTGTTTATACTGTGGATGACTTAAAACAAAGTATGTATACATAATCTGTAAAAGCAAATTTTATTATGTTGCTGAATTTTATTTTATAGTTTTAATGGAAAAATTCCATTAGTAACAGGGCATTTTACCCACCCACCCAAAAAAACCCAAGCAAGTTTTATAATAATAAATGTGTCAATAAATAAAATTACCCCCCCACACACACACCTGTCTTAATGGATAAAAAACAATAAATTTATCCATTTTTTATGTTTCTTATTGTCATTTCATTTTTATTGTTATTCCATTTTTTATTTTTCCTATATTTATTTATCTTTTTAAGTTTTAACCCATATCAGTTTTTTGAGTTATTCACCAAAAACCCTTTTTCTTTGTGTGTGTGTGGGGGAGATTGCAGTCTTTCTAAAATTTCTGATTATTTTTACTAAAATTGCAAACTGCATCTACAGAAGATAGACTAGGAACTTTGTCTAACCTAAATATCATATCCCTTATTGTCATTCTGTTTTTTTCTATTTGATCAGAAGTCTGCATCTTAACAGCAGCAAAGATTTAACATGTGTAATCTAGAAATAGGTAGTTTTTAATCCTTTGTTGCCTGTGCATCATTTAGTAATCTGAATAATGCATTAGAATTTACATTATCAGGATTTCTCTGGAACTTATATTAAAAAGGCATAGCAAATATCTGGTTACATAGAGTGCAGATTGCACTCAAAAGGAGAAATTCATAAGTAGATATTACAATAATCCTAAATACAAAATTTCATCATTTTAGGACTAATTGTATTTGAGTTATACAAGATAAGTATATAGAGATGTTAGGGCGAAATAGTCAAAATACATATTGTTCAAGATTTATGTTGAAATCTGAACTCTAATATTTTTCAAGATTATAATATTTGTTTTGCTTTATAAAAGGAAGTTTTAAAAAAGTGTAAAAATGTTGGTATAGTGTACATTAAGGAATGCAGGAATTCATTTTTTCAAGTTCAAAGACCTTTTTGTTTATAAAAGATAGCTTTAAAAGAAATGTTCTAGAATATTTTTACCTTTCTGATTATATCTTTTTCTGTAATTCATAATTTCGAATTAATATTAATTGTTTTTAACATTTTGCTTATTATAGTTAAAATATTCTTGTGTATTACAGTGAAAAAGTTGCAAAATGCCAAAAGAGAGAAGTGTAAAGAAGAAAACATCTGGTCTGTTGTTGAAGGTAATAGATTACTTTTAATTACTGTAGGGGGGGGGAGATAGGAAGACTTTTTAGTAAGTAGAGAAAAACACACACACAAAATGCAATGAAGGAATCAGAAAACTACTCACATGCATATACACTATTCATACAATACATAGGAGGCAGAAACCCAAAGAGTTGCAAATAATTGTGCAAAAAGTGTGTATGATGAACCACAATCTACCGATCCCTGCTGTATGGTAATTGCTTTTGTGTCTGTTTGTTTTGTGTTTGTACAGACATCAAGAGAAAACTAGTCAAAAACTAGTTCATGGGGTGGTTAAAATGGATATTTAAAGTTTCAGAGTTAAAGTTTTCTCATATGGTCACAGAGATGTAACTCAAAATTCAGTCAATCATGGTTAAAATAAATATTTTCGGTAAAATCTGAGCTCTGGAATTTGTTGTGATTACAATACTTAATTTTACTCTGTACATGGAAGTAAATTTTCTTAGAAAAGGAACATTATCTACTGATTGAGGCACGCTTTGGTGTTAATTGATGTGAATTCGTTAATTTAAAGATTCTTCTACAAGAAAAAATTTTTGAGAGTCTCAAAAATGAAGCATAATTTGCTGTAAGAATTTGTAGGTAAGAAGTGGAATCAAAATTATAAATCTGAGTAAGTTTTGTCATTTATAACTGTCTTTCTCAAAGATGTCCTTTCAAAAGTTGAAACTTTTTAAAAAGTTACTATAATCTTTTTTAATTTTCATTTTCAAAAGCTTGTATGATAAATGTTTTATATTTTACAATAGTAAAAGCTAATCATTTATACTTTAGTTTTATTGCTGTCTGCATTTGAGTTACTATTGCAGGAGTTCCCAAACCTTTTCAATATGCAACTCACTTAAGGCTTTTTTCGTTTTTCATGGTGTTTCAATTGCAATATTCCTACTGTATTGTTAATCAAACACTGGAATGAAACACATCATAGTGAAAAAGAAAATTGTTTTAATTGACACTAAAAGATCCAAGTTAATGTAAGTTACAAGCAAGAGGAAGTATTCAGGGGGGAAGTTAACAAGTTTGTGATTGGTGAGCTTGCTAATCCCCTTACATTTTTTTTCAAATTATGGAAGAAAGCTTTAAAAGATATTTTCATTTCTTGCTTTACATTGATCTTCAAAGATGTTTAGCCTATTAAAGTGATAGCTAAAAATCTCCAACTTCACATATATTGGATGATGCAAAAAGAGTGAAGATTGTTGGATGTTTCATACTTAAAATTGGATTATCATTTGTGATTAAAATCCAAAACTCCATTAAATCTGAGCAAGTAATTTTGTTTTCAGGCAAGAAAATTCAATTAAACTATCTCTGTAAAAAATTAACGAATTGTTATTTAAAAAAATTAATAAAAGTATGAACTGTGGTAACTCAGTCAGCAAAGGCCTTTATCCTGTAACTGGAGGGTTGTAGAATCAAGCCAGCTAGAGACCTGCTATATTCATTAATGGTGGTGACTGGGGCATGTAAGCTAGGTTCTTGGTCCTAATGTCCATGTCCCCAAATAGCTCTGGAGCTCGCTCTTTGTAACATCCTATATATATAACTGGAGATTTTCAGCTATTGCTTTAATAGGCTGAATATCATTTGAAGATCAATGCAATTTGAGAAATGAGAGTAGCTTTATCAAGCCTGGGGGTTCTTCAGCTTGATTCGTGTTTCTAAATTAAAAGGTCTGTAACGTCACAACATACATACAGCTCTGTGTTTCTGGGGGCTTAGTAAAAGCAATCACTTAAAGTCCTAGACTTTATTATCTTAACTATATACAATATATACATGGTATAAAACAACATCATTTGGGAGAGAGAAACAACCTTCTCTACCCTCCCTCCCCCAACAACCAACTGCCTTCTTCTTGAAAGACCCCTCGCAAAAAGAAGGGGGGAGAAAAAGGGATGAGAGCAAGGGAGTGGTCAACAGACTGGTCTCCTCAATGACAGCCAGCATTCCACACAGATGTATACGACATAAAAATCTCAAACCCCTCTGGGTCTTAAGCACCTGCTTTTTTCAGGGGGATAAATTCTCACGAGTCCTGGGAATGACCAACCCTCTCTGGTTTTCTTGTGATCAGCTGCCACAGGACCCACTTCAGCAAAGTGTTTTTTCACAATAGAGGTGCTCATCAAACTAGAGGTGCATGCCTTTATGAGGTTTAATCAGTCTTTAGCTTTCATGGCTTTTCGTTCAAGTGAAGCTGCCCTCAGCCTTGAACAAGCTGCACATTGCAATGGGGCCTATTGGACTTGATAACAGCTTTCCTACACCTTGGGGATGAGTAATAACATAATAAAAAATATTGTCTAACTTTCGATGCAAGACTTTTCTCTGTACCAAGATCGCTCTGTGTTAAACCTGGACCACCTACAATTTATTTTCTATAATATCTGCTTATTGCAGATATAGTGCATGTGTTTATTTGATTGTTATTACAATCTTTATCCTGATGTAATGTTAATGGGTGACCAACTTCAGTACCAACCAGTATAAATATTTTATTTATTTATTTTTTGTTTTATATTGTTAATTCACATTATAATACATCTAAACAGTAACTGGTAATGCTGGAACAATCAAATGCATTACTCAAGAATTATTTAGAATAAACTAATACAGAATTTTAATAACTAAATCTGCATTTCTATAATGCCATCTCAGAATATGCTTTTTTTTTTTTTTAAACCCTGCCAATTGAATGTGAACACTGTTAATAGATTGAATAGCCTCCTTTTATGTTACTATATCATGTAGGTTAAGATTATAATGTACATAAACTGTAATGTTTGAAAATGCAACAAGTATATTTTGAAAGTTTGCTTAAGTATTATATTGTACAAAAATTATATAGAATAAAAACAATATAGGATTTAATAACTAAATCTAGACTGCTACAATGTCATGTCAGTAGGTGCTTTTCTTTAGTAATAATTATTATTACTACTAAAAGTGCTTTATTTATCTCCTGTCAATGGATTATGAATCCTGTACTAAAAATCATTTAAATGAGCAGACCTGCCAACTATCCTGGTTTAACCAGGCAGTACCAAGTTTTTCTGAGTCACCTGTATAAATTATCTGATTTTCGAAGGGGGAGTCATTAAACTATCCATTTGCACTTAGTTTTTGTGACAATAAAACAAAGTTTTTCTTTAACTCTGTTGAGGCTAACCATACCAATGCTGTCAGACTGCAATCAGAATTTTGTAGTCTGCAGCAAGTCCCTACTGCAACTCTAGAAGAATAACATGTTGATATCCATAAGCATTTAATTGGACTCATAAAGAACAGTGATATTTTAAATAAGAAATTTTTGGATTTCACGTTATTCACTGTAACAATTTATCAGTAATACAAAGTGTGAATGAATTGTCAAAATATAGCCACAAATTTCCATTCATGAATAACAAATAAAAAAACATGTTGGTTTGTAAATTAAGGCAACTGGGATCATGTTTAGAAGAAGCATTTGAGCCTAATTTTTCAAAGAAAGCAAAATCTGAAACAGTAAATCAAGTACAAAAGTAACAATTGTAAATATTTTAAATAGGTAATATTTCCATTAAATAACTTTCCTTAGTTTAATGTCATTTTTATTGTTTAATAACTTTTTCATTGACTTTTTTCAATTTTTTTAATCCTGTTTTCTTTGATTTGGTACAAAATTAACTATATAAAAATTGAATGTTGTATAATCTGATTTTTTATTATATAATATTTTTATTACTATGGTGTAAGGACATTACATTAATAGATAAACATAAGTTATTGCAGGGTTTTGGACTTTTTGTGGTTGACAGGTCAGCATGAGTGTAATTTAAAAGTTTTGAAGAGATGTATTGAATGAATTGCTCCTTCCTTAATTTTGATGAAGTAGTATACAATACTCTCTAAACCATAATATATTTCATGCATAAAATAGTGGATATCTAGAAGGATTTATGCAAATAAACTTTTGAATTTACTGATAACCATTTTAGAATCTTAGCTTGCAAATGACTACCAAATATTTAGCCGTAGACTGCTTTGGAGAATTGAAATTTCTTTGCAGATCAATTTTTTATGACGGATTGTGTCTTTTGTTAAGAATAATAAAATAAGTGTTTTTTTTTTTTTTAATCCTACCTGGAGTTATGACATATATTTTCTATTTATGTATTTAATAGAAATTACGTATATAATTTTCTATTTATTTATTCTATTTTTTTATTCTTTCATATATATATATATATATATATATAAATTATCTCTATTTTATAAACTAAGTGCTGGAACATTTGTTCCAATTCCACATATTGTGGAATCAGTTTTGAACTTTTCTTTATGTTGACTTTAAAGAATTTTGATTTAAATTTTCTAGATTCCAGTTATAAATCATGGCCAATTGGCTATGTTAGTCATCCTGTTGATGATTTTGATAAAGCAGATGATCAGTTGGATGACTACATACCTTTAGAATATTTTGAGGAGAAGATGGACTTCACAGAGAAATATTTTATTATGTAAGTATATATAGATATATATATTTACAAAACTGTGCAACAGTTTCGATTCATTTTAATCCTGTATGATTAGGTCTGTAGTAGTAGAAATTAGCTTATATGAGGTATATTTTTTATTTATTAATTTTAATCTAAAAACTTTTATTTTAATCTAATTTTTAGCATAATTTCCATCAATATCACTTGTATTTAAGAATGAGTTTTTAAATTATATACTCGTAGAAATTTGATGTCTGTTTATGCAGTAGCTAAACCTTTAGTTTTGTGCCCCTCAGTTAATATATTTGTACCTTGCTTGTGACATACAACAATTTAAGAGTTGTGAAAAAATTCCATGAAAGACTTATCTTGAAATTTGCGAAAATTTGTTTAATAAATCACAAAGTGTTTGTTCTCTGAAACATTTGTCATTTTTCAGATCCCAGTTTTCAGTAATGACAGAAGCTTTCTCACTTAATTCCTCATTTGCACATTTGTTTGACCACATTTAAATGCTTTTTCTCAATGTCTTTGCTTTACATTTCATTGATTTTCCAAGGAATTTCAGCCTTGGTAGAATTTTACAAATAAGTACTTCCTTGTGTAAGAAACTATTTGAATCATTATTCATCTAAAATAAAGTTTCTACATATATGCAAATATTACTTATATTTTTAAATATATATCCATTCATATATAATCTGAGAGTGCATGTTTTGTTAAAAATTTACCTTAAGTTTAAAACCTGTATGTAAGCCAAAATTTAAAAAATTCTTCCTATCATTCAGATATGTTGCCAAGTAAGTAAAATGGGTAAATATTTTTCAATTTAATCGGTGTCAATTGTTAAACCAAAAGTTCTTAAACTCTTTTCTCACTGCTGCATCCAGTTTGACAACTGTAGAGGTAGAGGATTAGCCACACCTCAAAACAATTACATTTCTTAAGTTTTTTCAGCTTTGTGAAAAAAGACAATTTGAATTTTAACTTTTAAGCAGCTTTACAATTTTTTTATTAATTTTACAACTTCAAACTGACTTTTCTTAAATGTCTTTTTCGAATCAAAATTTCTTAAAGTTAATTTATTTTTGTGCCATGTTGTACATATATAATTACTTTTTGCTCATGTTTTAAAAGGTTGGTTTATTTTTGCCGATTCAGATACCTTTTAGGTTATAATGACAAAAATGTCAGCAAGGACATTTATACTACATTTGTTTAGCAGAGATGTATATAAGTCAATTCCCCAGTTTAGCTCTATTAAAATCTCCAAGATTCTTGGCTTATGTACAGAAATATATGGTTATATGTACAAACAATGTGAAACTTATAAAGGCAAAAATAATATATATACTTCTGAAAGTCATCAGGCATTGTAAATATGTTGCATATTTTCTTTTTTTGTGGGTTGTTTTCAATGGATCCCTGGCCATCGTAATATGGAAATGATCGGGCAGATATGCTTGCAAAAAAAAGGTGCTACTTAGTACTAAATTTAGTAGATTTACTTAGTTTATAGAACTAAACAAGATACCTCTTTCCTTACTGCTAAATCATGCATAAAACACATTATGAAGAGCTGTTTTTTAAAATAGAAACTGAATATGGTAGAAATAATTGTCTTTTAGAATTTACACTTGACAAACCTAGATAGGAGGCAGTGGCTTATTATTATTTTTTTTATTTACTGGGCCTTGCTGCTCATCTATATCAATTTGGCATTCTTCTTGAGGTTACCAGCCCCCTGTGTGATAATAAAAACGAGCCAATAGACTAATACCACCTGCTTACGTGTTTGGAGCTCTCCATGGAGATTAAGGTATTGAGAAGCTAGAATACTTATGGGACAATATCCTTTGGTTATGTGAACTGTTTTGAACTACTTTTTTGCCTGTTTTATGTCTTTGATTATACTGGATGTTTTTCTTTTCTTGTTCATGGCCCTAACTATTGGAAATTAAAAAATAATAAATAAAATAAAATTATTGTATATTTGATTTATTAAAAACTAGAAATTTTTTTAAAATAAATGTTTTAGTTGTTAAAAAGAGAATCAACATTTTAAAAAAATTCTTTTATTTCAGCAACAAAAATGACAATGAGGAGGAGGATTTTGAAGTTAATCAGCCAAGTATTTCTGAAGATGAGATGGAGATAAGTGAAAGACCAACATTTTTGTACAAGATGAAATAAAAGTTTACATTTTTGTATTTTTTTCCATTAATATAATGTTTTGATCTGAAAAATGTGAAAACACACAACTTTATTATCATTACGATAACTATTCTGTACATATATAGGAGGATGCATAAATATTTCATTTTAGTTGCTGGTTCTTTTTCCCCTCCCCCCCAAACATTTGACCTGAATTTGGTCCTTTACATACAAATGACAATACACAGTATTGTTTTATACTAGATAAAAAGGTAAACACCATTCATATAATGATACACATTTTTTTTTATATATATATATAAGAAACAAGCTCCTGGTTTCGTTTGGCACAAAACCCACCAGAAGCAAAAGTGCTGAAGTGATATACAGCAGTGCAGAAATACACATGTGACAACAAAACAACTTAAATATATCCACAATTTTGTCACATTCAATCATTTCTATACAGATATTTATATGTATTTACATATGCAACAAAGTTTGGATGATACATCACATTGAGCCTGCTCACTGTGTGTACTGTCTTCACATCACATACTAAACAGTTTAAAATAAATGGAATAGTTTAGAGAAACATTTAAAAGAAACTTTTTATAGCTTTCAGCTAGCTCGAAAACTTATGTAAGTACAGTTTTTTTTTCTTCTATATATATAGTTATTTAATTTTTTGTACTTTCAGTATTAATTTTAGAAAGAAATCATAGATATTTAATTTTAACCTCAAAATACATATCTCAGTAGAATCTAGAAGAGTTTCTTAAACTGTGGGTCAAGGAACCTGCAGCAGGGGTTACCAAAAATTTAAACAATTTTGATATTTCTTTACCTTAAAATATATTTACATAATGTATCTGAAAATAAAAACAATACAAAGAAAAAATGAAAACATGTAGGTGCATTTTTTATATAAATGTTAATTTTACTTTCTTTGCATGTGATGCTGTCCGTTTGTCAAAGGCCCAGCATGTGCAAAGATAAGAATGGATTTTCTTAGATTTTAATTATTTTATATTTTAAAATTGGTTATGTTTTTAAAATTTTCGCGTTCTATGTCTTAAGAATTAAAGTTAATAACCTAAAATTGCAATAATATTATACAGTATGAGTGAAGAAGCAGTTGAATTTGTGAAATGCTCATGGGATCCCACAAAATTTTGGTAAATATTATCAGGTTCCAACACCAAAAAGCTTAAGAAACCCTAATCTAGATTATTACTTTTAATTCGAAACCTTTGACACATAACATGATTTTCCAACAGAAAATCATGCAGTGATTTATTTTCTATGCAAAAATGTTTGCAGTCAGTTTTGATCAGTTTTCAAAAAACTTTTACTTAAGTTATTCATAGATTCATTTAAAATATGCTAAAGGTAAAGTAATGATTTTCCAGATATAAAGGCCAAACTTTTTATAGATTACTGATAGCACAAAAACATAATCACATGAATAAACTGTTATTTACTATAATGATTTTTAAGACAAGGTCTTTAACCCTATGACATACAATGATGAGTTGGAATCATTATTTGTAGACTTTGACAACTTTAACTTGTCAAGAGTTGTTCTCAGTAGACAACATGCATTCCATACTAAGAACTCTTAAACTAATAATTTTATACTCTTGTGTAATTGTTCGCCCCCTAACATCATATTAACCTGATTAAATGTTATATAAAAATCAAAATTTAATCTTTTTTTCAGATTTCACATAACTATTTAGTTGAGCCAAATTAAATAGTATGTTTTGGACACAAGAAATTCCATTTTATTTGTATGTCAAAGGGTTGAGCATGGTCTAGAACCTTAAAAACCATAACATTTTTAACAAGCACTTAACACTTCTTGTATAGCTATGCTGTGTAAGTTAAATATTCCCATTTGTTTAAGTAGAATATAATAACTTGAAACAAATATTTATTTTGTAACATTTTTTAGATTTTCACTCTTAAGACTAGAATAAAGTACCCAGCTGGTCTTGAATCAGCCAGCAGGTTCTCTTAACAACATATAATTTGGGGTAACAGTTATTATTTAAAGTTCTTATGTACATTAGTAAAATTGTTAAATTATGAGTGCTGAACACCACTATGAAACAGGGTATATTTTTAAATATTGCAATTCAAATACTTTTTTATGCTTTTTTTGTAACATCGTAGGATTTTTTTTTCTCACATTTATAGCTCAAGAAAATTTGAAGAAAAAAATTACAACACTAAGTATGTTACAAAAGCAGATTTCATGTACATGTAAGGAATGGTATGGTCTCACACCTTATAACATACAGATATATGCTGGATACTTTTTTTTTTCCATGTTAACATTTTCACAGAAGTATAAATAAATTCCATCAATATGATTTCACAAATTCTGATACTTATTAAAATATCTGAGTAAAATTATTTTTACTCTGTTATCTGTATGATAATAACTGATTTGACTTTTTTTACTATATTTTAAAATTCATATGAAACATTTAAAATGTTTAGCTGTCTTTAAAAAAATGGCTAGAAATAAATAACTTGTGTCCATATTATATTTCCTACATTTCTCAACCTTTAGGAAACATACTTAAAATTGCAGCACATATTTTCTGGGGATTTGTTTCTTGTGGATATAAATCCATGACAGCCTGTACTTGCTCTTTTGGAAAGATTGAGGCTAAATGGAAATATAGTCTGTAACGAGCACTATCTGAAAAGTCAGGAGAAGCTGGACGCCCTTGATGTTGAGACATTAAACCAGCTTGCAATCCTGGAGGAGGTACACTTGATGGCCTCACTGGTTGGTTTAATACTTGTGATGAACCTCTAGCCAATCCAGATGGAGATTGTTCTTGCCATGATGATCCCATCATCTGGATACCTGCAGATGACATTGGCCGTGGAGGATCTAAGCCATGGCTTTGAGACATCCAATGTCTCTGCATGTCTGTAAAATTTCCTAGTGGCATATGATGTGTTTGCACTTGATTTTCAGGGTAAAGATTCAGCCTAGTATCTGATGTGCTATTTAGATGTTGCATTCTAGCAGATGGTGGCCATTGATTATATGAATCAGGTGCACTTGCTATGCGAGTAACAGTCTGGTGTTCAGCATTTACATTATCCCAAACATGTGAAGACATCTGTAAGCTACTAGCTACTCTACTGTCACTTCCCATCCTGCTAAGTGGCTGGTGAGGCACATGTCCCATAGCACTATACCCAGACTGAAGCAAATGGAGGTTTTCTTGACTGCTAGCTCTCTGTATTAAATCTGGCTGCTCTGTAGGTGACTTTAGAAGACTGTAAGATTCTTGAGGGGGAGACAAAATTTGCGACCTATCTACAAACCCACCCAACTGTAAAAGTCGGGGGTCATATGCAGGATTCAGAGTCAACTGACGCTGTAATTTTCTATGCAGGTTAGCAGTCTCTGGAGCCTGATGACCATGTGTTTGAGATGGTTGCTTAGGGAAAGATTTCATTGGCTTGTTGCTGTGATTATCTGGGTCTGATAAGCGCTTGGCTACAAAAAGATGTCCACCACCATCAGGCTCAAGGAAAATCTCAGCACAAGATCCTGGAATATTAGGAGGCAGGGTTGTTGGGATTGTAGCCCAATTTCCTCCCATGCTAGGAGAAGAATGTGTAATTTGAGAAGTTTCAGCAGTTAATGATATTTGGGGCATAGTTGGTGACCAAGAAGGACCATAGCCAGTTGGAGAAATATAACATGGCAATCCTGATTTTTGAAGTTGAGATTTTTCTTCACATTTTACTGAAGACCCATCACTTTTTGTTCTTTCTACAACATTAGTTTTCTCAGATGAGCACTCAGGAAGAGTTGAAGGTGGCACTAAAGATTTTGTTCGTGATAATGGTTGTTTTTTGGACTTGGCACTACCTGATAGTTGAACTGTTGAAGATGGCTTTAATTTATCTCCTATGAAAAAAAAATATATGTATAAAGTTATAGGAGCATAATGGATGAATTATTGAACATAAAAGATAAATTAATCATTTTTTTAATTATGTAAATCAAAAAGTATAGAAATTTTTTTATCAAAAGATTTGATCTAGACTGAAGTAAAATCAGAATACTGTATTTGCTACTATGACAAATCATTTATGCCATTTATAAACTTTATTACTAAGTTATATGCTTAATAATACTTCATATACTTTGAGAAAGCATTGTAATTGCTTTTAAGTATGGAACTTATTCTTAAATTAAGCTAAATGGAGGAATAAGAGGGTTTTTCACCAAAATCGTAAACATCAAAGCTTGCAAAAAAATGTAGAAATGTGTAAATATTTAAATAAAAGGATAAACAGTTTCTATTTCTTAAAAAAACCTCACACTTTTCAGAAACCTATTAGGTAATCATTGGCTGAGAATTTAACATACTCAAATGGAATTTAACCTAAAAAGATGCAATTCATCTGGATCACACAGTTTAAGCAATAATCTTGAGCCAAATAGAAGAAAGTTAAGGGTCAAGGGTACCTAGGGAAAAAAAATCACATTTCAAGTTGATTTTATCTGCTAGGTACATATTTCTATATCTAAGAATATAAGAATTTTTTGTTATGAAAATAGATATTTAAATTAAAAATATGATACAAAGATTTATTCAGTTTACACTATTGCGGTAAGTTTAAGCTTTCTTCAGTAATGCCTTATTTGCTTAACAAGCTTTGTTTTTCAAAATCAAGTAAGTAAATCATCATCCCAAAATTTGTACTTGATCTCGGAAAATCTTTTTTTTTTTTCTTTTTATGTTTAAAAATATAAGAAACATCTCTGTTTTGTTTTAACTAAAATTATTTTTCATCTAGTTTCTAAAGTTTTCAGCATTAATAACTATTATATAGCTTGGGAATTTTCAAGCATTTGTTGACGGCAAAAATCGATTAGCTGACTAATAAAACAAATGAAAAGTAATTACAGATGTAAATGTCAAAACTTGGTAAAAGTAAATAGGTCTAAAAACAAAGAGAGTGAAAGCTGATATTTTTATTTTATATTTTCTCAATACTGACCTGGAGAAGATTCTCTACTCTTCAAACCCCTTGACTTTACTTCTTGTAATGGAATTTTAGCCTGTTCTGCAAGTCTCTCAGTTACAGATTTCTGTGGCTGATTCCCCCTTTCAGGATGATGATATTTGCACTTGTTACCATAAGTACATTTTTTTCCATAAGGACAAGGGGGAGGCAGAGGATCAGCAGGTCGAGGATTAGCCTGAGACTTGCGCAAGAAGTTGTCAAGTGATGGCCCATGCCTACCCAAGGGATCATCAGGTGGCATAAATCTAGAGTAATTAAATTGGAAAATAAATATCTTTCTTAAATGTTATTAATAAACTAAAATATATGGATTCTTGCATAAATATTCACTTAATATCACTAAAATCATTATTAGAGTAATTATCACCATATATGCAAATTTTCCTTTGGAATCTTTAAAGGTTGTTAAATTAAATAATTCTGCAAATTGAAACAAGAACAGTTGTACTATAACAGGTACTTAAATTATATCATCTGGACTAATTTTCCTTTGACAAATTATAATTTGGGCAAAATGTGATCTATTTATTTTACTTTATATGATACAAATAAAAATGTGAGGTAGGTTTATGCATCTGGTGCAATATTTCTGAAGATTTGAATATTAAAATAAATATCAATGGAATAAGATTTTTCAAAGAGCTATAAAGCAAATACTTAGATAAGCAAGATAGTATTTCATTATTAGTATTATTTTATGTTAAAATTTTTATTAAACCATCCTTTCCATGTAAGAAACTAAAGCAATATGTAAGTGATTTAGGAATTACAGTTGCAAAAATGTACGTTTTTAATGAATTTGAGATCGGACATTACGTGTTCCCCGCCTTTTTTCGAGAAAGGAGGAAAAAGTATGAAAGCTCATTGCTGAATACAATGTTGACAATGATATATGGTAACTGTTCTTTACCACCATGCTTTTAGTTTTGCTATTTCTCCAAAATAAATGATTGATAATGTTTTAAAATTTTATTGTATTTTATTTATTTTGTTGCTATTGTATACAAGCTTATGAACAGGTTTTGTCAATCTTGAAATCAGACACAACAGATTATTTTGGTGGCGAATAGAGCAATTTGTCGCAACGTCACGAACTACTATAATGCCCTCCCCATTCATTTTCATGTGTGCAACAGCCAATAGACAAACAATCAACTTCCGTTCCCTTTGAAACTAAAGGCAGAATTGTCATAAATTGAGATTTGCCCTGCTGCGTGAAATCGCCTTATTGAGAAACTTAATCTGACAGAAGGCATATCTATATAACATTAAACTTAGAATACTTCAGGTCGAAAATTTGGTTGCCAAATGTGGCAACCATACGAAGTTGCGCACAAACCATTCCGGTATCAGGATCTTACGAAAAGCAACCAGAGCAGAGTTCTCAGGGACTCTTGGATCACGATCGTTGAGAACGTGACAGCCGATCAGAAAGAGATGCCTGAAAAGGGAAATTCCTTTTTTTCTTTTTCCACTAGTTCGTTCCTCCTAAACTTATCGACCATCGTGACATCCGTTCTAGAGAGAGAACCGAAAACATCTCAACCAAAGGACAATTGTATGCATTGCAAGGAAAGGGCAAGTTAAAAACAGTTAATACTGATTACATCTTAGTGGTAGCTCAGAATATCTCAATACTAAGAAGAGTGCTACTAAACTTATTAATGTGTAAAAATGAGTAAGGAAGGGATAAACATGATGTAAAGAAAGTTGAAACGCTTAAAGTTAAAGTTACAAGGAGATAAAAAAGTTGAATTATCTTCTATGTAAAAGAAAACATTTTTACATCACGTGACTTTTAAAAATTTATAAAGCAAAAATAAGAAATATAAAGTAAAACCAGTCATTTCCTAACACACCATAATAGGAAACTATATTCCGAATTTAACGTTTCTAGTTCAAGTAATTTCGTCTCTTCGCTAATAGATTCTGTCAGTCAGTTCCCCCCTTTTTTTTATAAATATAAAGATTATTGTTCCATTCCCTGATAACATATGTTAGAGAGATAAATAAATTGGACGTTTCTAAACCTCAGATACAGTTTAGCGTGCAAGCATAATTTATTAACACGCTTTTAAATAGAACTATAACAATTTATTTTTGATGGTAGTGTGACACCAAAAGCAAAACATAACAAAAAATATTTTTTTTAAATATGGTAGAAACTTCTAAACAGCTTTTTGCATCATCAAACTGAATTTTTTTCCAATCTAATTTTTTTATGGTTGAATAATGGATTGTCACCAGAAATGAACTTATATGCAACATTTCCGATCTCTAGCTAGTCGGGAAGGTAGTTAAAAACTAATTACAAGATTTGAACTGACACACACAAGTGAAGTTAAATAAAAGCGCCTTACCTGTCGTTGACAAAAGAATACATGAGAAGCCTGTCCTCGATGATTTTTTTGAATTCCGGACTTTCGTTGGCTAAGTCTCTGTAGTTGTCATTCGACACAACAATTCCGTCGCTATCCACAGCCAATCGCAAAATGTATCGGTCATCGTAGCACACCAAGCGCCGCCCACCCACATGACGGGAAGGTGTAAACACCAGCATCCTCTCCTTTTCCAATTGAGCCAAAATTTCCTGATCTGTGAAAATCAATACAAAAATTGTTCCAAGATCATTTCCATCCAATTTTGTGAAGCAGAATTAAAAACGCACTGAAAATTCACCACTTAAAAATTAAAGAAATTACTATATACTCAAAATTCAATTGGATAACGGGTCAAAATGTACCAAATCAAGAGTAATCAAGAGATGTATTCGTTTAAATTTTTCTTGGAAGACTCTACTCATTTTAAATCACAAAAAGTTCAGAATCATGCCCTATCTTATCGTTATTATTATTACCAAAAAATCTTACAATAAATTATATATTTATCAATGTAACGACCTTATACTAATAAAAAAAATTTGTATAAAAAAGTTGAATTATATGATATTCAATTTTTATAAATGGTTAATTTTGTACCTTATTCGAGAAATCAAGATACAAAAACACTGATAAAAATGAATGAAAATGACATTAAACAAAGAAAAGTTATTTAACGGAAATATTACATATTTAAAATATTTACAATTGTTTCTTTAGTACTACATTTTCTGTAGCATATTTTGCTTTCTTTAAAAAATTAAAATCAAATGTTTGTTCTACACATGGTCCCTGTTGCCTTGATTTACAAATCAACAAGTTTTGAACTGTTTCATTTGTCACTGATTAAGAAAAATGAGTGGCTACTGTTTTCTTTTTTTGTGTGTGTTTGCGTGTGAGAAGAAAAAAAAATTGTTCATATATTGTATTAATATGTGGAATCGTTAAAATTAATAACATAACATTCGACAGTATCTTATACTTAAAATATCTATCACTATTCTTTATTTGTCCAATCAAATGCCACGGGTATCGACACGTCTTTCTTCAAGAATTGCAGTAGAGATTTCTTCTTGTTGCAGATTACAAAAATTCTGATTGCGGTCTGATATTATTGGCGATATTAGCACCAATTTAAAAGAGCTGAAGAAAAATTTCGTTTCGTTGTCACAAAAATTGGGTACAAACGGAAAGTTTAATGTCTCATCATTATCATTAGCACTACAGCCTTTAAAGGAACCTGGTTTACTCCTTTAAGACTTTTTTCAATTCCACAATACTAGATGTCTTTAGTTTTCAGTTAGTGATTCTCCCAATTCTCTAAATTATCTTCTATCTGATCCATCCATCTATTCCCTGGTCTTCCTCTGGGATTAAATCCCCTGGGTTTTTTTTTAACAGTCTTCTTGTGGTTGTACTAGACTCTATCTTTTCTACATGGCCTAGCCATTGGACACTCTTCTTTATCTCAGTGGCAATATCTTTTGTAGATTTCATATATTTCTCTATTTGTTCTAGTTTTCTATTAATGCATACCTATACGGAAATCTGGCAATTCGTACATTTGCTCTAGAAATCTGCAAAATGGTAAAAAATCCGGTTGA
>CM063505.1:69466248-69468748 GCA_032207245.1 Pardosa pseudoannulata | reverse complement strand
TTTATACAAAATGTTCATCAACTAAACTAAAATTTAATCATAGCAGAAATCACTGAAAGAGACCCTCCGTGGGTTTTATTTTCTCTTCTGTCTGAAAAACTGTTGCACACCTAATCCAACGTGCTTAGTGTTCTTTAGTAGGATTATAAAGTTTAACCATTTCCAGTTTTTTGCTTTGTAGATTTGTGACAGCCATATCATACATTTATACAAAATGTTCATCAACTAAACTAAAATTTAATCATAGCAGAAATCACTGAAAGAGACCCTCCGTGTGTTTCATTTTCTCTTCTATCTGAAAAACTGCTGCACATCTAATCCAACGTGCTTAGTGTTCTTTAGTAGGATTATAAATTTTAATCATTTCCAGTTTTCTGCTTTGTAGATTTGTGTTGTACTGAAAATTAAAAAGAAGAAAAACATATCTATTTTGTTTTATTTTATATGGTAGAAGAGTTTGGATTGGATTAAAATAATGCATTGAAGTTCCAACAATTCCAGAACGCAATTCTACGAGTTCTCAAGGAATGTGTCTTATTTTTGTGAGCAGTTCTAACAATTGATTAACTCATTGGATTCTTTAGAATATTTTCATCTAACAGTATCAAGATTAAACAATTATACCTTGAGTTATTCTCTGAATTTATCCCATGAATGTTTCTAGTTAATTTTTCGATAAGGTGCTAGAAGAATTACTTTAATTTGAGTATTCGATCTCAGATAAGGTAAGGAAAGAGAAAAGAGAGATCGAGTACGGATGGTATATCTATATAGTCCAGTCATATGCATTTGATGGCATATTATTTTAATACTAGCATATAGCTCGTCATATGAAGAGATCAGCAAAATTTTTAATTTTCCATAATTGTAAAGTACCCTATGACGCAGGTAAAAAGGGTTTGTTTTTTGTCTGAGAATTATCTTGCAACAAAAAATAATCGATGATTAAATTTAAAATTATCACATGTGAATCAAATCCATTATTTAAGTCAAAAACAAAAGAAAATTATTGACGTAATATCTAAATTCAGTGATAAAACGTATGAAAATAATGCAGACGATATTTAAATAATTTAAAATAAGAAACGATTAAATGAGATGATTAAAGGAATGACTTCATAATGCTAGAAAAAAAATGTCATTTTCATCTACTTAAAATGTGATAAATTGATTGATAAAGTGAATCGCCTGCTCTGAACCGGAGAAAATAATGGCATTAACCCTTTGAGGACGGGTGCATCATGTATGCAACTTCTTTAAAATTGACTCTGATCAAGTATATCATTAATGATATTTTATGTAAAATATTTAATTAATATTACTTATTGCCACTAGAGGTAGCCTATAGTCTGCTATAGGTGTACTCATCTACTAGAGATATCTGGACACTATAAGAATCATTTAGTTCAATTTAAAAAATGTTGCATATATGATACGCCCGTTCTCAAAAGGTTTAACGCTCGAAAACGGGGAAACGGGTGGATTTCGAACGTTTTGTAGACGACAGTATTCTTTGCTGTTATATGAAGCACATTTATGCCAATTTATTTGAGAATTGGATCGATAGTTTAGGAAATGATTAACTTCACTATCTTTGAATTTTGCTAACCCTAACTCATCAAGAATCCAATACGGATGCCTCTATCCATTCCAGGTCTAACCGCTTCATAAATTCGAGGACAGACAATTTAGGCTGTTATTATATACTAGACTTGTGAACTGTTACTATTATGTTATTGTTATTGTTGTGTAGTTAGTTGTAAGTTAAATTTTAAGATAAAAGTTAACTTAGGTGGGAGAATGTCAAATCGTCTGTTAAAATTGATGTTCTACCCACATATTTTCTTTTTTATTTTATTTTTCCTCTGTAAGTTGCGAGTGGCAACGAACGATTTTGTTTAGTGAAAACATGGCTGTTCTTTCGTATGCGAGAAAAATGGCTCTTGAGTTGCTTTTGTGCTTTAATATGTTAATATTATTTACGCCATAAATTCTTCTATGTGACATTTTCTGTGCATTTAAAGATCTCGCATACGTAAATATAATAAAAAGTGTTTTATATTAAAAGGGCGTCTGTTTTGAGCAATTAATTAACGCCATTGAGAACATTCTTCAGTATCACACTTCTGATTTCGAAACCCAAACGGGACAGTGATTATTTGGTGGTATATATGAATGGTATCGAAAATGATAAATTTAATCGCCTGCTTTTAACGGGGGGAGAATAAGGCTTGAAATAATAGCATTAAACGCTAAAAAAGGGGGATGGCTTAGATTTTGAACTCGCTTTGAATTTTGCTAACCCTAACTCATAAAAAATTCAATATGGATGCCTGTATCCGTTCCAGGTACAACCGCTTCAAAAATTTGCCGACAGACACCTTAGGCTATTATTATATAGGGGATGGGATAAGGCACAAAAATATAGCACAGAAAAAACGCCACATGATAAGAAGTTTAGGTGCAATTATATTCATTATAGTATGAGTATTATTAACAC
>CM063505.1:69421248-69448748 GCA_032207245.1 Pardosa pseudoannulata | reverse complement strand
TTAACTATCTAAATTAACCATCTGTGCTCAAATCTAAATCTGAATATCTAATTAACTATCTAAATTAATTATCTGTGCTATCTGTTTCATAAATTAACTATCTGTGCATAAATTTTTATTAAGAAATAACGCTCTTAAAGTACTTCACCTTTCTTGTACTTTTATCTTTTGTTTGAATTTTAAACATCTACATAATGAAAAATAAAAGAAAAAAAGAAAAATATATATTTCATAAATTCTGCGTTGGCATAAGCACTAATGTAAGGGGGAAAAGATAAGAAACACCTGCTTGAAATCGTAAACCAATGAGTTACAGCTAGTGTCATTTAAATCAACAATTAAACTCGACTAGTTGACTGCTGTTCTATTGACCGAAGGAAAGCGGAACTAGTCGAACACACTGTCCAGCCTGTTACTGCATCCTCACCTAAATCACAACGCTGTTATTCCGGTTCTAGAAAATCATTTTCCAAAACAATGCGACTTACGCCAGTTACTTGTCTCGCCAAGACAGAGTTTGTTGTGGCGAGTTATTTATTTTTATTTATTTTTCAAGTTAAATTGACCAGGTTTATCCATGCAAGAAGTCAATAAATGAATTTAGCGACAGCAGGATTAAAAAAAAAGTTTAGAATTTTTCATTCGTGGTACATATTTTCATTTCTGTGAAAGCAAGGAACAAAAATTTAGAGTATTTCGGATTGAAAATTAATCACAGAAACGTAAGAAAATTTATATAAAATTTATAACTATTTAGTATATCTT
Source organism: Pardosa pseudoannulata (assembly GCA_032207245.1). Lineage (NCBI taxonomy): Eukaryota > Metazoa > Arthropoda > Arachnida > Araneae > Lycosidae > Pardosa > Pardosa pseudoannulata. Next base: position 69,447,983 of record CM063505.1, on the reverse strand, counting down.
CATGCGCTATAACAGAGATTTGTCGAGGACAGTTTACTTGTTTATTCAAAGGTGAATCAGACTGGAATATCCAGCGTATCTGCCAAAATAAAATTTATAACTATTTAGTATATCTTCATGCGCTATAACAGAGATTTGTCGAGGTCAGTTTATTTTTTTATTCAAATGTGAATCAGGCTGGAATATCCAGCGTATCTGCCAAAATAAAATTTATAACTATTTAGTATATTGTATAACTATTTAGTATATTTTCATGCGCTATAACAGAGATTAGTCGAGGTCAGTTTACTTTTTTATTCAAAGGTGAATCAGACTGGAATATCCAGCGTATCTGCCAAAATAAAATTTATAACTATTTAGTATATCTTCATGCGCTATAACAGAGATTTGTTGAGGTCAGTTTACTTTTTTATTCAAAGGTGAATCAGGCTGGAATATCCAGGGTATCTGCCAAAATAAAATTTATAACTATTTAGTATATCTTCATGCGCTATAACAGAGATTTGTCGAGGTCAGTTTATTTTTTTATTCAAATGTGAATCAGGCTGGAATATCCAGCGTATCTGCCAAAATAAAATTTATAACTATTTAGTATATCTTCATGCGCTATAACAGAGATTTGTCGAGGTCAGTTTATTTTTTTATTCAAATGTGAATCAGGCTGGAATATCCAGCGTATCTGCCAAAATAAAATTTATAACTATTTAGCATCATTTCATGACTTATATTTGTACAGTGTATTCTTTTTATAAAAGTACTTTTAGTATCCAGTATGATATATGCACAAAATAAAATTTTTTAAATCTTACCATATTTAATCAGACATTTTCCATGATCAAAAAATTTTATTGTTGTTACATATATATATAAATAATAACATATAATATAATGTATATATAAATAGAAAATATATATGTACAAAAATCTTATAATTTTTATTAAATAATAATTGATTATTATATAATAAAAATTTATATATAATTTAAGGAAAAAAAAACCAGAATAATACAAACATATCCTCTCTTTATTTACCATTGATTAATCTTATAATAAAATAATAATATTTTTTTATATATAAATTCTAATATTTATATTAACAATAGTATAATTATTATATTTTATTATTATATTAATAAAAATTTAATCTATAATGTAAGGAAAAAAAAACACAGAATAATACACTTATATCTTTTTTTTTCTCTCTATTTACCATGCTGAAAATCTTGACAGCTCTTAGCTGAACCTTGAGTTAGAGATAAATCCACTAAATCACTGGTCTTTGTGATATTGCAAAATCCCATTCTCCAAGTACTTTAAATTCATTAAATATAAATTATATATATTCATGAAAACGTTCATTTATATTAATAATAATCAACATCGCATTATATAAATAGGAAAAATTATAAATAAAAAATTTTTATTTTTTTTCATCATGTAAATTAGTGGCTTAGTGAGAAGGGGTCAGTGGTGTTTCTAGTAGAGCTTTATGATATTAAATAGGATGAACAAAAGTCTAATTTTATTTATATTTACACGTGCCCGTTATGTTTACTACGTCATTGGTTAAAATAGTAATAAGGCTATGCAAGCTCGACCTATAATCGTTAGGAACTTGCATGGAAAAAATATTCGAATTCGAAGAACTAAAAGATATATATACTATTATTTTTTACAACAAAAAACAATATCAAAAATAAAACTAAACACAAATTTCAAAAAAAAACAACTAAAACAGAGCTGTACTATAAAATCTTTAAAAATTTATATAACAAATTTTTTTAGTTGGCATTTTCTAAAAGTATTTAACATATTTCCATATTTAAATTTTTTTTTGGCATTTCTACTGTCTACATTTTGTAAAAAATAACTATAATGAAAAAATATAAAAATAGGCTAAATAGCCTATGAACTTTCAGTTCTTATTTTTTCCTGAAATTGATTTAATTTCCCCTTAAATTTATTTAAGGGGATACAATACCCTTTAAGCTGAAAAGTCTTCCTAATAACACCATATTTTTGATTTATGATAAAATAAAAAGTTCTGATCTATTTAAAATAAAGTTTCTCCTACACCATTAATAAGGGTCGAACTTTATTAAAACTATTTATTTTTTACATTTTTCTTGTATTATATTTTGTTACGAATGTTTATTCCTGTTATATTATCTATTATATACTTAAATCAAAATATGTAAATCAAGTGGCAAAAACAGAAATTTCCTTACTCACTAAAGTTTGAAATATCTAAGCTAGAAGTTAATTTTTTATATTAAATGGAAATTAATAATCATTTTTTTCTGCTAATTAAAATTTTATTGATACGATTATATTATAAAAAAATTATATTAATTTAATCATTTTATAGCGTAATAAATTTAAATCATACAATAATTTTTTTTTATTCTGTGAACCTTAATTATCTTAATAAGAGCAATACACTTTATTTTATAGCATGATAAAAGTTAATTATTTTAATATTCATTTGATTTTTTTTTTATCATTCAATGTGTATTGTTTTGTTATTTTTAAAAACATACTAATTGAAATGACAAAAACAAATAATATTTTTAAAAGTAGGGCATTATAAAGGGTTTTAACAATTTCATTTTAAAAGGAGTAGAACATTTATTTTCTTTATGTTGAATCAAAAAAAGGCTGTTAGAATGAAGATTTTGAGTATCGAAAGGAACCATTTTTCCCTTAAAACTTCACTATTCTGATAAACAATATGTAAAATTGGCATAACAGCGATTTCCTTTTAAAGAAGTTCTCAGTTAATTATGCTTCACTTACTGTGAAGCATAATTAGTAAAGGAAAACCAAACAAAACTTACTCAAGTTAGCACAAAATGTATTGCTTAATTTTTATAAATGAAGCTACCAAGAAAACCTCTTTTTATTAAAAATACAATGTATTGAATAATTTATTAGATCATAGCTAGGCAATATATTGCCCAAGAATTTTCTCTAATAATGCAAAACGTATTGAATAATTTATTAGGTCATTGTTAGGCAATATATTGCCGGAGAATTTTGACTAATAATGCAAATAAACCAAAACAGCTTTAAGGAGTACATTTAACTACAAAAGAACTTAGATTAGAAATGTTTCAAATACTACCAAAGCCTAAGTTTTTTTTCAAAGTCTGGAGTTGCATTTTAACTGCACTTTCATCTTGAGAATAATAATAATAATAATAATAATAATAAAATTATCATTATTATTTTCTGAACAGTTTGTATGAAGTTTAATAGATAAAAATTATATATGTACGTTGGAAGTAAAAGACGAAGTCAACTGTTTCAAAAACTGAGTTTTTTACATATTCGTGTATGATTTATTCTCCTAATAGAGGGAACATACACATAGAGAAGGATTACCAATTACTAAAATTGGGATGTTAAGCCGACTGGAAAAGAGACTATGAACTAAAGCTATTTCATGGTACCCCCCCATTTAGAAATAAAATTTCTTATTTTTTTCTATTTTCACATGTTCATAGGCACTATACTCTTGTACCTCAATGAATATTATAAGTTTTTTCACTAAAAGCAGCGCAACTAAAAAGATAAATAAATAAAATTAAATTTAAAAAAAGTAAAAAGTTAAAAATCTTTATCATGCATTTTTTTGTAAAATTTGAGACTTTACTTTCGGTGTACAGATATACGGAAAATCATTAGACATGTACATGTATGCATTGGTGCATACACAAATTGCACCCCACCATTTAGAAATAAAATATCTTATTTCTTTCTACTATTTTCATATGTTCATAGGCACTATACTTTTGTACCTCAATGAAGATTATAAAGTTTTTTACTAAAAGCGGCCCAACTAAAAAACAAATAAATAAAATAAAAATAAAAAAGGATTTTAAAAAATCTTTATCTTGCATTTTTTGTAAAATTTGGGACTTTACTTTCGATGTACAGATATACGGAAAATCATTAGAGATGTACATGTATGCATTGGTGCATATACAAATTCCCCCCCCCCCCATTTAGAAATAAAATATCTTATTTTTACTAAAAGCGGCCCAACTAAAAAACAAATAAATAAAATAGAAAAGAAATAAAAAAAGTTAAAAAATCTTTTTCATGCATTTTTTATTTGTTAAATTTGAGACTTTACTTCGATATACAGATATACAAAAAATCATTAGAGGTGCATACACAAATTCATACACTTATACGAATGATAAGTTTTTCTTATTTTAGATTTGAGCTAGGTTTTTCTACAGGATAATAGTTAAGTTACTACTAAACACTAGCAAGTTAGTATGTAAATCTGAAAATCAATAGAAAGAAAAATCAACAGACTTTAAAATTCTCTAAACACAAAAATACGAATCCTAAAGTTGTTTTTCCTGAGATTTAGAAAATAATTTCTTATTAATTTTTTTTTTAAATATAAAAGTAAAAAAGATCTATTTCATTAAAGAAAGTAATTTTGTTAAGGAAGGTACAAATCAATAAAACACTTACTATAATGGGTAAAATAAAACTTATTACAAAAAGTAAAACATCAATGATTAGCAAATAAAAATAAATTATAACCACGGTGTAAAAAAAAAAAAAATCATGGAAAGAAATATCGGATTTTTTGTTATTAAATTAGTTTAAATACATATAATGCTGGTAAACACAAAATTTATAGTATAAACTGTATATATATGTATACATATAGTTATATATATATATATATATATATATATATGTGTGTGTATATATATATATATATATATGTATATATATATATATGTATATATATATGTATATATATATATATATATATATATATATATATATGTATATATATATGTATATATATATATATATATATATATATATATATATATGTATATATATATATATATATGTATATATATACATATATATTATGTATATATATATGTATATATATATATATATATATGTATATATATGTATATGTATATGTGTATATATATATATATATATATATATACATACATAAGAAAAACCACTTGGAACGATTTAGTAAAAGTAAAAACAAAGAACTTTCTCAACCTTGTCACGCAAGTATTCTTCTGGCACAATAAAATATAATATAAGAAAGTGAATTAAGTTAACCAATAAAAATTCAAGAACTAGATAAAAGAAAAAAAAATCAAATGTTAATATTCGAACAAATATTACAATAGTATATAACACAATAAATGCGCATCAGAATCTATATAATGCATCATTTAAAACATTTCAAGTGTTTTTACTGAAAGTATCAAGATAAAATCCGAAGCAAATAATCATTCAGAAGTATTTAGTCGCAAGTGGATAACTTTGGGAACATGTCAGAATTGGTAGATCATATAACGATTTAATTTACAAATTTTAAAACAAAGATTTTATTATAAGTTTTATAGTAATGACCATTATCACATAATAATGATAAGATTATTTATTAAAAGATTTACACATGAATGAAAGTTCGGAAGCTTTTTTTTACTTCTAACAGATTTCTCAATACTTTGAACAAAACAAAAGGTTACGAGTAATTTTTTATAGTTCGAGTTAAAAAAATCAAAATCACTGATTTAAAAAACCAATCGATTAAAAACCCCGATTTAAAAATTATTGATGTTATGATTTAATCATGATCTTATTATTGATTTAAATTATGGTTAAAAACACTAAATTATTTGTAGAAACTATAGTTCGAGTTAAAAAATTAAAATCCTAGATTTGAAAAAAATTAATCTATTAAATACACCGATTTAAATCTTTACACCTTAATTACTGTTATTTTTTCATAGCAAAAAAAATATTAAAAAATAATGTATAATGTCAAAAAACGTCCTTCCTCTTCTTTTAAACAAACATAAAACAGGAAAAGAAAAAACATAATTGAAATTTTCCAACTTACCCACTTAAGGCTCTCAATAAGTGCAGGTAGGGTAGATAAATGTTGCAAACTCATTTACGTTATAAAGCCTGTCAGCTAAGGTATGGATGCATTGTAAAATATATATAGAGAGGGTTCTTCACACTCACAAAATATATCCTTTCATTTTATTGCACATTTTAAAATAACGTCTAACTTCAATTGCTCTTCTTTTCTTGACAATAACTTACAATAAATTTGCATTAATCCCAATATAAATAGAGTAGCTGCAGTGTTTCTTGCATTAGGAGAAGGAGAAAAAAAAAGAAAAACAATGACTCGACAGTGCAACACCCTGCAAGAGAAGTGCGCTAATGTGCCCGCAATCCGAAGAGTGAAGTTAAACGTTCACGGATCCAACAGGTTGCAACTCGGGAAAAGCGACGCCAAATGTTATGCCAAGCGTTGTAACCCGCCAAAAGAAGGGAGCGCACTTGTTTCAAAATACGGAGGTGAAAACGGATATTCGTTTCGCAACAACATTACAGCTGGTTAACCGCAGCCTCGAATAATGCCGAAAATATAAAATTAACCTTTATTTTAAAATAAAATATAAAAAGTATTTTGCGATACGGCAGATCATTATAAACATTATAAATAGGCACATCACCTTTAAGCATCTTTAAATAGAAAGGTTTTTTTTCTTATTTTTTGCCTTATCATATCCAGGGTTCCCACTATTTTTCTAGAACAAAAATTAAGGACTTTTTAAGCACCTTCTAAGGACCAAAGTAACATTTCATAAGGACTTATTTGAAATACATGGCATAACGACATAAACCCTATTTCACGAGGAACCTATTTTTATGATTATGAATGATCCAGACAACGAAAGTTTAATAAATGACAATATTTCAGAATTAAGTTTTAAAAATGCCTAAAAATTAATATACGATAAATCTATTTGATAAAAACTAATTTTGAAAAATGTACATTTAAAGCTTTTTTTGATCAAACTAGAAATAAATTGTGAATTAAAACAACATTATAAACAGTATTTTCTGAGGGTTTAAAATAACTCATATATATATATATATATATATATATATGTTTATATACATATATATACATTTATATATCATATATATCCAATTTTATATATATTTATATTATATATATATACATATAAATATATACATATATATATATATACATATATATATATACATATATATACATATATATATTATATATATACATATATATACTATATTTTATACATAAAATATATATATTATATACATATATATATACATATATATAATACATATATATATATACCATACATATATACTTCATATAAATACATATATACATACATATAATACATACATTTATATATATATACATATATACATATACATATATATATATATATATATATATATATATATATATATATACACACATACATATATATATATATATACATAAATATATACATAAATATATATACATATTATATACATATATATATACATATATATATACATATATATATACAAAATATATACATTTTTTATATATATATATATATATATATATATATATATATATATTATAAATATATATATATATGTATGTATGTATATACTAGCGTATTATACCCGACATTCCCTGGGAAAGAAGAAAGTTTTAGACTTTTCTATTACATTCAATGCAAGAAAAATTAAACATCTATAACTAACTGAAATATCTACAACACCCCCCAACCTCCATGCTTTGCTTAGTTAAAATCTGCATGACTGTTAGCTATTAGGAAAGGGCAGCTGACTTTAAAACTTTTCAGTATTGAAAAGCGTATTTATTGGTCAAATAATAAGTAACTAAAAAAACTGTCCCATACAAAAACTGATAGGAAATCACATGACGACGGTGGATCGCGTTGATGGAGAAATTGATTACATTCCAATTTAAAAATTGAGTTTTTAAGGACCTTTGACAAAAATTAAAAAGTTTTAAGGGCCCTTAAAAATGAAAGCTAAAATTACAGAGTTCTTAAGGACTTTTAAGGACCGTGGGGACCCTGTATATTTTTTTTAATTATTATCGTAAATAGATGGTATTTTCGACATTTGTTCTCAATTTTATTTAATTAGTTTTGCTTAATTTACTTTTTCTAAAAAATAAGAATTTTTTATATAGAGTGCAAACTGACAGCTTGTTTTAAAAATTAAAAATTTTTTTCAGATACACTGTGAGCAGAATAACACAAAGTGAATTTCATAAATAATTTTTGCTTTCTCGTAAATGATAATTATTAGCTATAATTCGCCACCTATTTAAATTTTAAAAATTTATCAGAAATATTGCATCAGTTGACTGAATTTTCAAAAAAACTAAAATAACGTTCGAAAATTCCATTTCAAAAACTATAAATACTAAATGAAATAAACAACAACGAAAAAATTAGGTAGAGTTCCATCATAGGTAATGCAATTAACGTCTTTAGAGTTTCTTGCAAAATCTATTATATTAATTGCAAAAATTCTATACTTTTACGGGTTCTAATTCGAATATTTCAATGGGGTTTGTATTAAACGATTCAAAAATGTTCCAAGATTTTAAAAATGTAAAACTTTAAAAAAAAATTGAATAATTTTTACAAAAATAACGCCTTACTTATTGTATTTAAAATGCACTTAATGAATTAAAGAGATATAATACATTTAGATCTGAAATATCTTCACCTTAGTAACCTACTTTTTGATTCAATATAATACAAAAAAAAAATGTGTTTTGTTTAGAATATTTTTTCTAGATCATTAATAAGGTTCTAACTTCATAAAAATATTCAGTTTTTCTATATGAAGTAATTTGGTAAAGTAAAAATGTAATTTAACATATTTAAATTAAAATTGAAAGAAATTATCAATAAAGATCTTAGAAAAGAATCATTAATATGCATTAACAACAATGATCATACGAACTTTTCTCTATTCAGAGACAGATTTCGATAAAAATCAGTTAATTATGTATCATAGTTTGTCAGTAAACTCACTGTGTTATTTACAAAGCGCAAAATAAAAACAATTAATGCTGTTTTATAATTTAAAAGTAACTTTGTTTAATAAATTTAAACAGTAAATTTGTAATAAATTTAAATACATGGGATTATAAAGCGATGAAATGTATTTTTCTTAATACTTTATTAGTTACTTTATACACATCTTTTAATAATAGTTGTAGGAGATTAAAAAATAGAATAAATACTTCTTTTTGGATTATGATTCTGCTAATGGTTAATTTGCTTTTTTAACGCTGATTTAATAAAACAAGGTCTAATGACTTACAAATTCAGTCAAGTGTTGTTCACAACAATTTTATTAATAATTATGTTGGTTACATATAACTACTATATAAATTATCTTATTTAATCTGTTGATAATTATCCTATAATATACTTAGCTTAATTTTTAAAAATCTGGAAACCTAACATTTTTGAAAAACAGAGCTGAAATCCTATGCGAAAAAATTATCATATAACGATGTTTTAATGAAAACCAGGCTGATGATAATGATGGAACTAATGTGAAAAGTACCTACAAATTAACAAACTTCTAAACAATTCGAAAAAAAAAATTCCTAAACGTCAAAGCAATATCTTTACTTTCTTCTCCGGAAAATTGTAATTAGACACCCAAACTAACGCATGACAAGTGGGTTCTACTAAACCCCTGTTATCAAGCCAAAGATAATTTCGAATTATTCAGAATTTTTCAGACACTAAGAGAAAAATAATTTCATTCATCATTAAGGGGACAATAAAGTTTTAAAATTCATTAATTTTGCTTTTGGCCAATCTGCTTAAAAATTTAATGTTATTTACAATATACGTATGTGAACTTTTTTTTAACAATTCCAAGAAAAAAAGCTTACTAATTTTAAAAGTTGTTAATTATTAATTTTTGAAAATGTTCCATGCGCTTTCTTATTACGTATTATAGCCATTTTTATTCGAGCTATACCTTTAAAGCCTTAGAATAAAATGTTTTACAGTAAGCGGTTAGTGGAAATAGAGTTAAAAAAATATTATTTAAACATTTTCCCTTTAAGACATATATATATATATATATATATATATATATATATATATATATATATATATATATATATATCTATATATATATATATATATATATATATCTATATATATATATATATATATATATATATATATCTATATATATATATATATATATATATATATATATATATATATATATATATATATATATATATATATATATATATATATATATATATATACACATTGATTTAAAAAAGGATGGACTTTGAAATATTAAATTCGAAAAATATTAAATTAAACTAACTTTTATTTTGTACATTAACCATACCACCATATTTTTCTTAATTTTTAACTTTAATTTCCTTAATCATGTAACTATTTTATTTAATTTTCTAACACACTGTATAACTTCTCATTCGTATATTTATAATCTTGTATATTGTACTTGATCGCGAAACTCTTTATTTTATTTTATTTCCTATACATATTTCTTAAATTTTCTTAAAATTCTGTTTAGGCTCTAGTTAATTTTTTGACTCCATTTTAAGACCTGCATTTATTCTGTTTATTGCATTCATATTTAACAGAAAAGACACTCTGAATACTAATTTTCCTAAATTTTTAATTAATTTTTTTCAGATATTAAAACATCCCATACTTTTATAATTTTAGTTTACAGAATAAAAATCATATTTACATGTAAGTTTTATCCTGTGAACTAAAATTTTTATAAACTTATATCTGTATATAAATTTAGTATGTATATTAATTAGCTAATAACTTTGAGGTCGCATTTGTAAAAGCTAGCTCTTGATATTTAATAATATTTAATTAATAGTTACTTATATGGATTGTTAATATTTAATTAATAATCTTATATAGATTATAAATATCTAATTATGTAGATCACATCGATTTGAAAATTTATAAAACTGTATAGTTTCTATGTTAGTTTTTTTATAATTTAATATTTTTTATTGCATGTCTTTATAATGTAATAAATTTATTTAAAGATACTTCTGCTTTATTATATTTAATGTAAATGGCATTTAATTACATAGTTATTATAAAATAATTAAGGACTAATGCTGTAATATGTTATTTTCTTTATGTGAATGCAAAAATACTTAATCTTAAAACATTTTATGCAAGATAACGAAGTGAATGACTTCTAATATTTTTTGTACTACTTCTATAATGCAATAAATTGATAAAACTTTACAAAAACTAATAATTTCACAAAAGTTGCATTTATATGTTTTTTTGTGGGAGGGATTTCTTTATTGCTGTTTAATTCATATGTGACCTCTAATCATAAAAAATCTCCTCACCTGTGGATCATACTAATAATTTTAAAAAACGCTATATAATATTCAGTTAATCACACAGCACAGAATATTTTTAAATATCGTCGCCAAAAAGCGCAACAAATGCGCCAAACTGGGAGCTTTCTTTCCACCTGTGTTCGAGGAGTTCACGACTATCTTTTCTTACCTTACCGTTTTCTAGAAGTCCGGTTGTGTTTTTGTGAGCCCCGCAGCGCAAAATAGGCACGGCACACACAACCAGGATGTGCGCACGGCTCTTGTGGCACGATCGGAGGAGGGAAAGGGCACGGAGAAAAAATGGGGGTGCCGCATCATGGGAAGAAATTACCCATGATAGGCTTCTTTTTTTATTTTCTTTTATGAAGGTGCTTTTTTGTACGGTTATTGAAAAAGGTAAAAAGTCGTAAGGTGTATGAAGGTGCAACCGACGCTTTACCTCTTAATAATAGGAATTGCGACGCAATTAACTAATCCTTGCCACATAGTAACATGTTTCGATAAGGCAACGTCCTTATTTCTTCTTTATTTTTATTTTCGTTGAACGATTTCGGATATTATTTAGATACAGATTTAATTTTAATTCCGGTAGATCAGAGGTTTCCAACTTTATTTTTAAAGCAGAACCTTTGTAAACAAGTTACGTATTTTTGGAACTCTTATAAATTTACGTTATTAAAAATAAGCGTAATGTAAAATGAATGATGCTTTATTGAAGAAACGAAATACTGAAAATACAAACAAAAGTCAAATCAATTTTAAAAAATGAGGAAAATTATCGTAAAAGAATAGTTTTTTTAATAATCAGAGTAAAACCTGTCAAAATGGTAATGTGGGCGTAGATAAATATTGTCATTGACAGGTTAACGTCATGGACAGTTTGACCATTTGCACATACAATGTTTATGCAGATAGACAACACATAAGATATTGGATTGCATTTAGTACTTCAGTCCTAACTGAATTATGGTAAGAAAATCTATTTTTATTCATATTATTACGTATCTATCCTTATCAGTGGCGTACCGAAGGCAGAGGGAGGGGGTTAGATTTTGGTTTGATTTGGAGTGCTACGGTCTACTTTTTGCAACACGAGGGCTAATGAGACCGGGACCTACAGCTTAAAGCCGATTCCGAACGGCTACGAACATCCATGCCACCGTGGGATTCGAACCCACGAACTCCGGTACCGAAGGCCAGCACCCTAACCAATGGGACATCGTTCTGCGAGGGGAGGGGGTTAGAAGGTTGGTTGGTTGGTTGGAGCGGTATAGTCTACTTTTTTTGCTACACGAAGGTTACCGAACCTGGAACTTAATGCTTATAGCCGATTTCGAACGTCTATATACCAGCAGTGGCTTTCAAACCCATGAACTCCGCTACCAAAGAGAACTGCGTCCTACTCATTCAGCCATTGTTCGCTTCCCCCCTCCCAAGAAGGAATTGTTGTATGTATATATTTCATATGTAAAGATTTCTGCTTTGAGAAAATTATTAAATTGGGGCAACTCCCTTTCTCCTACAAAGGAAGCCGAAAGCTGGCCGATTGGTCAGGGCGCTGATCGTCGGTACCGGAGTTCGTGGGTTCGAATCCCACTATGGCATGGATATTCGTAGCCGTTCGGAATCGGCTTTAAGCAGTAGGTCCCGGTCTCATTAGCCCTCGTGTGCAAAACAATAGACCGTAGCGTTCCAAACCAAACCAAACCCTACAAGGAAAGTCTTTTGCTAAGCCCTGATCGTTGTCACTGTACCACCTCTTATCATTACTTTTAGCGATCAGTTAATGAGTTTATCAATATGAATGTAAGCTTACTGTTATATTTTATAGCATATTTTTTTTGCCATAAAGGCGGAATAAAATACGTACTTAAACGTACATATTTTATCTCAAACATTTTTCTTGGTCACGGTGACTTCGAGATATCGAAAGTAGACTATTTTTCTATGAAGACTGGATATTATTTGTCGGGAGCCTCTGGGCAAGAAACCGGTGGGGTCCCTTTTTAAGACATAGCATGAAAGCTAATAAATCTACATTTGCAGTGCGAAAACCTTTTTGACAAATAGTAAATTCCAGTTTCATTAGTACTTAATCCCCTATATAATAATAACCTAAGTTATCTGTCCGTCTGTCCTCGAATTTATGAAGCGGTTGGACCTGGAATGGATAGAAGCATCCATATTGGATTCTTGATGAGTTAGGGTTAGCAAAATTCAAAGCGAGTAAAGTTTATCTTCTCCTACCTTTCTATCCGATTCTAAAATAAATTAGTTTAAATATGCTTCATATCACAGCTAAAAATACTGTCGTCTTTAAAACGTTCGAAATCCACCCCTTCCCCCCTTTTCGAGCGTTTAATGCCATTATTTCAAACTCTATTTCATCCAGTTAAGAGCAGGCTTTTAAATTTATCAATTTATCACATTATAAGTAGATGAAAATAACATTTTTTTTTAAATAGAATTATGACTTTAACTATCTCATTTAATCATATCTTATTTTAATTATTTAAATATGTATTATCTTCATACTTTTTATCACTGAACTTAGATATTACGTAAATAATTTTCTTTTACGTTTGGCTTAAATAATAGATTAGGTAATGTGATAATTTTAAATTTAATCATCGATTATTTTTTGTTGCAATGAAAAAATTTTATCACCGGTATTAAAACAAATTCTATCTACCTCCAGGGTGTAGTAAAAATGGTATATTATATATATATATATATATATATATATATATATATATATTTATATATATATATATATACACATATACATATATACATAAACATACATACATGTATATATTCATATATATACATGTATGCGCACGTACACACACACACACACACACGATTGAAAATATTCTCACCGATTCCTTTACTTCCATTAATTACTTACCACACACACACACCATTGAAAATATTCTCACCGATTCCTTTACTTCCATTAATTACTTACCACACACACACCATTGAAAATATTCTCACCGATTCCTTTACTTCCATTAATTACTGTGCCAAAAAAATTGGGAAGAACTTAACGATAATTTCGACGTAGTTAAGAAAACTTTAAATTATCTCTCTAAATCCATTCAACTTGATTCTAAACTGCATTCATAGTATCGGGAGACTTTAGAGGAGTATGAAAATAAACAAATTGAGTGTGTACCAGGTAATTCTCAGCGAAAAAACAAAACATTTTTTATCTACCTCATAGGGTAATTTACAATTATGGAAAATTAAAAAAAAAATTACTGATCCTTGCATATGACGGACTATTTGCTAGAATATTTATAATAGATTTGGTAAAATAAGATATCACAGAAGACTTATAGCTCGACAAAAACACAATAAGTTGCAGAACAAATTAAAATCAGCGGTAAAAAACTTTAGGTGAAGCTTACATCAAAATTTGAAAATATATGTTTGTTTAAGCCTGTGATTTTCAAACTGTTAAGACGTATGCACCCTTGGAAATTGAAGATCTTCTGATGAAACCCTATCCCTTTCTTCAAAAATTTATGCTTTGGAGAAAGTTTTAAGGTTAAATGCTACGTACATTACATAGATGCTGGTAGTACTTGTTGTAGTTAGGGCCTAATCTGGGCTACTAGCTACCATCATGCATTAAAGTATTTGGGCACCCCTATCAATTTAGTCACCCCTACCAGTAGATTCATAACTTAGCCCAGGCTTACTCACGTGTTTAAATGACTGATCCATATAATTGACTAGGTTTCAAACATGTTAAAAAATGCATACATAATATATTTATTTTTAAGTTTATTAAAATGCATATCCTATCAGAAATAAGTAAACAAAATATATCCATAAACTGCATTCTTTTTGCTTTCCTGATTATCATTTCAGCAATAATATCTGATATTTCTAAATTTTTACTCGGTTTCAAACATTTTTAAAAAATGTATACATCATATATTTATTTTAAGTTTATTAAAATGGATATCCTATCAGAAATAAATAAACAAAATGCATCCATAAAATGCATTCTTTTAGCTTTCCTGATTATCATTTCAGCAATAATATTTGATATTTCTAAATTTTTACTAGGTTTCAAACATTTTTAAAAAATGTATACATCATATATTTATTTTAAGTTTATTAAAATGGATATCCTATCAGAAATAAATAAACAAAATGCATCCATAAACAGCATTCCTTTCGCTTTCCTGATTGCCTGTTCAGCAATAATATTTGATATTTCTAAATTTTTACTAGGTTTCAAACATGTTAAAAAAATGTATACATCATATATTTATTTTAAGTTTATTAAAATGGATATTCTATTAGAAATAAGTAAACAAAATGCATCCATAAACTGCATTCTTTTCGCTTTCCTGATTATCATTTCAGCAATAATATTTGATATTTCTAAATTTTTACTAGGTTTCAAACATGTTAAAAAATGCATACATCATATATTTATTTTAAGTTTATTAAAATGCATATCATATCAGAAATGAGTAAACAAAATGCATCCATAAACTGCATTCTTTTTGATTTCCTGACTGTCAGTTCAGCAATAATATCTGATATTTCTAAATTTTTACATAATTTCTTTTTTATCATTAATTATCCTATTTCATGCGATAGAGAGTATAATTTTTCATAAAAATTTTCAATTATGAATTACAATTTACCTCTTATTACAAACTTGTTTGGAACTTTTTAACTGTCATTTCTGAAAATTTTTTAGTAAGAATTCCTTTAAAATTGACTTAATAGCAAATCAATCATTTTCTAAATTTAAAAAAAAATGTGCAAAGGTATTCATTGAAAATTTATTGAAAACTAACCTAGGTTTATGACAACAGTTATTCTCAGTCGCGAAATAATAGAGAAAGAACTAGATAAATTCGCTAAAAATTTTCAACAAAAGCCTCTTTTTTTAGAATAAAGCTTTAGTATGTTTTAATGTTATTTATTTCATCAGTCGCTTTAGAAATTTGACCGGCTGCATGCATGCAATTCTGCACATTTGTTTCTATCAGCCCCCCAAGATATTATTATATATATATATGTATATATATATATATATATATTTTCTAAATATATATATATATATATATATATATATAGCATTCATATATATATATGTACATACTAAGCAAGGTAGGGGTTTAACTCCCCCCTTGAGCTCGGACAAAATGGCAAAAATAAAAATTGTAGATTAAAATTATGCGAGCTAAAATTTTTTCAATTAAAAGCCTCTTTTTAGAACAAACCCTTTGAGTATTATGAATACCCCTCCTTGAAAAAATTCTACGTACGCCACTGTGTTCATATATATACACATACATGCATACACACCACCCACACACACATATATATATATATATATATATATATATATATTAATATATATTTATATAACATATATACATATATATATATACATATATATATACATACATACATAAACAGATACACACACATACACACACACACACATATATATATATATATATATATATATATATATATATATATATATATATACACACACATATATATATATATATATATATATATATATATATATAACCATTGAAAATATTCTCACCGATTAGACGGGCGAAAAAAGCCCATATTTTTAATTGCCAGAGCTTGCTTGGCAATGCAGCACAGCTGCAGTCATGGCACCAGAAAAACAGAATCTAACGTTGGGAAACTTCACATTTATGGAGAAACAAAAACGATCGGTATACCCATCGTTTTTATAGTGCAACAGTTCAGTATATAAAGTCCTTAGGAATATGCATATTTGTGGCGATGTCAGCCCACAGCAAGCGAGCTACGTAATTTTTTTCCTAGGGGACTTAATATGGATCAGGAATTTTCTGAAGTAAGAGTGAACCTTGATCATTTAAGACAGCTGCAAAATGTGGCCAGTGAACATAAATTTAGCATTTATTCCAGCGATTGTTTTGAGATACGGGTAAAAAAAGAATATTTTTAACTATTAGAAGTCTGAGAACACTCCTTTATCTAATATTTTATGGGAAATTAGGTATTAAAAAATGAGAAGGGAAAAAGAAAGAATTTCAGATATCCATTTTAGGAAGTAATAATTTTGATATATTACGTATATTTTTACATATATAGCAGAAAACATACTACTAACCTAAAGCTTTAAACTACATGTAAAACGGCAAATTACTGTTGTCCATTTTGCCTAGTTCTTTAACATTACGGTTTTAAATCATATATATTTTTTCAGTGCGTATTAGAAGGACAAATGATTCATAAAATTTTATTTCCATAACTAATAACAGTGAATTATGCGAAATACCACAAAACATTCCGGGACAAAAAATTCTTTTATAGTGTACAGGAAATGATGAAAAAGAAATGTCAAAGAGACAGGGCCCGATCAAGGCAAACTTGGCTGTAGGGCCTGGTAGTGTTTCGGGCCACCCCTACCCTCCTTTCAAAGAAAAAAATATTAGTTTATAAAAGAGGATACAAACGAATATTTTTGGAGGAAAGTTTATATTAATTTTTTTATGTTTACATACTTTTGTAGTACAGTCGAATGCCAAAAATCTGTATATCCTCAAGGATGTAAACTGTAACACTTGCAATTAAGTTTTTATATAAAAATAAAATAAAATAGCATAGGTAAGATTAACAAATAATAGCTATTCGTAGATTTTAAGACAAAATTAATAAGAGAAAAAATAATAAAATAATAAAATTCTTAAGCAAATAACAATTGTATCTAAGTTTTAGAAATATAATAAAAAGTACTAATATTTCTTTATAAGTGGCTGAAATTTTTAATTTATTACTAATTTATATTATATATATTTTCCTTTAATATTTTGTAAATTATTTTCTTAATGATTCATATTATAAATGTTGAATGTAATAAACTGTTATTCCAGTATTATGTTCCTTTAATTACTGAAAACCATAATAAATTTCTTTATGTATGCTATGAGCTATTTATAAATAAATAGAACATTTGATTTACTTTGATAGTTTCTAATAAGAGAATAAAATCTGCAATAATAATTTTTAAATCAATAATCCTTTTCTTTATAAAAAAATTTACAATTTTATAAAATGTTATTTTCATTTTATAAAAATCCATTATTGCCAAAAACAAGAGACATTAAATTTATGTTTTTTCAAATTTTGTTAATTAAATTATTTAAAATTTAATAATTAAGTACCAAATTTAAGGGGGCCCGTAAAATTAGGGGAACCAGGGCCTAAGCCCAGTCGACCCGTGCTTTAATCAGGCCCTGCAAAGAGATAGCTAAAATATTCGTTCAAGAACTAAATTGCACTCATCTATTTTCCTAGTTAAGCGATTTTTGTAAACTACGTCAATAAAATGCAACCAAAGTTATTTGATCCCATTTAATGCTGTAAACTAAATACAGCCTAATTAAAACCAATCTCGTTTTGATACTGATAGTGATTAAAAGTAACACCTCCTCACGAGGATATTCACCCTAGAAAGCAATCAAGCGAGGGGAAAAGAAAGCAGTTTAAAAAGCCTTTAGAGAAAGTTTACTATCGATTCGAATAAACTACAAAGTTAAAAGGTGTGTACAGCAATAAGTAAGATATTAATTATACAAATACATACATGTGTGTGTGTGTGTGTTGTAATGATAATTTAGCCAAACTAACAAACTTACACAAATGATTCTAAGTTTAAAAAAAAAAAGAAAAAAAATTCTGAAAAAGTAAGCGTTATTAATTTAAAATAAAAAATATATTATGGTTAATTTACAGACGGCGTATCTAGAGCTGGATGATATCTGAATTTTAATATTGTGGTATACCGATTACCAAATATCGATATATCAATATGTTCTAATATAGATCACCTTATAGAATTGTAAATATAAGTGTTCTGCATAATAAAAAAAAACATACATCATATTGTTTTTTTTTTTGTTTACTTATTCATATCATCTTTTTCTGAGACAATGATAAGTAAAGGAGGCACTACAAAATCTGTTCTTTATATTGTCAGAACAGACCACATAAATTTGAGGAAATATCGGAGAATTTCGAATCAGAATCACCACTGAAATAATTATAATTTCTAAAATAAAGGGCGATTTAACCTAACCTTTTATGGACCAATTCTTTATAAAAAAGAAAAAAAAAAAGTATTGTAATGTCTTCCAAAATAGTAATTATACCAAATATTAAAATTAGTGTTGCTTTATAATCTGTTTCCTTATTAATTTTATAATAAATATGAAAATATATAACATGATTATATACTTATGGAATAACAAAATAGAAATTAATTAAAACTTATCAAATGAAGCAAAAAAAAATTGTATCTTTAAATGTAGTAAAATTCTATCATTAAAGTTGCGCCTAGTGGTGTTTATTATTGATGTTATACAACATTCAATCATTTGTACAATATAACAACTTTCTTTTTGAATTTATAAGTACAAAATAATATATATATATATGTGTGTGTGTGTGTGTGTGTGTTGTGTTGTGTGTGTGTGTGTTTAAAAACAATTATAAAATGCTGGACAATAGACCCTATATTTATTGGAGATAATAAGGAGCCTACTAAAAACTATTATTACTTTAAGAATAATAGTTAAAACACCAATTTTTCCGTATAAATAAGTGTAATAATCCTTAATTAAAATAAGATTTTTGCTATTCGACATATAAAATAATTTTATTTTATACTCTACGGGGTAAACTGGCAATGAATTCGAAAGTCTGTGAAAGTTAGAACACCTGAATAGTTTCATTTTATACGATTTTTGTTTTAACTGTTTAAAGTATAGAAACTCAATTGTTTCTGTGGTAATAATTTATTAAGGGGATTAAATATATATATATATATATAATATATATATATATATTTATAATATTTTTTTATATATATATACATATATATATTAAAATCATCCTTTTAATTCTTATTCTAAATTTTCCCAATTCAATAATATCGAATTTTTAGTCAAATTTCGTAGAAAAAAAATATCCAAGGGTGCACTTAGATCTAACTCAATATTGTTTATAATACATCGCTAGAAATTGTAGGAGAAAAACAACATCGTTTCCCGTATAAATGTGTGTAATAATTTTTTTTTTTAAAAACAAAAACAAAAAAAAAAGATTTTTCTCTTTGAAATACATTAACAAATTTTTAATTTCATACTCTAAGGGGTAAACCTGTCTACGTTTTAAGTCTTGACGATTAGAATGTAACTCGAATTTCAAATAGTTATCAAATACGAAAAAAAAAAATTTTTAAAAAATTTCTTAAAGTAGATGAGTAATAGTACTGTATTTTGAATAATTTTTATTTAAAATAAATAAATATTGAAATTTGATTCTTTTTCTTTGTTGTATTATAAATTCAATGAAAGAAGTATCGAATTTTCTTTCAAATTAAAGCACAAAGTCTACTGTCCGTTTACATTTTTAACTTTATTAGCTTGTTATGTAAGCATTTTCTATAAATAATTAGAAAAATAATAATAGTTAAATATTTTTCATTTTACAATAAAATTAATAATTCTTTAATGTTTTTTGTTTTGAAATATATTAATTAATTTTTTTATATCTACAGGATAAACTTTCAATGAATTGTGAAAGTAAATCTGTGACGATTAGAACGCACGGATTATTAGCAATAAATAACTGTATTTTAATATGTGAGAAAAAATAATATTTAAATATTTCTTATACAATAAAAATTAATAATTCTTTAATGTTTTTTGTTCGAAATATATTAAATAATTTTTATTTTATACTCCTGTATATATATTTATATTTCAGGATAAACTGTAATGAATTTGAAAGTAAATCTGTGACGATTAGAAACGCACCGGATTATTAGCAATATTAACTGTATATTTGGAATATATAGAAAAAATATAGTTAAATACCCTTTTTAATATACAATAAAAATTAATAATATTTAATGTTTTTTGTTCGAATATATTACTAATTTTTATTTTATATAGATATATATATTTATTTTTATTCAATAAACTGTCAATGAATTCTGAAAATAAATCTGTGACGATTAGAAACGCAATTATTAGCAAATAACTAACTGTATTTTGAATAATAGTGAGAAAAAATAATAGTTAATATTTTTCATTTACAAATAAAAATTATTAATTCTTTATGTTTTTTGTTCGAATATATTAACTAATTTTTATTTTTATATCCTGATATATATTTATATATGGATAAAACTGTCAATGAATTTGAAAGTAAATCTGTGCATTAGACGCACCCGGATTATTATAATAACTCAACTGTATTTTGTAATAATAGTTAGAAAAAATAATAGTAGTAAATATCCTTTTTATATACAAATAAAATATTAATATTCTTTAATGTTTGTGTGTGTTCAAATATATTAACTAATTTTTATTTTATACTCTAAAGGATAAATTGTCAATGAATAACGAAAGTAAAGTTTGGCCACATTAGAAGGACCTGGATTAATTATAATAACTCAACTGTATTTTTAATATATTCAACGACTAAAATAAAGGGATAACTATTGAAAATATTAACCTTTGGTTCTTATTCTTTGTTGTATGTATCAATTCAATGAGAGAGAAATATCGAATTTTCCTTCAAACTTCACCCAGCACAAAGTTTACTATCCGTTTACAGTTTTTAACTTTATTAGCTTGTTAAGCATTTTCTAGAAATAAAGTTAGAAAAAATAATAATAGTTAAATACCCTTTTTCACATACAAAAAAAATTTAATAACTTTTTTTTCTGTTTCAAATATATTAACTAATTTTTATTTTATACTCTACAGGGTAAACTGTCAATGAATTTTGAAAGTAAATCTGTGATGATTAGAAGCGCAGCCGGAGAGTTTTAAATACTTAAAAAAATACAAAATGTTTGTTTTAAAAACTGTTTAAAGTAGTTGTTAGTATAATAATTCAATTGTCTGTTCTGGTAAAAATTATAATTATTATAAAAGGATCTGGTGGAGTTTCTGGATAGACAGTAAAACTATCTCTTTGATTCATATTTTTATTTATATTTCCCAATTCAATGAAATAGTAATATCGAATTTTCAGTGAAATTTCGCACAGCACAAACTCTGTCCACTAAGGTACTTAACGTTATTCGCTTGATTAAAAAATAATTCGATTACCACATTCAAAACGATCTCTTAACGCAAAATTTTTAAAATATGACCATTATTAAGATTGGGATGGAGGGAATGCCCCCCGTTTATTTCGCTTCGATCGATGGCATAAGGGGGATATTGTTTATTGCGCAGAGGATAGTGCGCACCTGCGACGCCCACGTTCTCAAAATCCTATGTCTCGAAGAGGCTGGAAATTCGAGCAGGCGAAATTGTTCTTTTCGCATTACATTCTTGAAGAGACTGGAACGAGAAAATAAAAAGTGTGGGACAGTGTTTTCGAAACTTAAAATCCCCAAACAGTACATCGTCCGGCAATTTAAAACAGAATTGAAAAAAAAAAAAAATGACTTGTGAAATTCCAGTACAAAACATTCTCCTAAAACCCTGAGACTGCAGCAAAGCGAGAAAAATAGAAACGAAGAAACAAAGGGAAAGCAATAAAAATTGTTAGTCATTAACGTCTAAAACGAATTAAACTACAGAAAAATAATTTAAATTAAAGATATATATGTAAGGAAAATTCTCAGGGGTTTTCAAAACTTATATCAAGGGTAAAAATTCTCGCGTTATTTTCCATTTCCCTTTTTAACCCCTAACCTAAATTGACCACTGGGGCTATAAGTTACGCCCTCAGAGAAGGGGCCTGGCCAATTATAAACCTACATGGCCCTAGCGGACAATTTAAGAAATTTCCAAATAAAAAGGAGATACACGCTAGCGGAGACAGATTTTTCTAGAGATATTTTCCCACAGATGTTGACCCAGGTGTTACGTGTCTTGTACATAGAACTTCATGGTAGCTGACCCTTCAGTTTGTCCTGTCCCTATGATGAAGTGGGAACCCGTCCTTCAACGTTATCTTAATAAAGGTCTTTAGCTGAAACGGTATCATTTTTATGGCCATGACTGCAACCCCCCATCGAGAAGTCCGTCTCATTTTTGAAACACACTTTTTTAAACCCAAATAAGACATTTGACATAGAATTCAAAAATAAGGAAAAGATAGCACCATTCAGAATTTGCTATTTAATTATGTGGTACATACTTTTTAAAGAACTCTTATATTGTAAGTCTTATATGCAAGTATTTGTACGAATCTATAACAAGTTTAGTCTCTAAAAACGTTTTTAAAAAATAAGAAAATTCATAAAAAAAGTATTTTTTAAACACATTGGATTTTATAATTAAAAACAGTATTTTTCAAATTTTCCTTATTTCCGCTCGGGGCGAATTGTCCTCTTTCGGACCCCTATTTCCCTGAGACTGACACGCCCGTGGCAAATGCCACCTATGCCACGGCATAGTTACGGCCCTGTTTATCACCATGGATCGATACTTTATGATTTTCCGATTCTAGCACAGGAATTTACTTTTCCGGCATGTACATCGACAGAGATAGTGACAAAGACCTATTTGTGCTTTAAAACTTATTTTAACAGCACTGTTTTTACATAGAATAGTAATTAAGTTTCTTATGCAATTTTTCTTTTTTATAAACAACCCTATACGCAATGTTTAAATTATCAGATTGTTACTAATCAGGATAAACTTTAACATTCAAAATTTTTTAAATTTCATACTTGTTTTGTTTTTGAGAAGCCCTAACATCTTAAATTCAATATATAAACAGCAAAAATGATACAGCCTTTTACATTTTTTATTATTAACACATTGTGTGCGGGTACATTTCGCAGCTGAATTGTACCGGGAGCGGGCGTTTTGCGCGTAAATTTAGTTATTCAGTTAAATCTCAATAGATCGAAAATTATTTAATTTTTTAATCAACTTTTCGTATTTTATATTGAAATATATAAACAAATATATAAATAGAAATATATAAATAACAACCATAAGATTTTTGTAAACAAAAAATATATTTTTAGTGGATAAATTTATAATAGTATCGTAAATATCAAAAATCAAATAGAAATAGTAGTATATAGTTTTAATTTTTTCGAATTATGTTATATATAAACATTTTTACATTATAAAAAAATGAAAAGAGCAATCATAAAACTAATAATGTAAAAACTAGTTTTTATTTGTCTAAATTTTTCTAGAATCTATGTAGTAGACAAGAACATTCGGCTTCGTTTTCCTGCATATACCGTTATTTTTGTACCCACAAACAAACCATGTTGTTACACTAACCCGTACTAGTACGTGACCCACGCTCAAGTATCAATCGTCAGAAAACGTACTAGTACGTGTCCCGCATACAATGTGTTAAGTGGAAATATAAAATGAATAAAAATAAAAATAGAAAGCGTAAATTTCTCCAATATAAAGTTTCTCTTATTCGCACCTCACGGCCTGATATTTAATTTAAGAGCAAGGCTTTGATGAGAGCTCTGACGTTTGAAGGGTCAAACATTTAACAATTTTGTTACATAAATTTAAAGGTTATAAGAAATAAAATGGTTTTACGAGTTGTTACCAAACCAAATTCCTCAAACTGTTTAAAGAGTTATATGTTATAGAAATATGTTAATAGTGCATTTCTTCTTCAAAGTAGTCATTTCAATGGGATAAAGATTTAAATTAATGTTTACTGAAAATCTTGAATTTTGAGGATATATCTTATAAAACTTTTCTTAATATTTATTACCATGTAACCTTAGTATTTATTACCATATAAATTGTCTTTAGAAATTGTAATCTGAAAAAACTACAAGTCTTATGTGTTTGATGGTTAGTTTTTTGCTACAAGAGGGTTAATAATTTCACTGGTTAATTTACAAGGATTTAGTAATTTGATTTTCAACTGTCCCGTAGCAAAACACTGACCTAAATATGAAATTATAATAGAAAAACAATGGAATTTCACACATTACAGGAACTATTTTTAATTAACGAAAAGTAGATATGCAGCCACTGACTAAATAAGAAATAAAGACTAATTAGGGCTAATTAACAAAGTACCTTGCCGGTGTAAAAGTACGCCCTCCCTCCAGCAATATTCATGTGATTGGATGTTCATACCATGTCACAAAAGTTTTGGTTTTAAAGGTTTCGTGATCGCTTGAGATAGAAAATTATATAAATCAGCTGTACTTCTTATTTTACAATTTAGCAGGAAGAATTTACAAACTTGGATTCCTCTGTAAGTTAGGAGACTTTAAAGTGTTATAGCATATACTCCATGGATTAAACGGTTTCTATCGACAAAGATGATAATACCTACGAGAACCTTTTCTTCGTATTGAAAATCCTATTTACATTCACAACCTTTCTATACCCAGCATAAATGGATGAAGCTCTTTCCATCCTTTTTAAAACATGCCAAAAGTAGTTTATGAACTCAATCTTGGCAACGGCCAAACTCTGAACATGTGTTGTGATTTTGGTTGCATGGTAACTCGGAGTCACCCGAATTACTATGATCACCAGGTCGTGTGTGTATGAGCGCACACACCTCCATAATATATACAGCACAAGAAAGAAAACGAGCGTATTATCGCAAGAAATCATCAGACATTTCTACACTATTAACATCCCTAAGACTAGAATTCGAACAGGGGAAGGGGGGTAGGGAGGAATGGAAGCATCAAAGAAGCGAAGCTTCGCCCATCCCTGCAAAGAAGAATGGGGCCAAAATATCGGGCGAGAGCATCTTGGAGGAAAACCGGACTGGATGATGAACTAAACCGCGCTCCATTGTATGGGGTGAGGCTGCAGAGAAGATGGTTGTGTCAAAAAAGGAAAAAAAAAAATGGACGGGGGGAATTCTGCTGCCGTGATCACGTTGTTCAATCGAAATGGTGGTTAAATGCCCGGGGAACGTATAGTGGTTGCTGGAAAAGCAGATCATTTCGAATAGATAATTTTACCCGTCATCTGTTGAGAGTCCAAGTTGCAAGTTGCTGGCAGTTTAAGTTCATTAAGTGAACGAGGCAGGAAATCGCAAAACAAGTCTCGAATAAAAATACAGAAACTCTGACAAGAGTTAAGAAAGAAATGAAAAGTTTATTCCGTATTTACTTCCCCATTGCCTGCAATGTACTCAAACAATTTATGCAGAAATTAACTTTTTCCATCATGTCTTTGGAATTAATAAAATGGCTTACCTAACGTTCGAAAATTTTAAAAGTAAGACATACTTCATTTCGGGTTCACAATTTTCAGATCACGTCAATTTAGACAATATTACATAAGAAATATCTTTAACAAAAATTCCACAAAAACTAATCACTGCTAATCATATACATAATTAATCATATATATATACATATAATATATATATGTATATATATGTATACATATATGTTTATATATGTGTATATATA
>CM063505.1:69403748-69416248 GCA_032207245.1 Pardosa pseudoannulata | reverse complement strand
AAAACGATAAAGATTTTATGTTTATTAAATAAACGAAAATAACAAATGATTGCAAAAAAGTATCGTTATTGAACATTTACAAAGATAACAAAATATAATAAAATTAATAAGCAAGAAATTAGTATTGCTAATTTACTTACAAACTTTCATAAAACAAATATACAATCTCGTATACTACCGTTTTCTTGTTGTATTTAACCAATTAATTGCGGAAGATTTCATGTTTACTAGATAAAAATTAACAACTGATAGTTGAAAAAGGTATTGATACTTAAAAAAAAAAAAAAAAAAAAAAAAAAATCATAAGCAGGAAAAAAATAATTTTTTTAAAAGAGATTCAGATAATTTTCCGATATACAAATGTAATAATTTCGTTTGGTTCGTAGACAAGGATTCATCATTTGATATAGCGCCAAAATATATAGAAACAGATGTTGGCGCTATAACGGGGTTTGACTTTACAGATGTTCCTCCCTTTACGACTTACTCACTTAGCGAACCACTGTCACTTACTACCAATCAGTTTCAACCGCCAATTCTAGGTACCTCCGAAGCACAACACTTTAAATCCCATTAAATAAATGCGGCTTGGTGCGAAGAGACAGACAAGCAAGGCACCTTCAAAAAACACAGAAAAAATTTCGCGAACAATATTGAATCGTTTGACATTCTTGAGCAAATTGACGTAATTTGATGGTTTAGTCAATGCGCTCGTTTTAGATGTTGAAATGTGTTATTAAATTGTTGCAATAACTGATTTATGCCGGTGGAAAGCTAACAAATCAGGATCCAACAGAGTTAGCAGTGCTGCAGCATTTTGAAGAGAAAAAAGAATTGAAGATGCTCATGATACATGGGCTAGTTGGTAGGTTCTTCAAAACTAATCGGGCTGTGAAATTGAGACTGTATTTAAATATTGAAAATTTCAATAAAACGCAAAGTGAGAAAAATTAACTTTTAAGGGGTTTATAGAAAATTTATCTAGTAAGAAACTAAGATTACAAAGTAAACCCCACAATGTTTTCAATTGTTACACCCAAGACCTCTCACCTTTGAAGGTACAACTTCTGCTTTATCACCATCAACTCTTACATGGAGCTACTACAGCCAAATAGACAAATGATAGTTTGTTTGTGACTTTTTTTTATAAATAAAAAGTAGTTTTTTGTATATTTATTAAAGTTATATAACGATCCTATATTCCATGAACAAGCTTCTAGCTTAACGATTAGGTCGCTAAGCGAGAACTCGGTTTTAAAGGGATGAAAACAAGTATAAGAATCCTAAATTACTCCACAGAGCGTAATATTTCTAATTTCTAATCCGGTTTCAGTACTATTTAAAGTTGCACTTGCCTGGCCTGGACAGACCATGCAGTGCGAGTTAAATAACACCGAGTAAAAAACAGAGCCAAATTCAGAGAGAAAAGATATTTTCTATTGAGACTATATAATGAATCAAAACACCGTGTTCTCTGAAATGAGCAAGTCGTTGAAAAAATCACTTCGAGGAACTGTTTTTCAGTTTTCTTTCCTCTCCCTCGATTCAAACAGGCGATCACACCCAATATTCATTATTTCCTGCAGCTTATCACCGGATGAACGCAGGAGTAGCATACATAAAATCGAGAACAGAAATACACACCCGACGGTGGACTAAGAAGTTGAACTCAATGTTTCTCGTTAAATTTCGTTTTATAGCTACCGTGGACCCTTAAAATTATTTTTTATAGTTATAAATAAATTTGCTCGAAAATGCAACACGTCATTGGAAATATATTTATATAAAAAAAAGGTTGAAATTAGAAAGTAAAACATTATTCATTTTTCAAGTTATTAGTTATTAATTGCTTGGAATTGAACTTGACACGTTCGAAAACACCGACGTAAATTTACGTCATTTCAAGTTCTATTCCTAGTTGCCGCTGCAGTGAATTACGTCTTGTAGCTTCTATTTTTTCTTTTATTTTTCAAGATCAGCGGTAGCTGAGACGGCCAAGGCGTCCACCTCATAACATCTCGTACGTCGATCCGGAAGCTTGTGAGTTCGAGACTTGAGCAGGCCAAGGATTCACCGTATTAAGTAATGGCGGCTGGCACTTAAAATAGGTTTGCGATCGCAATGTTCTCCAAATACAGACAATACCTTTGGAGGTAGCAGGTCAAGCCTGGAGATATTCTCCTTGGTGCCTGCTTCTAAATAGTGAGGACATAGCAGGGGCAATGTTACACGTCTCCGTACATTCCTTAAAGCTACACGTGCTCCTCGGAGTATGCTAAAAATTAACATATACGTAGCCGTATTTAGCCTAAATATATCTGTTTGTATTACCAGCTGCAATTGGAAAAAATATTTTTCTAGGATAAAAATTCATATAATAATTATATTAATATTTATATACTTTAAAATTTATATAATTTTTATAATAAAAAATTTATAATTTTTATTCTTAAATTAAGAGTACAGGAACGTCTCTATCATTTTTGCTGCTATAGATAAAAAAGATAGAGCCCCAAAAATGCCGCCCCATTATATACATGGTAACGTATCCGGTCCCTGTTTTAGGTGACACAAGGAAGAATCAGGTGTATCTTGATTAATGAACTTATTTACACCTCTGCTATATACATCATTTCACAAATACACAAAAAATCAATTTCCGATCACAGGTAAGTGATTAGTACACGTAGGCCTGAGTAGAGACGTGTATTAACTAAAATCAGTCTTTGCCGAAATATTGGTGATCCGACGAAAGAAACAATTCGGCAGCTCTCGCGAAAGTTCACTGAAGTACTGGTAGAATATCAAAGCACAGAGTTAAGAAGGAAGAAATGCAAACAATCCTGAAAAGGATTATATTAGAAAGGAAACCTAAAGCACAGGGTATCGTTTCAATATCAGCAAGAGATATATCCCAAGACGGGATTTCGCTAAATAAAACTCTCCGATGGAGAGACTGGTCGAGGCGACCTCCGAGTTAGCCGATGCGGGCTACTCTTTAAAGAAAAGATCCCAAGGTGGGATTATAGCAAAAAAACTCTCCGGTAGAGAGACTGGTCAAGGCGACCTCTGAATTAGCTGGTTGCTAGCTAACTAACTTCTCTAAAAAACAAATCTTCTCTCGTCTCTTTCTAGGGGAGGGGCCTCACCCACAATTTCATTATTGGATCACCTAGCGATGACCTCACCTTCGAACAACTGGATTGGTCCGGGTTAAACAATCATCGGCCGCAAACCCAGGGTCCCTGGAATTCTTAGCGGCTACATTCAAATCGCGGTAAATCCTTTGTCGCTCCAATGATCATATTTCTGGCTGTCAGTGAAGGTGCCGGGTTGTCTGGTATATTGTTCCTCTACTATAGGGCACAACAGTGTAGACATCGTGGTGCCGGGGAAAACAATCTTTTTGTATCCACACAAGCGAAGTCCACCTCTCAAAGCAAAGTTCTTTGATGTCGACACATCGCTAAATCACGCCGTTACAACATATATAAGAACCAGTTAACCAGAAAAAAGGCATATAATTCAATTAAACCGATAATACTAATACAGACTAGCGAAAAACCATTTTATGGAAAAACAAAATGTTTTACCACTCCCAAATTTTATGGCCTTAAACAATCGCCTACCTTGTCTACTATATAGAGCTAAATCTGGAGAATATTGATGTAATTACAGTCAAGCAAAATATTCAGTACCATTAGTGGATTTTCCTGTTTATTAAATTTCCCAATTAAAAGAAAAAATAATTGCATAATGATTGTTTTTTAATCTGCTGTTGAAAGTTGTTTTCAAGTAAATGATCAAAAAAAGTTCTCGAGTTCGGGGGAGGGAGGGTGCTTGGTGAAGGGGCACAGCAGCAAAACTCGTCATCACGATTTTGCCTTCCTAATAAGATGATACAATTATAGAAGAAGCGGCAAAAGGGAGAGTAGTAGCAGCTGGAATACAGTGCCTCTCAACACAAGAGGCGCATTTCACGCAAGAAAATTTATAATCCCGATTAGGGAATTTTTATTCGCCGTCTTCACGAATCTCGCATCCTGTTGCATGAAATATGAGCAAACGAAGCTGACACAGAGAGGCTTTTTACACGCGCCCAAATTTAAGTCGAGGGAAAGGAGATGGAACTTGGGCTCGCAAGATACCGGATCTCGAAATGAGCCACCAAACGATTTCACAAATAATAAAAGATTATGAGACATGAATTCGAGTGCTAAGTCGTGCAATTTATTAGTCGTTTACCCACGAGGTAACGAGGAGCGTAAAATTTTGCCCATCCACCAGAGAATTGAAAGGAAGCGAACGGAGCAGAAATAAAAATCCTCTCTAACAGTGCAGTGGATTTTTTAAGGTCAATTACGAAGTAATAAGAAATTCTCCACAGTAATAAATTAATGCACAACAGATAAGTACCGTGATTCTGACTGGACTTTAAACTTGAGTATTAACATGGTCGATTGGCACGCCATTCTTGCATAGCTTAAGAGAATAAAATCTTTAATTATATGCACTAAATTGGTATTAAATAATATTTGTGAAAGAAGCACCACAGAACAGAAACTATAACAGTCCTACAAAAATGTTCTACCTTCAACGGCTAATAGTTTTTGAGTAATGCGCGATACATACGTACATACGTGTATACATACGCCAGGGTTGGCTTCATTTGCCCAACCCGAAATAACCCGGGCGGGTTTAAGAAAAAAAAAAAAAACTTGAAAAAACCCAAGTGGGTTTTTTCAAAATTGGGTTCTCAAAATCTTTATTTAAAATTCCACATATTTAACTAATAATAAATATATTGAATTAAATCTATAATATATACAGGGTATCTGCCAAAATAAAAATTTTCAAATCCATGACTTTTCATGACTTTCCCTGATTTAGCAGATCATTTTCCATGACTTTTAAAAAGCTTTCGTTAAAGTATATATGAATAAAACTTCTGAAGTACATACAAATAAAATATATGCCTTTAGAGAAATTACAGGAATTTTATCCTAAAAAACTATAAACTTACTTTATAAGTGTTAATAAACTCACATACATAAAAATAAATTGTTGTATCTACATACCTAAGTTTAATCATATAGCAATTTTTCAATCAAAATGTTTCCAATTTGAATTCAGGGTACTTTGGTATTATCCAGGTGACCATAAATAATAGCCAAATATAACCCTATAATGTTTATATACAATATCACTAGAGGTAAACTTATATTTTGTGCAAAAATCTTAACTAATTTTCATTAAAAATTATATTAATAAAATTTTAATCTACAATTTAAGAAAAAACCAGAATAATATACATTTACCCACCCATTAAGCTTTCTTGCTTTGAGTTTCCTTGGTGAACAAATTTTACTTGGTCAATAGGATAATACATAAATACCAAACTCAGTAACTTCAGCCAAATGACAAGTAAAAATAGAATTAAACAATTCAATGCATTTTTTTTAATTGGTAGTTTAGCGGATCCATGACTTTCCATGACTTTTACTCATTTTACTTGAAAAATCAAGACTTTCCATGACAAAATTAATCCATTGCCTAAACCCATGATTTTCCATGACTTTCCCTGACTTTCTAGGTGTGCGGAAACCATGTATATATTACATATTTCATCTTGGAAAATGATCCTTGAATTTGTTTAATTTGAGGGGGTCTAAACTGCTAGAAAAAACAAAAACTTAAAAAATTTTCAGGGAAAAATAGTTATCTGTATAACAAATACAATAAAATCTAAATTAAACAAAGTTAATAAGAATGTATGATGAAAAAAAATAAGAATATTGAAGTATTACATGTGATAAAATTAATTGAAAAATGGACAAGAAAAATTGGGAAAAAATATGTATAACAACTGCAAATAAATAAACATGGGGATAATATATATAATTAATTCTGCTACTTATCATATATAACTTACAAATTAACTAAAAAAATATCTTCTGAATGCTTTAATAACACAATACTGCTAATAAATATAGAGCAATAATTTAATACCTTTTATTGAAAAGAAAAAACTTCAAATGCAACTATTTCAAAAGCCAACTTTTAGTATAAAATAATCGCCATTCAAAACTAGTTTTTTGATGTTAGAAAAATTTTATAATATGAAAAAAATTTATTTTAAGATTTCAAAATTTCCTTTAATTTAGACAAAAATTTCTTCTGCATAATTTAAAATTGATTTTTAAATTTTTCATTTTAAAAAAGTGATTAACATTTTAAATTTATTTTAATCATACAATTATTTATATATCCGGTCCTTACATAACAAAAAACCTGAATAGTTTTCAAATCCCCAAAAAAGCATCTAAAACCCATTAAAGTATAGTAAATACCCTGATAAAACCCTGAAAAACCCGAAAAAACCTCAAAAATCCTGAAAAAACCAACTGGGCTGGGTTTTTGCCAACCCTGACATACGCAAGCACGTACGTACACACGTCAAGAGAAAACTATACAAAATTCATCCAGGAATAGTCAAATAATATAATTAAAGTCCTTGAACGCGCATACAGACGTAACACTTAAAATGTCTAAAATTCAGTCAATTAGGTTCAAAATAAATATCGTGATTCCAATACTTTCTTTTAATTTATACAAGGAAATAAAACGAGGTTTTATCAAGCAAAATCAATTTTTCCTTTCCACCAATCCATCTTCAATTTTGTTTTCTATCTATCCTACCTCTTAAATATCTGTAACACAAATCAAAGTGTAGTTTACAAAAACTGCCATCAATACTAATGACGTTTTAAACCTTCAGACTTTACAATTCATTAAAAACAAATTTTAAAAAAACTTCATATCTAATATGATAATTATTCAGGATTCTTCAATTACTCGTGCTTGTTTCAGTTATGCTCACAATTAATTTTATTTAACAGATGTCAAACAGCTTCTTGCAATTGGGAACTTTCTTTCCATTGATAAGTTCAGCTAAAAATTAACTATATTTGTGTTTTTTCAGTAATGTCGTCTTAATTTTCACCGATTTAATTATTGTGATTTACATTAGCAAAAGTTTTTCAAGTTTTGAAGCTAATTGTAATTATATAATTTAGACAATCAGTGAATCGAATCACGATCGATCATTCATGAATCGAATCATACGATCAGTGATCGAATTTCTTAACAATCATGAAAAATTTAAAAGCTGAACGATATTTACTTTTCAATCTGAGCACTGAAAATTAGGCACTGTAATGCAAAATTATAAGTTAATTAATTGCAAGGTTATAATAAAGTATGAGTTTTTTCCTTCTAAATCCTGTACACCTTAATCACCCTAAAACAGAGTTGGGCAAACTTTCAACCATGGAGGGATATTTCCTTCAATGACTGATGACCGCACCTCTTTCCCCCGGAAAATTAAAGGGATGAAAGTTATATTTTTGATCTCATATAAAACTTTATCCAATCCTATCCGAAAATTGACATATTTAAAATAAAAAAAAATTGTTTATTTTAACAGTACGCAGGCAGAAATATCTAAAACAACATACACATTTTAACGTCTTATTATACCTTTAACGTCTTTTTTCTTTCATTATACCTTTTAACATCTTTTTGCGGATAAATAAGAAATAATATTTCAATTTTGGTTACTTGCTTCTATTTCTTTTGCAACGATCTAATCGAGTGAATCAAATTGATTTTAAAGATATATCTGCACTTAATTGAGCATTAAATGTTTTATTTGCCAAATTAAATTTAACTTCATCGCGCATACACGTGCAAAACAAGATCACGATTAGTCAATATATGTCACAGCCTGATAGGAAGACAGTCAAATTGCAATATATTCATATTTTTGTAAAGAGACGACGGTCCGTAGATTGTCCATATATGTTCTAAGGCGCTGGGGCATAACACAAAACGACTAAAGTATCTTATGTCATAGCACATATTTAAATCAAATTCAAATCTTTGCCTCAAATTCAACATGAAAAACTCGCAAAATCTATAATGCACATTTCACCCACATCATATAATGTCTGGAAGACAGTTTCATCACTTGTGTGATAAAAATCTTTCTCCCCCACATAGAAACACGAATTTCTATACAAAATCTATCACGTAAACGTGGACTATATGGCATTGAAAGCTCGTAAAAGTTACGGGATTAACGAAAGAACCCGGATGGGTTCACGACTGTGTCCAGCAACAAAATCCACTGGAGTCCACGCTATCACCTAAAATGCAGCAGAAGCACTAACAGGCCAATAATCAAGAAATGCCGCCTTCCCTACCCGAAATCGCAGCGTGCATCAGACGCGAATCACGAATCACGCGAAAGATAATCACGATAAACCCAAAGGTAGAGTGAGGAGCAGGGAACGCTCTGTAGTAACATTAAAGCATGCAGGATGCCCAGGTAGGAATTTAAAAGGACAGTGTGTTTTGCATCATACTATTTCCTCAAGGCGAGGGAAAAGGAGCTAGTTGGGATTACCGTATCTCAGATCACTGCAGGCCACATACAAATGGAATAATATATTTACATTTTATTTTTTGAGTAACGATAATTTTGACTTAAAACAAAATTTATTATTAGAAAGAAATCATTAATGAGATATATTTTGGATTAGAAATGCATGGAGTTTAAGAGCAGTGCCAGCGACAGGGAGGAAGTTACATTTCTTTCAGGATAATTATAATTCACTAGCAGTTCAATATCATACAGATAATTAAAAAGGGTTGGGAATCAACAAAAAAGCATATATATTACTACATCATACACACGGTCCGACAAAACCTGGGCGCCAGGTCGCCCGGGCAACTAAAAAAATGCCTCTGGCGATTAGCTTCAGAGTGGAAAAAAAATCCAGTACATATATTTAACTTTAATAATAATATATAATTTCCAGTTACATAATTTAATCAAATAAAGATTTTCCTTGTCCTGTTGTAGAAAAAACCCTATTTATGAGTAGACCATGTTTCATTCTGCAGTGAATGCCTTAAAATCATTTAGTTAAAGACAGAACTTGTGCCATCGGCTTCTAAGAATTTTTCCTGGCTCCTAAGATCTTACAAGTTTTGTCAGTCTCTGATCATACATACATTACGGCACATAAATTGTTAGTATGAACTGCGGGTAATATCATATTTCTTCATATTGCACCAGTTTCATATAAGAAATCGTTCAAAGTTTGAAAAGGAAATAAATTTTTTATGCATTCAGGAATAAAAAGAACATCGGTTCTTAAGCCTATGCGGTAGTACATAGAGCTCAATTCATTCCGAAATGTCAAACATTTTTTTTTAATTACTGATATTAAAATATAGATACATTTTTTAAATTATATGTAGAATATTTATTGTAAAGACTACTATTTACATTAATGCAAAATGGCCAGGGCATTAAGAACAATTGCAAAAGATATTTTAATAGATAACTGAAAATAAATCTGATACTGGATTAGTTTTCTCTCGACTTTCTTGCCTACTTCCATAGAACAATATCCTTTAAAACGTGAAAGTTAAGACAATGGCTATTTAATAATGTGTTTTTACTCATACCAAAATGCAAATTAGACGTGACATTATTTGGCGGTCATTTCAAAAAGTCACCAAAAAAGCATCACCTTTTCTTCTAAAGGTGGATTTTGCCGTCTAGATCAGCATTTCTCAAACTATGAATCACGCCTCACTAGCAGAGGGTTTCAGTACTATATATATCAAAAAAAAAAAAAAAAAAAAAAAAAAAATCCAGGGAGTACAAAATTGACAAAACAAAGGGAGAAAATAAATTAGACTTCTTTTACTAACGCTTGTAATAGTTATTGTACCTGTGGTATGTAGTTTTTTCAAACTAAATCAAGAACTACTCATGTGCGACACCTAAGGCAAAACTCGCTAAATTAGGAACTGTGTATGAACTTGACAGTTAAGATGTTTCAGAAATAAACTTCCAGGATTATAATTTCGTATAAAATCATCAAAATTATACAATTATACTCCAGTTAACTACTTTTTTAAAAATGTAGTATATTTAGTTAACTGTTATAAGTAATTGTGGCTACTACGGAGTTACACTTTTAACAATTTGGCCATCCTTTTTGTAGGATGCTTGCATAATGGTTCGAAAGGGTACAATTTTTTACTTTTGAACTGAGTGGTTCAAAGACTAAGTCTCTAATGGCCCTCGAGTTAATTTTAAGTGGGTCGGGATAAAACCTAGACTGTTTATGTACCTATCCACAAATTGGACAAATGTGACTTCATCAAGCTACATGGTAGCAAAATGACAAAAAATAGAAAGAACTCAAGGAGGAAACAAGCATCTAGTTTCGAAAGAAAGAAGGGAAAAGAATGTTCTACTCAAATCTCCTTATCTAGCTAGTCAAGTATATCTGAAAATATCTAAACTCTGAGCTATATATTCGATTTCTATACAGAGGGTCATAATGTTTCAAAGCTTGGGAACACCTGGTCAAGATATTAAGTGACCAAATATTATAAAATAATTCTTTCAGGGAAATAGGATAGACTCAAAATGTAATAACCTATAATTTCGACCTGAAAACTCCATTCCAAATTTCATCCGACATACTTGATGCGCTTGTAAGTTACCACGCTACCCCAGGTATGCAGACACATAAAAGCAGATATAATTCTAAAAATAATAATTAGTTCTTAGGGTGTGTAAGACACAAAACATTAAAGGATAAATTTTATTATAATTAGAATACTTTCATTATACTTTGTACGCGTGAAAAAAACGACAATACATAGAATGCAATAATTTGTAGAGTTTCTTTTTGTACACATGTACGTGAAATATGGAATAATATTTATAGTTACTTTTTCTTAGGCACGATTCGAAACCCAGATATACTCGCGGAGGTTGGGGTCTCGTAGCAAAACAAAACGAAACAAAAATTCAGGGATAAATTTCATTCCCCTCTTTCCAGTTTTCACCCAAAACTCCAACAAAAAATAATCTCCACTGCAAGCACCCCTTCTTCCTTCAAAAAAGTACGACGTGAGTCACGCTCGTTTCATGAATCACGCGTGAGACGGTCACGATGCTGAAGACCTGATAGCCACCGCTACGCTTAGCGTAGGCCTCGTGGTAATGGAAAAGGGTGCCTCTACTTCTAGTTTATGTTCCTGTTGTTTGTAGGAGGGTTTCGGCGGTCCCCTCACTTGATCTTACGATCTTGGGCCCTGCGGCTGCATCCTGTTGTTGCATGGAGAGGCCGAGGTTTCACCTACCTGCAGATGGGAAGCGGACAAAATTTTCCCTGGCCGGCGAAAGAATTTCCCTACCATTCAGAAACAGGGAAAAATTATGATATATAATTCCTCATTATGACAGCCTTTCGTCCCAATTCATCATAATACAAAACAAAACTTGTGCTCGTTTTACAAAACGATTTTCACAAGTTATTTACTAACTTTTAAAGAATTATACATTAATGACCATGTCACTTTTACGTTTATCTGCATTAGGAAAATTGTGAGGGAAAACGTGTAAAGGAAATCAGTGCTATGTGGCCTGGAATAGGTACCAATAATATAACCAAATTTGATGATGGAATTTAGTAACTATAATAATATAAAGGAAAATAATTTTAAAAATACATCTATTTGTACGGTTGTCTATTAATTTCAGTCACTTTGTTTAAAATGACGTACATGTTTCACATCTTCTATACAGAGTATGAAAAAAAAAAAGATCTGGGGAGTTCAGGGGGCTTCTATATAACTCAGTTCCCTCAGAGCCGGCAGCACTGAGTTATACAGTAAAACGTATTGAAAACAATATTGTAGAGACCTATAAAAAATTGTTGCAGGAAAGTTGCAGTTTAATCTTTAGCGCATTCAGTGTCCGAGATTGCATTTGGGGATTTAATTTAACTTTATTTAAATAATCAAAATTGTAAATATTTATAACACATTAACAAATCTTTCTTGCTTTTCTTCCGATCGATGTGTGTGCATGGGAAATAAAGAGAGGGTAAGACAGAGGGAGAGAGAAAGGCAAGTATTCAGTTTACAATTACTTTTCTGGTGAAGAACGTACGAATTTCTTGTGTGATAGCGAAATTTTTTTCAACTTATTAATGTCTTATTATACACCAACCTTTAAATCCTAAATGAAATACATTGCTATATCAAAGCGTAGAAATTAACGTGTTGCGTTTATTCTAAAATTTGAGCAGGTGCGTCGTTGGAAGGTTAAATACCATTCACATAAGAATATAAAACGTTACTATAAATATAATATTTATCGTCTCTCATAAATTGTTTCTTTGTTTTATTTTTCTAAATATGAATGTGTTTGCAGTCCTTTTACTTGATACAAAATAATTTTTTCCTTTATATTCATATAAGGGTTAAAAAACTTGTAAAAACTTTATTCTTAAAAGAACTAAACTCATTTTTGGATCAATCGGATGTGTAGCAATGTCCAGGCACCCTACTCCGATCGGGAAAACCATATTGGCCAACCCTGAGGCCTGTTAGGCGTTTATAAT